>OY992888.1:38819755-38872578 GCA_963921405.1 Cepaea hortensis
TCCTTACCCTGACGATACACTAAAACATCATCGGCATATGACAATGTCCTGCCAGGTCCAGTGATCTGCTCACTGGTGATTCTCACTGTGTAGGCGTTGAACAGTACCGGAGATAATGGTGATCCCTGCGGTAGGCCAGGATATATTGTTGTTGGTTCCGAAGTCCAACTGCCACATCTAAAAACTACTTTCCGTTGGAAGAGGGCTGCAGCGATCCAACTAAGGAGGAATGGACTTACGTTTAGTTCGAGAAGCTGAAACATTAAAAAATCCAGTGGTACTCTGTTGTATGCGTCCTCAAGATCAATCGCTGCAGCAACGGTTTCAGTGCCTGAGTGGAAACCTTCATAGACATCCTGGGCAAAGACTGCTGCATTGGTCCAGGTTTCTCTTTTTGGACGGTACCCACCCAGGGTGGGTGGGAAAACACCTTGCCTCTCTAGTTGGCCTGATATTTTCCTGGCAATTACCTTCTCCAGCAGCTTGCCTATTGTATTCTGCATGGTTATAATTCGATATCCCTGAATTTTTGTGTGGTCTTTGTCAGGCTTCGGCAAGGGAATCAGATAGCTGTGTAACCATTCCTCCTTGATGCTAGCACTCCCTACACTGTTGTTGTACATGTCTGCTAGTTTCTCTAGCGCATTGTCGGTACACCTATTTATGTCGTCGTATCTTATGCCATCAGGACCTGGAGCACTGTTTTTTGATCGTCGAAGCACAGCCTTGATTTCTTTCACTGTCACTGTGTCTTCATCCGAGGTGTTCTGGGCCTTGCATCTGTCTGAGGTGACCTCCTTGGCCAGATTTCGGCCTCCCATGTCTGTCTGGTTGCTCTGCTCAAGGTAGCGTTCAAAGAGGGCTTTGCCCTTGTCCTCGTCAGTCCTCTGCCAGATGAGGTCAGCACCTTGGAAGTCAGAAATGCTCTTATTCTTGACTACACCACTCATGCTTTTATGTAGTCGCCAGAACAATTTCAGTGACTTGTCTGTGCTTACTCTTTGACACACCTCTGCCCATTTTTCGCTTTTAACAACCTTGACCAGTTTTTTGAAGTAGCTTACTTTTGTGTGCATCTCTCTTTCTAAGTGCAAGCAGGGACTAGGATGACCAGCTCTGTTCTTCTTGGGATTTTGCCATCTCCTTACAGCACTACGCTTATCCACCCAAGCCTTCCCCACCTCGAAACTCCACCACGGTGGCTGCTCCCAGCTTTTTTTCCTGCCCTGAAACGTTCTGCGCTTGTCACGTCTTATTTTACTCACCACATCTTGCCCTGTACTGTCATACTGGAACGTCTTTACCTTTAGCTTGTGCTGCCTGGTTCTGCCTTTCTCCACCAGTATGCTGCAAGGGTGGTGGTCGCTGCCATGGTGTCCTAGGACACCCCATCTACACACTGTAGTGAGTGAAGGTGAAACTAGCGCCAGATCAATAGCACTGTCCTCATCGCCCGGACGGCTTGCTGTCCTGGTGACACAGCCACTGTTGATACAAACCAGGTCGATGGTTTCCAGTGCAGTCTCGAGCTCCTCCCCCTGTATATTGGAGGAAGTGTTTCCCCATGATCTGCCTTTAGCGTTGAAGTCACCACAGAAAGTAACATTTCTCTCGTGGCCTAATATGCCACTTAAGCACTGCCACTTCTGGGCGTCCACACTGGCATTGCGGGCATAAACATTAACCAACACGAATGGTAGACTGGAATGAACTCTCAACGCCTGTATTTGTATATCGTCACTGTCCCAACTGGACATGTCTAGCTCTGACGCCACCATGCTGTCGCGAACGAGAATCGCCATTCCCAGATGTCGTCTGTTGTAGAAACATTTGAAGCCGGCAATTTGGAGTAGCTGATCGCCCAGTCTCGTCTCCTGGAGTGCTACAATGTCGTTCCTGTAAACTAGGGTTTCTAAAATAGAGCCCCGTTGTTTTACACTGGCACAGTTCCAATATAGAATACGGATATTCCTGAGTCCTAGACGGTGACACTTGAGTCTAAAACGCCTCAAACCACCACGCTTACCTTGTTTCTTTATCCCTGCGCGGCTACCACGCCGCTTCGGTATGTTGACTGCTGACTGCACGAAGAACACACGTTGTTCCGCCATGTTGAAAAAACGTAAACACAGACTGAGAAAGCCACACACGCTGCTGAAAATTCACTCAAGGATGGCTTCGCTCGATGCACGAACTCCGTAGCATCCGCGCAGATCTTGAGTAGAAACTCCTGGTTTTACATCCTGGCACACCAATTACACACAAGAGATGAATAAATCCATCCCCTACGCGAAAAGTTAACGAACACAAAACAACACGACCGTCCGTCGCCATCTTGGAACCGGAAGTCCTACTTCTATTATTATTATGACAACTACTACTATTACTACCTCTATTACTACTACTACTTCTATTACTACTACTACTGCTGCTGCTGCTGCTGCTGCTGCTGCTGCTGCTGCTGCTGCTACTACTACTACTACTACTACTATTATTACTACTACTACTACTATTACTACTATTACTACTACTACTGCTACTACTACTACTACTACTACTACTACTACTACTACTACTACTACTACTACTATTTTTATTATTATTACTACTACTACTACCACCACTACTACTACTTCTATTACTACTGCTACTCTACTAATACTACTACTCTACTAGCACCACTACAACTAATACTACTACTACCATCACTACAACTAATACTACTACTACTTCTATTGGATGCACCAACGAAGCATGAGGGGCGCAAGCATGATAGTGGCACTAACCAAAACCCCACTATGTACTCCTATATGTTATTGTGAGGCAAGTCCTAAAGTCTGGGTTACATAGTGGGGTTTTGGTTAGTGCCACCATCATGCTTGCGCCCCTCATGCTTCGTTGGTGCATCCACTCAGATTGCTCAGACACCCCTGCCAGACTAGTCACCGTCACGCCCTCCTGCCTTCGCCCCCCTTCTTTCAATGTGCTCACTGAACCGTAACACCTAGCACCGGGTATAAAAAGAATACATCGGAGATTTTCTGAGTTGCTTACAGATCTGAACTGTGAGGTGAGTATGAACATTTTTTTTCAATTAACATTTTTTTCAATTAACATTTTTTTCAATTAACATTTTATTCAATTAACATTTTTTTCACTTAACATTTTTTCAATTCTCATTTTCTCTTCATTGCCTTGATTTTTTCATGCTTTTGCTCTTCTCGTCCTGTCGTCACCTTCTGATGTAGTCACAGGAGATTTCCTTGACTGTATGTTGTGTTTGTGAATGTGTTTGCTTGCTGATGAAGGCTAGTCGCCGCAACCTGCCTGAAAGTTGCCCGGTCTCTTGCCAGTTTTCCTGATTCATGTATGTTGAAGCCCAGCGTGTCCGTACAGTAAGTACATCGGTGACATGCGTGTTGCCTCGTCTTCCAGAAACTGCCGTTCATTGCTGTTCGTTCTAATCCGCTGCGAAGTTTACTTCCCCTGGTATGCGATCACAGATGGTGACTTCCCTTTCTTCAGATTTTAACTGTGATTTTACTTCCTTCAACTGATTCAGTGCCGAAGGATAATATATCGCCACACGTGACCTCCAATTTGGACAGAAGGACGATATATTACCATTCTAGACTCATCGTGTTATTTGTTTGTTTCGTGGTATTTTCCGCGATTTCAATGCTCCAGTGAACGGAAATGTACACTATACTATAATACTTGTTCATTTGATTGTGTACCATGTTTGGTCCAAACTCACTTTTTGTTTGGCACTGAATCAGTTAACAGAGGTTCCAATTCTTTCTGTTCTTTCGTAAGCATATTATCTGGGCGCGTTATTGTGTCTTTGTCGGCCTGTTGGATAAGATCAAGGTGTAGTATCTGCACTTGATCTAGTCATGACCACCAGCAGGGGAGGTCATCCAAGTGACACACATGGACGTGGAACCTCACGGGGCGGCTCTGGCCCCTGGGAAACCGTAAGCCCTAAAAATATCTTAAATATATTGATATAACAGCTGTGACAAGGTCCCTTTGTTGTTTCATACACCAATACCTATAATGGTGCTTATCAAACTTATCAGTATCACTCATGCAAGACAGAATGCGTCATCGAGAGTTAGTTCCCGTATACACACCAAACAAAGGACGTGGCATACTACAAAGGACGGATTTTGATCGTTGACATGAAGAATTATCTATAGCGCCAACGGATCGATACATAGGTTGTTCCTTCAACCCTACATTCTTCTCTCATTTCCATGATTTGAGCGAATGCTAGTCATCATCATCATCATCATCATCTTCCACTTCTGCCGTCAAGCGTCGTAAGGAGGAATAATTTGCGTTCCAGCGCCCGGTGGACGGCACTGGATAGTGTCAATTGTCATTCCGTGTGGTTGTACAATGTCTCTAATGTCGTCAATCCATTTTCTTCTTGGACGTCCTCGTGGTCTCGTCGCAGACGATCTTTGATGTAAGGCACGTGATGGTAGTTGCTAGTCACCTAGTGTAAATATCATCACCATTATGGCATGCCAATAAACGTGGGCGGTCATGTTTCACCATCTCATGCGATCACCAGAGTGGTGGATCAGCTCTGTGTTCTTGTCTCAATCATGCCATGTATCCAAGCTCTTCCATGCATTTATTTCTCTGCTTCCCTTTTTCTTTTGTCGTCAATCTTGCCAGTTGTCACCGCGTTCTCTGGTTTATTTCTCATAACGTGCCCAAACAATTTTGACTGTCTACGTCTAGTCTCTCTAATTCATTCATTCAGTAGTATGTCCTTTGCAGAACCTCGCTCCCATAACAACCTTCCGGAAAACCCCTCGATCATCTTGCTTATGATCAAGAAGTTTTCTGGAAGGTTGTTATGGGAGTGAGGTTCTGCAAAGGACATGCTACTGAATGAATGAATGAATGAATGAATGCATGAATGAATGCATGAATGAATGAATGAATGAATGAATGAGTTTACTGTTTACATTTGCTTCTTGTATGACTTGTCCATTGGTGGGTTTTTTTTCTGTCTACCTCAGATACCACATTTCCACTACCCATTAGATGTTTTTTTCAGCTTGTCTGCTCATGGGATAAGCATACCGCATGTGATAACACATTAGGGCTGTCAGTTTAAGCTGACGAACACTTCCATAAATTAATCATCATCATGTGACATGCCGAAAAGCGTGGGCGGTCATATTTTGCCATCCCACTCGATCACCAGAGTCGTGGATCAGCTCAGTATTCTTGTCTCGACCATACAACGTGGCCAAGACATCAAGGTATTTACTTCTCTGTTCTCTCCTTGTTCTCTTCCCCTCGATCTTGCCAGTTGTCACAAAGTTCTCAAATTTATTTCTTCTCATAACGTGACAAAAAATTTTGACTGCCTACGTGTAATTTCTATAATCAGTTTACGGTTTTCATTTGTTTCTTGTAGGACTTTGTCATTGGTTTTTCTGTCTGTCCATGGTATTCTTTGCATTTTCCTCAGAAACCACATTTCCACAGCCATCAGATGTTTTTAGCCTGTTTGCTCATTGTTCAAGCTTCACATTCATACTTAAGCTCAGGTCCTATGTATTGCCTCAACACTCTATTTCTCGTTGCAAATGACATCTTTTCATTGGTCAGTATTTTTCCCCCATAAATTATTACATGGCACCGTATTTTACCTGGTCCATAGTCACACTCGGAATAGATGGAACAAAATGGCATTAGAGAACTACCAATGCGGGGCTCATGGAGAGAATTATATTCGGTGTAACTTTTTTTTTATTTTCTTGAAATTAAGAAAACTGGATAGTAGGTCAGTATGGCCGAATGGATAAGAACGCGTGTTCTTAAACATCCGGTATGCTGATGCCGAGGTTAGGGGTTCAACCCCGATACCAGACAGTTGGACTACAATGTTGACCTATCGTCCATGACTTGGGGACGTTAATTACAAGTACCTCTGAAGTCGGAGTGGGTTCGCCTGATGGCGAAGGACACTGTTAATAGGGAAAGCAAATCCACACGCAAAATTCAGCCCAGCACTACTAAAAGTAGTGTGTATGGACTATGCTAAAGTTAAAAAGCGAGCGAGTGCAAAAAAAAAAAAAACAGAAAACTTGATAATGACAGAATGGCTTCATGTATCAGCAACCATTTCTATGTGGGCCCGAATGAGTTGAAGTAATACATACGGCTGTCACAGCCGTGGGTCAATGTAACAACTGTGTGGGACAGAAAGTGTTACTGTAAAATTGTGACAGTGTTGGCTCACGTAGCTGTCTGGATAGAAAGGGTTGAAGTAACAGGTGTGACAGGCTGGACTGGTTAACTGTGTCCGATGGAACAGGGCAAAGTAATAAATGTGACAGCATGAATTGATGTAGCTGTCTGGGATAGAACTAGTTAAATTAATCATTTAAGTCTTGGGACATCCTCTTCAAGTAAAGGACAGTCATGAGCAACTAGTGACACCAAACCGCCATCCAGCTACCGAAGACAGAATCATAACTAAAACAAATAAATTTAACAAATTAGGAAGAGTTTAGAAGCAACAGAGATGTGGTTCCTGAGACGAATCTTTCGAATTCGCTGGACTGCCAAAGTAACTAACAACGACTGTCTGAAAGAGGCTAATGAAACTAGAACATTATATACAACAATAAGACAGAGACAAACAGCTTTCCTCGGTCATGTGATGAGAAGAGAGGCATTGGAGAACATCGTGACAACTGGAAAGATCGAGTGGAAGAGAGGCAGAGGCAGACCAAGAGAAATGATGCTGATGGATTGAGACGGTGGCATGGAGGAATATCATCAGCAGAGTTGATCCAGAACACTAAAGACCGAGATCTGTGGAGAGACATGAATGCCTGCGCCAGCCGGCATGGCACTTGATGATGATGATGATGATGATGATGATGATGATGATGATGATAAGGGGGTTTTAAAGCAACAGGATCGAGTTCATTGCACCGGGTTTTATCCCATATTGCCCTGACCACAAGGCAGCCTGCCGAACTCGTTGCACACAGCACGAAATACCGTAGCTCCAGCGACGACCCCCCCCCCCCCCAGGAGTCTCCGAGAAATTTTCCCCCGTGAACCGAACGACGTAGGAGCCACCTCGCCACGGAGGACCCCGCGTATCAATAAAAGGTGTCTCACTAAAATAGTATAGCTTAACATACGATGGAAATAAAATCCCCCGCAATCAATGAGTTGATGGAATACACACGCTATTAAATACCAACCTGTAAGTCAGGTCTAAGTCAGATATGACTGAGCTACCGTATGACAGTAGACGGTACTACCTGCGTTCTGTCAGCGCCGAATGTTGGGCGGCGCTTACCAAACCCGACACCCCACATTGTGCCAACGGCTTCGGGCGGAAGAGCGCAATTGGGAGGGTACTAGCCTTATCCTGGTGCGAGGAAATGCAACCCAAAGACAAAATAAGTCGTGGCAGGGCAGACCAGGCCCTAAGCCTTGGTTGGCAGCTGGTCTAGGATCGAAGCTCCGACAGGCGGACAGTTAGAGCATTGCTTTGCTGATCCGGCAGCTTCTGCAGCTTGTCTTGTTCCAGATTATAGGTGTCAACTTTCCTCTGGAGTGAACTAGGCAGGCCGAGAGAGGGATCATGCTGCATGGGCAACACATGGTTTCTTTATTTTAGCCCAGGCTTTGTGCTATGGAGAGGCAATATAATGGGCAAAGGCTGCTGGAGAATTGCACTAGAAATGACCTATGTATTACAAACTCCTTTTTTAAAACAAAAGAGATGCATAAGGTCACATGGAAACATCCAAGATCCGGCCATTGGCATCAGCTGGACTTCATTATCACACGGAGACAACATCTGAACCATACATCATTAACACGAAGTTACCACAGTGCTGACTGTGATACAGATCATTCTTTGGTTGTTGCAAGAGTTAAACTGAGACCAAAGAGAATCTACACATCTAAACACAAGTCTAGCCCCAGGATTAATATTACTAACACTCACGATCCTGGAAAGTGCTTTGAATTTCAACAGCAACTTGAAGACGCTTTCAATGATACATCAGAAAATTGTATAGTAAATGATAAATGGAGTAAACTTAAGGAAACTATTTATAAAACAGCGGTAGGGGTTTACGGCACTGTGGATCATAAGAGGCAGGACTGGTTTGCGGCAAACAGCCAGATACTGCAGCCCTTGATTGATAAAAAGAAGATAGCTCTCTTAAGAAACAAGGAAAGACCAACGCGTAACACTCTGAGTGAGCTGAAGAAAGCGAGGAAGGATGTACAAAAGGCTGCCAGGCAGTGTGCGAATGACTATTGGATCAAGTTATGTGAGTCCATTCAAATCGCAAGTGATAAGGGAAACATCAGAAGCATGTATGAAGGGATAAAGAAAGCCTGTGGTCCAATGATCAAAAGAAGTGCACCGCTGAAAACCTTGACTGGAGAAATCATCACTGATAAGAAACAGCAGATGGATAGATGGGTCGAGCACTATTTAGAGCTTTACTCAAGTGAGACCAAGCTAGCGGATGATGCCCTCAACGCCATAGAGGCCCTGCCAACTCTTGACCACCTGGACACACTTCCCACTATAACAGAAGTTAAGTGTGCTATAAATGAGCTTGCATCTGGCAAGGCTCCAGGTAAGGATGGGATTTCAATAGAGGTAATCAGGAGTGGGCAAGACACACTCGCTCTACAGATCCACCAGCTAATAGAGCTATGCTGGCGAGAAGGACAAGTCCCACAGGATTTCAAAGATTCAAACATCATAACGCTGTACAAGAACAATGGAGATCGGAGCGACTGTAACAACTATAGGGGTATCTCACTTCTGTGTATTGTTGGGAAAGTATTTGCCAGAATTGTCCTGCACAGACTTCAAGTCCTGGGAGATCAAGTCTACCCCGAATCACAGTGCGGCTTCCGTCAGAACCGGTCTACCATTGATATGATATTCTCATTGCGACAGATGCAAGAAAAATGCCGGGAACAAAATCAACCACTGTTTATTGCCTTCATTGACCTCACAAAGGCATTCGATTTGGTCAGTCGTGAGGGTCTGTTCAAAGCACTAAAGAAGATTGGCTGCCCACCAACTCTTCTGTCCATTGTGGAATCGTTCCACACAGGCATGAAAAGTATAATCAAGTTTTATGGCTCAACTTCAGAAGAGTTTGAAATCAAGAGTGGAGTTAAGCAAGGTTGTGTACTATCCCCCACCCTTTTTGGGATATACTTTTCACTTCTACTGAAATATGCCTTTCTTGATCAGGATGACGGTATATACATTCACTCACACTCAGATGGTGGCCTCTATAATGCTCAGAGATTGAAGGCCAAGACCAAAATTAGCAGGGTACTAATCAGAGAGTTGCTTTTTGCGGATGATGCTGCGATTACGACCCACTCTGAGGAAGAATTACAACATCTACTATCTGCATTCTCCAATGCTTGTTCTGAATTTGGTTTAACAATTAACAAAAAGAAGACACAGATTATGTCACAAGGTGCACATGGTGTACCATCAATCTTTATTGACGACGCCGAACTGGAGATAGTAGACCATTTTACATATCTAGGATCAGAGGTAAATAGCAAATTATCCCTCGATCAGGAAATCAATATCAGGATTGGCAAGGCAGCAAAAACAATGAACATGTTAGCAAAAAGAGTCTGGGAGAACAGGAAGCTTACTGCCAAAACAAAAGTCCTCGTCTACCAAGCCTGTGTCCTTAGTACTCTTCTTTATGGCAGTGAAACCTGGACAACTTACTCATGCCAAGAGAAACGTTTAAACAGCTTTCATATGCGGTGTCTGTGAAAAAAAAAATTGGTATTAAGTGGCAAGACAAAATCACAAATACTGAAGTATTGGAAAGATCAGGTTGTGTGACGGTGTATTCCATGCTCAGTCTTCGTAGACTTAGATGGATAGGACACGTTAGGAGGATGGATGATGGTAGAATACCAAAGTACATCTATTTTGGTGAATTACAGACGGGTAGGAGATCTCAGGGTCGGCCTCTACTACGATACAAAGATGTGTGTAAGCGGGACATGATTCATACAGGCATTGATAATAATGCACATTGGGAGCACGTCGCCGCTGAAAGTGTTGCATGGAGGGCAACTATCAGAAATGGAATAAAGACAAAGGAGAAAATGATTGCAGATAAAGCACACAGAGAGCGTGAGAGACGTAAGATGGTGCAAAATGGTGGAAGTGACCATGTTTTCACATGCACCTACTGTGGGCAAACATTTGCAGCAAGAATTGGCCTTACCAGCCACACTCGCCACCGCCATGGATCGTAGTTATTAAGCCTTTTTTGAAGCACAATGTACCAAACTATCGTCTGTCAAGACGGAAAGGTGCCAATGTTAAATACCAACCGTAGTTTTTTTTGTTGTTTTTTTAACTTTGACTATGAACTGCACAAGGACGGGGAGGAAGAGCAAGAAACGAGGGAGGGAGGAAGAAGAAGAAGAAGAAGAAGAAGAAGAAGAAGAAGAAGAAGAAGAAGAAGAAGAAGAAGAAGAAGAAGAAGAAGAAGAAGAAGAAGAAGAAGAAGAGTTGTCTACCTTGACAGACCTATGCCATTGTCGTAAAGACGATGGTTTGCTGTGGTAGGTCCATGTAGGGACATAATCACCTGATAACCATTGAAAACGACTGTTGTACACGTGGCCAGAAATTGCCTCATTTTGTACCAAGCAACTCGTCATGTTTGTTGATTACACGAGACGTAACCGTCATCATTATTAGCTTATTTAGCCAGAAGACAGGTCAGGTGTTCAAGTCGACTACCCACACCATTCCTGTTCCACTGTCCCCTATTCTGGGCAATTCTCTTCTGTTTAGTTTAGCATCTACCCCAATATTATTGCATCTCTGAGTTATGTAGTTGTTTCCTGGATGTCTGAGTGATGAGATGAAGTTGTTTCTTGGATGTTCGGGTGATGTAGTTGTTTCTTGGATGTCTGAGTGATGTAGTTGTTTCTTGGATGTCTGAGTGTTGAAGTTGTTTCTTGGAGAGTGATGTTATTGGTTATTGGATGTCTGAGTGTTGAAGTTGTTTCTTGGATGTCTGAGTGATGTAGTTGTTTCTTGGATGTCTGAGTGTTGAAGTTGTTTCTTGGATGTCTGAGTGATGTAGTTGTTTCTTGGATGTCTGAGTGTTAAAGTTTTCTTGGAGAGTGATGTTATTGGTTATTGGATGTCTGAGTGTTGAAGTTGTTTCTTGGATGTCTGAGTGATGTAGTTGTTTCTTGGATGTCTGAGTGATGTCATTTCTTGGATGTCTTGTGATGTAGTTGTTTCTTGGATTTTTTGGCGATATTGTTGTTTCTTGGGTGTCTGAGTGATGTAGTTGTTTCTTGGATTTTTTGGCGATATTGTTGTTTCTTGGGTGTCTGAGTGATGTAGTTGTTTCTTGGATGTCTGAGTGTTGAAGTTGTTTCTTGGATGTCTGAGTGATGTAGTTGTTTCTTGGATGTCTGAGTGTTGAAGTTGTTTCTTGGAGAGTGATGTTATTGGTTATTGGATGTCTGAGTGTTGAAGTTGTTTCTTGGATGTCTGAGTGATGTCATTTCTTGGATGTCTTGTGATGTAGTTGTTTCTTGGATTTTTTGGCGATATTGTTGTTTCTTGGGTGTCTGAGTGATGTCGTAGTTTCTTGGATGTCTGTGTGGTGTTGTTGTCTCTTTGTTACCTGAAGATGTAGTTGTTTCTTGGATGTCTGTGTGATGTAGTTGTCTCTTTGTTACCTGAAGATGTAGTTGTTTCTTGTATGTCTGTGTGATGTAGTTGTTTCTTGGATGTCTTGAGTGATGTAGTTTCTTGGATGTCTGAGTGATGTAGTTGTTTCTTGGATGTCTGTGTGATGTAGTTGTCTCTTTGTTACCTGAAGATGTAGTTTCTTGGATGTCTGTGTGATGTAGTTGTTTCTTGGATGTCTGAGTGATGTAGTTGTTTCTTGGATGTCTGAGTGATGTAGTTGTTTCTTGGTAACGTGATGATGTAGTTGTTTCTTGGATGTCTTGTGTGATGTAGTTGTTTCTTTGTTACCTGAAGATGTCGCCGTTTCTTGGATGTCTGTGTGATATAGTTGTTTCTTTGTTACCCGAAGATGTAGTTGTTTCTTGGATGTCTGTGTGATATAGTTGTTTCTTTGTTACCTGAAGTTGTAGTTGTTTCTTGGATGTCTGAGTGATGTAGTTGTTTCTTGGATGTCTGAGTGATGTAGTTGTTTCTTGGATGTCTGAGTGATGTAGTTGTTTCTTGGTAACGTGATGATGTAGTTGTTTCTTGGATGTCTTGTGTGATGTAGTTGTTTCTTTGTTACCTGAAGATGTCGCCGTTTCTTGGATGTCTGTGTGATATAGTTGTTTCTTTGTTACCTGAAGATGTAGTTGTTTCTTGGATGTCTGTGTGATGCAGTTATTTCTTGTATATCTGTGTCATGCTATTGTTTCTTGTATACCTGTGGTGTAACTATCCACTGCACATCAATATTTGTTCTTCTTCTTCTTCTTCTTCTTCTGCGATCATCCGGAGTTTTTTTTTCCGGATGTGATTGCGTTGTGCCTGTTTACAGCAGAGCTGCATTCTTGCGCCGTTAGGCCGACACATCCGACTTCTGCGGGCATTTGTTGACCGGGTTAACCTTCCCGGGGGTTTCTTAGGACGTTTGACTCTCACTGTTGTGGTGTTATCCCCCATCCCAGCTGGCCCATATAGAACAGCCAAAGATCCTGGTCAGCCCTCAAGGGAAGGCAGGGGCAGACCATGGGCATTCCCCGCCATCCAAGGAGGCTTCCATACTTGCAGAGCCGATACATAGCGCTCTGGTACTGGGCTCACCCAAGGAATCGTCACGTCCTGCACATGGCTGCTTAGCCTCACTTCCGTATATTGGGCCTTCCGTTCACCAGAGGCTGTTCTTCCGGAAACCAGAAGTATGCAGTCTGCAGATGACATCCACACAGTGAGCTTTCGATTCGGACTTTCCATGTAATGGATTTGCTATCCAAGCAATATTCCATTTCATGCCACTAGGACACTTTTCCACCTTTTATGAAGCCCACACAATGGGCTTTTGGTTCGGACTTTCCACGTAATGGATTTGCTATCCAAGCAATATTCCATTTTGTGCCACTAGGACACTTTTCCACCTTTTATGAAGTCCACACAGTGGGCTTTTGATTCAGACTTTCCACGTAAAGGATTTGCTATCCAAGCAATATTCCATTTCATGCCACTAGGACACTTTTCCACCTTTTATGAAGCCCACACAATGGGCTTTTGGTTCGGACTTTCCACGTAATGGATTTGCTATCCAAGCAATATTCCATTTTGTGCCACTAGGACACTTTTTCACCTTTTATGAAGCCCACACAGCGAGCTTTCGATTTGGACTTTCCACATAATGGATTTGCTATCCAAGCAATATTCCATTTCATGCCTCTGGGTCTTCATGCACCTTTAAATGTCAACCTGTATGTAGTTAAAGTAAGCTGCGGTCAACTTGAGCTTGTTGATATCTCCATAGAGCTTGTCCTCAAATGAAGCAGGTGTGGGCCAAAATATCTTTCTCTGTTCTGCATACGTTGGGCAATCCTGCAGCAAATGTTTTGCTGTCATTTTTCCAGTTCTACAATTACATTCATCGGTATCTCCTATCTTTAGTTTATTGAACAAGTGGTATTTCAGCCTGTTATGTCCTGTGCGGAGTCTGAAGATTGCTACTTGTTCTCTTCGGTCGAGTTTGTAATATGCATCATCCTTCTGATGGCCTGGATGCTCTGATTCCCATTTGGTTCTATAAGTGCTTTTTATCAACCTCTTTGCCTCATTATAGGTTATGTCTATGTCAGGCTGTGGTAGTCGTCCGCCCTCTTTTGCCAGTCTGTCAGCCTCTTCGTTTCCAGGTATACTGCAATGTGATGGGATCCACTGTATTACAACTTTTTTGGATTTCTGGCATAGACCATGGAGTGTTGCTCTTAGGTCAGCTAGTTCTGTGCTGTTATTGCTCTTCAGTATTGAGACAGCTGACTTTGCATCTATGAAGATAGCTATTTGCTTCTCTTTATTTTCCTCCATCAGGAGCATTTCTGCTGCAGTTTTCAGAGCCTCTACCTCCGCTTTGAAGTTACTTGAAAATTTTCCAGTTGCCATTGAATGTGTTTTTTTAACTCCATTTTTTAAATTTAGGAGAATTCCCCCTCCTCCATTCTCTATTGAATTTTTGGCTGATCCATCTGTATATGCATGGGTCCAATTCCTGCTTGGATAATGTTCTTTTATGTAGTTTAGGGTTATTTCTCTTCTTTCGGTTTCATGCTGAGTGTTCTTTTTCTCAATACCAGGAATGTTTTCTATCATCTCAGGCAGTTGCTGCTGTCTCCAAGCTGGGAACTTGTGTGCATTGTAAATGGGCTTGACTGTTGATATGTTAAGTATAGGATCTGCCCTAATCCTTCGTTTTGCAGTTTCTACAAAGTTGCTACGCTTCAGTCTTCCCTTTCCAAAACCATTAAATCTGTTGTACATAGGGTGGTCTGTCAATCTTCTAAATTTTTCTGCTTGTTGCTGGGCTCTGCTATCTCTTCTATCCTGCATTGGTTGTAAACAAGTGATCTTTTCTAGTTCATTAATAGGCGTTGTCTTCAGGCTTCCAGTTATGATTCGCATTCCTTGGTTTTGGACTCTACTTATTTTGTTAAAGTTTGACTTAACTGCTGTTGCCCAAGCTGCAATGCCATATTCCAGTACTGGCCTCACCCGTCCAGTATATAACTTCTTGAGAACTTTCTCATCTGCTCCCCATGTTGTACCAGCAAGCTTTTTCATGATTGCCATTCTCTGCCTTGCTCTTGTTCGATTTTTCTCAACCTGTGTCTTCCATGTCAGGCGACGATCAAAGGTGACTCCTAGATAGTTTGGATTTTCTTCATGGCGCAATATTTTTCCATTCAATACCAGCTTAGGTTGCTGAGTTTTATTTGAGAGGGAGAACACTGCGCATGTTGTTTTCTCCTCACTTATCTTCACTAGCCATGATTTTGACCAGTCCTCTAGCGCTAATAAGGCTTGCTGTATTCTGCTGTTAGCTGTACTAATATATTCTTCAGATGTCCATATGGCTAGGTCATCTGCAAAGGAGGATGTGTGTACTCTGGCTGGAAAATGTTCTGTGATATCATTTATATATGCTAGGAATAATGTTGGTGAAAGAACTCCTCCTTGGGGGACACCTTGCTCCAACAGCATCATTTTGCTTGTTTGTCCTTGTACTTTTGTCCTGGCAGTTCTGTTCTCAAGGTAGTGGCTGATCCATTTATACATTTTTCCACAAACATGCATGTTTTGCAGTTTTACTTTCAGTCCTTCCTTCCATACTTTATCAAATGCTTTTTCTAAATCTATCCAGACTGCTAGTGTGTGCTTTTTCTCTTGGAAGGCATCCTCTATTTCCTGAGCTATATAGGTTATTTGATCTTCAGTGGATCTGTACTTTCTGAATCCTGCTTGGTGTGGTGTTAAGAGTTTGTTTTCTTCCAGATGCCATGTTAGCCTGCCATTGATAATGCATTCCATTAATTTTCCTACACAGCTAAGTAGACTGATAGGTCGATAGCCATTTGGTTCTTCCAGGTCTTTTCCTTTCTTTGGGACTGGTATTAGTATAGCTTCCTTCCATGCCTGTGGGACTATTCCTCTCTTCCAGCTGTTATTTAGGACTGCTAGTAGTTTCTTCTTTGCCTTGTTGCCTAGTCCTATTAGCATTTCATTTGTGATTCCATCCTTTCCTGGTGATTTCTTCTTTTTTAGGGTATTCATTGCCTGTTCCATTTCTTCCATTGTTAGATTTGCCATCATATATTCTGCTGCTGTCTCTGTATTTCTATGATGTATCTGTTTGTCTTTGATTGCTTTCTTCTGTTCGGTTGTAATATCAATGTGGTTTGCATTTGCATAGTGTTCCATTAGTGCATTTGCAGCCTTTTTTCCTGTAAGCAAGGCATTTCCTTGTTTAATTGTTATTTGTTTGTTTCTAGGTCCTTCATTGTTCATGGCTTTCACTAGTTTCCATAGTTTGTTTCTTTCCCTGCCAAAATTCAGGTTTTCTGTTTTTTCCCTCCAACAATCTCTTGTTGTTTGATTTACTGTTCTTTTATATTTTGCTGAGATGGCTTTGAGAGAGATGTTCGCTTCAATTGTTTGTTCTCTCTCTGCTGTCTTCCTGGCATCTTCAACTTTGTCCTCCAAACTTTGTAGTTCTTCAGTCCAGTATGGTTTGTAATTTTTCCTCGCTCCTCTAGGAATGGACTCAGTGGCTGCTTGTATTATCGCTCTGTTTAGACTTTCCACCATTTGCTTTATGTTGCCATATCGTGTATTTATGTTTTCACAATATTTGTCTGTTAGTATGGCAAATCTGTCCCAATCTGCTCGTTTGTAATTCCAGCGGGGCAAGGGCTTTTGCTCCTGTGGAACATACTCCATATTCATTACAAGCTTGATTGGTCTGTGGTCACTACCTGCTAATTGGTCCAGCACATGGCGATCGATTTTGTGGAGGATGTCTCCTGTGCAGAAAGCTAAGTCTGGAGTAGAAGTGGTAAGCCATCTTCTGGAGTAGAAGCTCGGTGTGTCATCCGCTTTGTTGAGTAGATGGAAATTTGAGTCTATTTCCCAGTCCTCCAATTCATCTCCTCTTTTGTCAGTATCTGGGTATCCCCATCTTTCTGAACGGCTATTAAAGTCTCCGACAATAATGCAGTTTGTGTCAGTTATTTTCATGTTTGAGAGTGTAAGGTCCTTATCTGCTGGGCTATACAGATTGTAGATTCTTATTTTCACGTCCTTTATCATTATATCAACACCTATAATTTCCGTTTGGTTGTCAGAGATCACAGATACTTCGCTGCAAGGTATTGTATTTCGTGTAAGTATTAGAACTCCTCCTTTGTGTCCTTCGCGGTCGAAGCGTGTGGCCTGATATCCTCTGACTGAGAATTTGTGATTGGCGTTGAGGTGTGTCTCTTGAATGCATGCCACATCTATTTTATCTTTATGAAGACGCTGTGTTAGGGAGTCTTTCTTCTTGTAAACTCCTTCGGCATTCCACTGTAGTATGTTGAGTGTCCGGGGTATTTGGTCAATAGCTCTTAACCTACTCCTCTGTGCCTTGACTCCACAGCACAGGGCAAGGTGACCACCAGTAGTCATGGGTGGACCCCCTCGAGGCAGGGGGCCCGGCACTATCGCCGCCTGATGGGACTTCACGGGATTAGCACCATAACGATTAATTTTGATTTGTGACATCATGAATTAAGTCACGTTGCACTGCTTTGTCAAGCCTGTGGCTCAGTACATCCGATTTCGACAAGCATTTATTCGGGATGCTTTCCCTAGCCTTTGACTGCCCCCAGTCTACCTACAAGGCAGCAGGTTTTACGTTGCACTGCTTTGTCAAGCCTGTGGCTCAGTACATCCGATTTCGACAAGCATTTATTCGGGATGCTTTCCCTAGCCTTTGACTGTCCCCAGTCTACCTACAAGGCAGCAGGTTTTACGTTGCACTGCTTTGTCAAGCCTGTGGCTCAGTACATCCGATTTCGACAAGCATTTATTCGGGATGCTTTCCCTAGCCTTTGACTGTCCCCAGTCTACCTACAAGGCAGCAGGTTTGTGTGTCTCTTCGTCTGGTCCCTCTCCCTTGACCTGTCCGACATGGGTGGCCCTACCAGTAGCTGTGCTACCGTCGGCATAGCTCTTGGGGTCATTGGGACGCACAAGCCCCTCTACCTCGTCACGGTGGACACACAGCAGAGGGGAATATTTGTTCTACGGATGTATATTTTAAAATCTTTTTGCATATGTGGCTTCAATGAAAGTATTATTTATGATTTTATTATTGCTATATCCCAGCAGCAGAGTTAACCCAGAACACTAAAGACCAAGATATATAGAGAGGTATGACCGCCTATGCCAGCTGGCATAGCACATGATGATGATGCTATCCCTCCATTGGTCAGATGCTGTAAGCTTTTAGGACTTAAAGATTTCCACCCACCTCTGACATTAATGCCCCCATGATACTTTTGTTACTTCCTTTTATCTCATGCAGTTATGTTAACTCTCTTAAGCCACTTGTTACATTAAGCCACTTGATCCACGTTAACGTTTGCTTTATTTCTTCATCCCGCAATTCATAATTTGTTACTTTAACTATAAGGTCTTCATAATGTCTCATTGCACTTCATATGTAGAACAAATTTGAGAAATTCTTTCTTCCATTGATAACACCATTCTGTTTGGCGTGCAAAGAATTACTCCAGCAGGTGACAGTCATTCACTGCATATTGCTTCACGGTGGGCTGTGGAGCACATCTTTTGATGACATCATGCACTTTAGTTTTCAAATACACCTAACCTAACAGTTTCCTTTGAGGCATTGGGTTGGCGTATGTTGATAATGAAATACCTAAAACTGGTTGAGGATACATGACCCACCCAGGCCTAATCCCAGCCAGTCTGTGTGCTGGGCTGAATCCTGACCTGGTCATATTCTGATATGCCTCTCTGGAGATGTGAACATCCAGTACCAGTCGTGCACACCCAGCTGGTTTCTGAGCTAGGAGAGGGAAAGGACAGCTCCGCAATACAGTCCCCATGGAGACGGTATTTAGGGAGGATAGACCTCATTGATGGTTACCGGCCTTTGTCAGGGCTCAGACAACCAGGTAGCTAATGCACCTGACTTTAGAGTTAAAACTCAGTCTTCACCAACCAATGCACTTGACTTCAGTCTTCCTGAGGATTCACCATCGAATGGAACCAAGTTGTTCCGTGTAAAGTTGCCAGTCACAGAACAGTTAAGGTATTAGATCTACTGGGAACAAGAGGTGAATACTGGGACTAGTCACATACAATAAAGGACCCTATTACATTCCTGGAGGCATATTGGGCACACAGTGACAGTCTCATATTTGTATAGAACATTTAGCACTCAAGGGGATGTGAGCAATATCAAGCTGGCTGTATTTACTCCCCAGTGGTACCTGTCTTAGGCTGGACTGCCCTGCGAACCCAGGTCAATTAAACAAACAGGGATTTAAGAGGCACAAGATTTGATTTCATCACACCCGCTTTTATCTCATGTAGCTCGGTCTGTTTCTTCAGAGCGGCTTGCCAAAAGCATTGCATAAATGCAAGAACTCTGTAGCTCCAGTGATGACGCCCATCTTTCTTTGAAAAAACTACACTTGAAAACGAACTCACAGCCTTTAGAGTCCAGGGCAGGCAGTGTAACCAGTTTACCACCGAGCACCCCCAATCCACCTCAGCTGGGATTCAAACACACAACCACCAGACCAGCCAGCCAGCATGCTGGCCTCTGCACTACAGCGGCAATAATATGAATGCACAAAATAAAAACAAAATAGCAACCTCAGACAACACAACGGTCTTCACAGTAGCATGAATGAAATGAACTCCGCTACGAAACATATATGTTTTATTCTGCTCACTCACAAAACGGAAAAACGAATTCATAATGCGATCAGAACAGTTTGAATAAACACAAACGTTGACAATAATACTTCACCATGATCAACATCAACATCCACACCTTAAACAGAAGTACACATTCTAATTTTTAAAACACAATGAACATGTTCAAAGAAGATACAATGGGACACTTGCCCTCGTGAAGCTTCAACTCAAGTCAATTATCTTCAGAAATCTCTGAAACTACTCACACTCTGTGACGAAAGCTGATTTAATCCAGTAAAACTCCACAAAATATGGGTGCCAGAAATCCAGGCCATTTGAAGCTCCAGATGTTTTACAACTGAAACCCTGAAATTAGTTAGTTGCATGTCCTTTACACTACATCACAGTCAACCCCAGCATTTTTTGGCTGTTTGTGATTTCTTGGCAAGTTTATGTTCAGTAGTTTGCCATTACTTTCTGAACGACCGGTACTCATAGCATTGTATGAAAATCAATGCAAGGCTGTCTGCTGCCAAATCTCCCGCAGCTGTGTTTCGAACGCAGGATGCAGGATTACGAATTGTGCTCGTAGCCCCTTGGCCACAGAGCAGGCCATACTTTAATTACAGACATTAATGTGGAGGTCTGGGTGTGGACAAGCATGAAGAAGGAGAACAAAATGTAATAAGTAACTTCAAACTTCTACAGAAAAAAGCATTGAAACAATTCATACATTTATAGAACACAGCATGGCCGAATGGATAAGAGAGTTTGCTCTTAAACTTCCGGTGTGCTGATGCCGAGGTAGTGGATTCAACTCCTACACCGGTCAGTTGGACTAAAATGTTGACTTATGGTCCTTGACTTGGGGATGTAAATTACTAGTACCTCAGAAGTTGGAGTGGGTTTGCCAGATGGCGAGGGACACTGTTAATAGGGAAAGCTAATCCACACGCAAAAATCAATCCAGCATTATGCTTGAGTACAAAGAAAGCAAACACAAAAAATCCACAGTTGTAGTCTTTAAGACATCATGCATTTCCACAATGTTGAGAATGTTATCACAAAGAATCTTCTTCAGGTACGTGTTCTGGAACAGACATTAGCCAACCCGAAGCTCCAACCCTCTCTGCTACATGATATTTTTATGGAAGTTGATGTTGCCTGTAGTATTTCTTACTCAGTTGTTGAAGCTTGTTAGTTGCATATCCTTTACAGGATGTCGCAGTCAACACCAGCATTTTTTGCTGTTGTGATCTCTTGGCAAGTTTGCCATTGCTTTCTGAACGACCAGCACCCATACCATTTCATAAAAAACCAACGCAAGATGGTCTGCTGCCAAATCGCCTGAAGCTGTTTCGAACCCGGTATGCAAGATTACGAATTGTGTCCGTAAACCTTTCACCACGGAGCTGGCTTTAAGCTTGTATGTACATCTTTATGTCTTCCTTCAGTTCTTTTGCTTAACATTTTCCCACATAAGATCAATTTGTCAATTCCATCTCTTCTTTTGATAAGCCCCATACTTTTCAAGTGTTTGTTCCTTATTGCCTTGAACGGTCTTGTAAGACACAGATGTCAATACCTCAGTGTCTGTTAACTTCTGTCCACAGTCTCAACATTATCTTAACAACTACATCTCCAGCTTCTTCAACATTTTAATACTCAATGTCCAACATTGACATCCACACACAAGAACAGACCAGGCTGGCTCCACCAACCAGCACTGCAAATGCTAATGAATTAAAAGTTCCGTCTTTCAATTAAAAAGTTAAGTATTGACTGAGAACATGGAAAATGGAAATTCTATTTGAGCGCTCGCTCACTTTCAACTCAAGCATAGTCCATACACTACTTTCTAGTAGCACTGGACTGAATTCTGCATGCGGATTAGCTGTCCCTGTTATCAGTGTCCCTCACCATAAGGCGAACCCACTCTGACTTCAGAGGTACTTATAAATTACGTCCCCAAGTCAAGGACGAAAAATCAATACTTTAGTCAAACTGTCCAGTTAAGGGTTAAACCCCTTACCTCAGCATCATCATACCAGATGTTTAAGAACGCATGTTCCTATCCATTCGCCCATGATGACCTCCGAATGGTATTTACATGCTCTGATCAAACCGCTTGAGCAGACCAGATTTCTAAACATCTACTGTAATAGTCAGTCAACAAACAGTGCTTCACCCCACGTACATGAGTGAAAACACAGCACAGGTTCCCACACACGTACAATATATGAACATCTGTACATAGAATATTCAAATGTGATATAACATTATATTTATTATAAACAAACATGAAATGGAGCTCACAAGATGACAAAAATCTTGGTAGGAGAAAAATAAAGTCATATTAAGAAGTACTAGCAAACAGGTCTCTGGGACAAAAATAAAACCCCGCTCTTTTTGTTTTCGCAGGGTTATGAAAATCACAATTATTGCAATGAAAATCACAAAGACTGTTTGAAATCATAAAAAATACACATTATATTATACAGCTAAAAACATAACACACAAACAATGAAAAGTAATCAATGAAGAATGATTAAATTGTTAATTTCTAACAATGAGTGAACATTAATAAGAAGAACTCTCTCAGAATAACCTAGGTCTTTGTGCAGCAAATGTAGCCAGGCTGGTTTCATTGTCAGAACAGTTACATGCCGGAAAGGACAAGACTTTACTTGGAGTGAAAGAAATTTAGAAATACAAACTAGACTGAAAACACAGTGGATGGAGAACAATGGATATAGTCAAGTTTTGCAGCCTGTTTGTTAGTCTTGCAGACTTGAAGAGAAGAAACAGGAAAATGCCTGCCTTACTGATCACATCAAAGAAGCACTGTCACTAGAGGGCAAGGAACAAACCAATATTGCGACAGCTGCAAATACAAATATATAGCTGTGAGAGTTTTGTAGGACAGAGAACACAGATACGACGACTTTATCTATCATAACCAGGATAGATATTGACTGCAACAGGGTGTGCCAATATAACAGACTGGGTAGATTGAGATCCTGCAAAGCAACAACACAAATCTTGCATATGATACCCTACAAAGAAAATAGTGGTGCATTCTTGGTCTCTGTAACACTACTTAAGGAAAAATGAGAACGGTGAGACCAATAATGCCATTATAATCTTTGTGGCTTACAATATACCTCAAAAACACTACAGGCTAGGACAGTTCAGCATCTGCACCATCTGACTTCTGCTGTGCGGACAGTCAGCATTAATAGGATAGTCCCAAACAGATGTACCAGTCACACACCACCAACAGAAAAGAGTCTTCAAATCAATCAGAAAGCCACCAACACCAGCACAAGACATTTACCATATTATGGACAGATCAGAACAGATAATTTTGTCTCTCAGAACAGGGCACAATAAAATTTTCAGCAATATGTATAAAAAATTAAAGATTGGAAAATCAGTGATGTGTACATATGGATTGGTGCCCCACACTATAGATCACCTATTCCATGACTGCGCCGAATGACACATCCAGGCAAACCTTTTAGCCTACAAAAACATCCGGGGAAGATCCGGGGAAGATACAGCAGCAGCTGTTGTAGTAACAGACGTAGTAGTAGTAATAGTAAGCAGAATTTGTATTTGTTTCCCTACAGAATCTCAACCTACAGTTGCATATGTCACATCATCAAACTGTATAAACTTGACGAGATACAACAAAATATGCCAGGCCAGAAAACATGCAATATAGTTTATGGCTTTTGTCTTTAAATGAGCTAACTTACAACTAAGCCACCCACCACACATTCATTACTTTCCCCATACTACACACAATATTCTCTTCTTCTATCCTAGCTAGTTGTTGCAATCCTTGCTGCTAAACTCCAGTTCCAAATTGTGTGACTAGAAGCCACAATGTGAGAGTTGTCTCTTTCACTGATTTGATCCAAGCAAATGGTTACTTTAACTCCTGCAGACTCTGATAAACTTGTGATAGGGCGGGATGCTCATGTTGAAATGCCAGTAACCATGATAGATTTGAGTCCACATTTTGTAACAACCCTTGTTTGGTTCTTATTTATTCCTTTTCTACAGACACTTGGTATAAGGCACTCGGCCGTGGGAAATGACTGAACGCCTCTAAGTCAAATCCCTTGGATGTGAGGGCTTGGCTGTTACCCACCTCCTGCTCTTGTAGGTTTGATGCTGAGCCGCCAGCATCTGCAGCCTACCTTGTTCCAGACGTACTAGTTCTCCTTTCCTCTGGAGTAAACAAGGCAAGGTTGAGAGAGGGATCGTACTGCATGGGCAACAAATGCTCTCTGAAGCTATGCTCAGGCATTGTGCGATGGAATTTTGGCCAAATTCCAATCCACATACTTTCTGTCAAGACGGCAAGGTGCCACTCACTCTAGTTTGTATAAGTAACTTTCCGCCTCATGTGTAGTTTAATTTGATTGGATTATTGATTATAATAACTACAGTCTTGAGGATAATTAAATATTTCTGACACTTTTGTTTTTTTGTGTTTGCTCGCTTTGAACTCAAGCGCAGTCCATACACGTGCTTCTACTTCTAGTACACTAGACTGATTTTTACATGTGGATTAACTTGTCCCTATTTATCAGATGAACCCACTCTGACTTCTGAGGTACTTGTAATTTACATACCCAAGTCAAGGATGAAAAGTCAACATTTTAGTCCAATGGATCGGTGTAGGGGTTGAACCCGCTCGGCTACCTGAGCATCAGCGCAACGGATGTTTAAGAATGAGAGCTGTTATTCATTCGGCCACGCTGACCTCCTTTGGACATGAATGTTTGGAGAAGATTACTAGGACAGGGTATCTGGCTTATAGGAGGCAGGCTATCTGGCTTATAGGAGGAAGGATATCTGGCTTGTAGGAGGCAGGGTATCTGGCTTATAGGAGGCAGGATAGGCAGGGTATCTGCCTTATAGGAGGCATAATATCTGGCTTATAGGAGGCAGGATAGGCAGGGTATCTGGCTTATAGGAGGCAGGATAGGCAGGGTATCTGGCTTATATGAGGCAGGATATGCAGGGTATCTGGCTTATAGGAGGCAGGATATCTGGCTTATAAGAGGCAGGATATCTGGCTTATAGGATGCAGGGTATCTGGTTTATAGGAGGCAGGATATGCAGGGTATCTGGCTTATAGGAGGCAGGATATCTGGCTTATAGGAGGCAGGATATCTGGCTTATAGGAGCAGGATATTGGGTTTATAGGAGGTAGGATATTGGGCTTATAGGCGGCAGGATATCTGGCCTATAGTAGGCAGGATAGGCAGGGTATCTGGCTTATGACACAGTGGCATTTCTAAAGACTATTATTGGGGCAAAGTTCTGCACAAGATGGTGACCCACTCAAAGGCCATTCAATAGCAAATTGCAGACAGGGGGCGTGTAGATGTGTGACAGAGCAGAGAGAGAGAGAGGAGAGAGAGAGAGTTCTGCACAGGAAACAGCACTGGATAATGATAACACAATGTCTTAGCTTCCTGAATCGAGTCAGAGCAATGCCCCAGACAGGGATGGAACCCGACAGTCTTGGTGGTAAGCAGGTGAACTGCCACTTAGATACTACATCATTGAGTCACAAAAACTCTGTATTTAATCTTGAATGTGTGCAGCTTATTGAGAGAACTAAACAAATACCAGTGAATCAAGAAGTGAAGAAAATATACTGGAGTAGGACAGGCACTGAGGATACTTGAGAATTGTATAACCAGAAAGGCTTTTGTCTGGAATCTACACAGTAACAGAAATAATGGAAGACCTAAAAAAAACACATGGAGAAGAGAAGTAGAGGCAGCAATAAGTAACATGGGAGGACATGGGACAGAGCTGCTGGAGGTAGCTAAGAATAGGAAGGGGTGAGTGGTTGATGGTTGAGGATCCAATGGGGGATAAAGGGGGGAAAAGAAGAACGTCCCTTATCTTCTATTTTTAATACAGTGTTCTGGAACCTTATGTTATGAGAAGAAATGAATAGGAGAACTTGGTGACAACTGGCAAGATTGAAGGGAAGAGACCAAGGGGAAGACCGAGAAGTAAATACCTGGATGGCTTGGCTACGTGGCATGGTCAAGACAGGAACACGGAGCTGATCCATGACTCTGATGATCGAGTGAGATGGCTTATTGGCATGGCACATGATGGATGGATGGATGGTTCTGGAACCATCTAACAACCACTCTGTATTTTCATAACACCATCCAACAACCACTCTGTATTTTCATATCATCTAACTACCGCTCTGTATTTTCATAACCCCATCAAACAACCACTCTGTATTTTCATAACCCCATCTAAAAATCACTCTGTATTTTCATAACACCATCTAAAAATCACTCTGTATTTTCATAACCCCATCTAACAACCACTCTGTATTTTCATAATACCATCTAACTACCACTCTGTATTTTCATAATACCATCTAACTACCACTCTGTATTTTCATAACACCATCTAAAAATCACTCTGTATTTTCATAACACCATCTAACTACCACTTTGTATTTTCATAACCCCATCTAACAACCACGCTGTATTTTCATAACACTAACAACCACTCTGTATTTTCATAACCCCATCTAACAACCACTCTGTATTTTCATAACACCATCTAAAAATCACTCTGTATTTTCATAACACCATCTAACTACCGCTCTGTATTTTCATGACACCATCTAACAACCACTCTGTATTTTCATAACACCATCTAACCACCACTCTGTATTTTCATAACAGACATTAGGTGTGAAGACTATAAGCCAGGAACTCACCACGGGCACAAGTCAGAATGTCTGTTCTGACCATGGCTACAGCAGTCAGTCAGTCTGTGATATAGGGGACTTGGTTCAGTGCCAGCTCCAAACACATGCCAGACAATCCAGATAAACATGAACCCTTGGCTGTTTAGAGTTAGAGAAAGCAACTCGTGTCAGTGAACCATCCTGTAAGCATTTCATCCGGTTTTACAATTTTCTATTTTTCCTTAGTGGTGGCATAGTGGTTAATGTGCTTGCCTGCCAAGACAGTGGTTCTGGTTCAATTCCCAGCAGAGGCAAGATTTTCTTCCCCCAACCAATATGGCTCTGGTGTTGACTCAGCCTCATAAAATTGGTACCAGACAATTCTGATATGGAAAAGGAAGAAAACTAACAACTCCACCTTATTCTACTGTAGCCTAGAATAATTGAAGACCTAATGTTTTCACACCCCAACAGCAGTATCTGCTAATGCAGTGGTTCTAAACCTTTTTTGGCCCATGCACCCCCCCTACACCATATTTCAGAATGCCATTATCCCCCTTTCATATTTCCTCCCTATAAATTAAATCCCCCACCCCGCCGTCCGCCCCTACACAGTATACGTAAAAATGGAAGCTAAATTTAATTTAACTCATACTAGAACTAGTCTAGACGTTTACATAAAACGTGATTTGCAGGTCTACTTACGTTATAAAACGAATTTCAAAAGAGTGAGAATGTAGAACCGTAAAGTAAGGAGGGAAAAACAATATCAAGTAATCTGTTCTTGTATTAACGTGATCTTGAAATAATCTTAGAGCCCAGGTCAACTAAACAAATTCCTGTCTAGATAAGGATTCAAACATATAACCACCAGGCCAGCGTCATAGCCATCTGCTACCACGGCCGCCAGGCACCAAAGTACCAGAAAATAATTACTGCCCAGAGAATAGTCAAGATCATTAAGCACATAAAGACAAAGACACACAAAGATTATCTGGGGTGACTAGAGCTTGCTTTCTTTCCTTCCTGACTTCTTTCATATCCTCCATGTTGATTCTACCAGTGCCTGTCACTGCTCAGCAAATGATCTTCCTGAAGGAGCTCCACCAGTGACAGTTCTGCCAGATTTCAATGACTATTCCTTGCCTGACCAAATAATTCAAAGTTCTTGACAATCAACAGAGTTTGATCCAGCCTTCCCCAAAAAGCAACAGCACAAGTGTTATTCTTCAATCACTGCAGAAATGAGCATCATATGAACACACTGACAGCAAAGCAGAATGCAGTTTAGCAATGATAGCAACACATCTGAATTCCAAAATTACATTTGATAATGCTGTATGGCTGCTACCGATGGCTCTTCTTATACCCTGATTTTTGTGTGTGCTAAAGTTAGTTTCCTGTCCTTTACAGGACATCACAATCAACTAACACATGTATTGGCTGTGTTGGGATTTGACAGGCACACACACAATCCATTTAACAGTTTGCTACTGCTTTCCCAACAGCCAACACTCATACCAATGTGAAATTAAACGCAAATCGATCCACTCCCAAATCTCCTGAGGCTGGCGTCAAACCCAGTGAGTTTAAATTGTGAAACTGTGTTCATGACTCCTGGCCCACAAACACTGATGTTTGTTTATTCCATCTAAACACACAAGAAAAGGTTCTGACATTTCAGGCACAAAAATTGCCAGCCGCTGTCTTCCATGGGGTACAAAGTAAATTTAACAACATCATCAATCAAATAAGAACATAAACTAAACAAGAGAAAATGTAACAACAAAGAACAAATAAATGGCAAATTTGAACAAGTTACATAAACCGTTATATAACCATGAGAAGTACTATCAATGGCAAGCAACATCAGACAACTTTGATTATGATAATGTACATGGTTTCTTCTACACCGACAACATAACAATGCATCTCTTCTGGAATTTCAAAATACAGAACTGAGAATACATATCAATCGCAAATATAATATATATATATATATATATATATATATATACATATATATACATATATATATATACAATAAACACTACTACTACTGCAACAATATCTAGGTTATTGAGTTAAGCAACATCAAACTGAAACAGGCTCCTGATCAGAAATCAAGTCACAAGTTAAGAACAAAGAATGACAAACAATTTGAAATACCCAAAATCAAACGACAGCTTGCAATACTAGCTATACCACCTTTATCCTGCCTGATTTGAGTTGCAACATTCACCTTGTCCCATCCTCATAGCATCCAAGTAACCTGCAACCCCCTCTTATAATAGCCAAGTAACCTATGACCTCCTTTTATGACCCCCCCCCCCCCCACTTCCTTAAAAAAGAATAATAGAGTAACCTATGACCTTTTATAACAGCTCAAGTAATCTGTGATCCACTTTTATAATAGCCAAACTTTCCCCTCCCCGGACCACACCTGCACAAAAATGCATTTTTAATAGGATAAATAAGAATTGCTATATTAAATGTTTACTCATAGTAAAATAACTGTTCAGTTGTTGCACAGAACTATATTCTAGTGTTAACACCATAAGCGTGTATTTCTGTTTAGGAGGTGAATCAATGTCCACTGTGACACCTCCAGAAAGCACAGGCTGGGAACCACTGAACCAGATCTTCATGTAGTTACCGAGCCTAAGGGAGGACAAGTATGAATTAGTTTTAACCAGCTAAACAAATTCGGACGAACAACAATACATCTGCTGTGAAGTCCAATCTCACATTCCTCTTCACAAAATGACATATAAAGGCCAGCCCATGGCAGAAACAGGTGTGAAGTACCACGCCTCCACATGAACTAGGTCATCTCATGATGAGGTGTGGCAAACAGTTCTTTTCTTCACTACAAGAAAGTGAACTCTGGACCACTGTGCTGGTAAACCTGCCCACTAACTCCTATCTGTAACAGCTGGTTGCTGCCCAGCAAGATACTTTCAACAACATCCTACAGCCTGATTCAAGACACTACTTTGTTAATTCAGTTTAAGTTGAATTACTATCCGTCAATCAATCAAGCTACAGTAACCAGGGCATACTGTTGGAATACAAGATGCCCGAAAAAAAAACCCATTAAAAGACACCAACTGAATCTCTATGTTCCACGGAAAACACGTGACTGGATGTTGATGAAATATAAACAATGCGAAACATCTAATTAACAAACAAAAAATAAAATAGTTTGTATAAACGAATAATTAGCTATATTTTCAATCATATATGTTACTCACCACATTCTAGTGAAGACAAATCAACACAACGTACACTTTTAACTAGTTCAAAAGATCATATTAGTTTAACAAGACAGAAACTCAGGCTCGCCTCCAAGTCCATGAATGATGCCTTGCAAAGATGACCAATTCTGCTTTGAGAATGAAGGTTCTGTGACTGCTAAGTTCCTATAATAAGTCCATACATGGCTATAGTTGTTGCTCACGCATGCCTGAGATGCTCCCTTATGTTGCACACGTCACAACTAGAATAGCAATTGCTGCCATAGACGACTACAGTGAAAGGTCAGTGAGTAACTGGATATGGATATACATCCATCCATCCACCAGTCTTCATAATATTGATCAGGATACACTTATTAAAACATTCACTTGTATCCAACACGTTTAAAAAACAAAACCCAAAATGTAAAAGACATAATTCCTTTCTCACAAATTTAGACTGTACACACGAGGAAAAAAACAACTGTGGAGAACAATAATGAAACAATAAGCAATGCATATAAATTTATATTTCTTTTATTACTAGACTGTATCAGTCAAATTTGTGAGTAAATCTGCATTTTGTACTGAACTTTATGTACAGTGGACCACCCAGTGTGAACAGAAAGCTGAACATAAGAGTTCAAACATGACTTTCTATTATGCTTCATCATCTCCCTCCTGTCTACAACTAACATTTAGTGAAACAAACAAATCAATCTCAACAGGTTGTGAGTACACAGACTGCACTAAAATAGTTGTTAAACACAATCTCAAACATGCTGCTGACTTCTTCAAGATCATGCTATTCTAAGTATAACAAATATTCATTTAATCATGATAGAATGCCCAAATATCAATGCAGTTATGTCTAAACATTACGAGTTATCATAGTAGAATGTTACATGTCTGAACACAGTTTCATAATGCCTAAATAAACAGCATGTGATGTCTCAAGATCCTTACATTAAGCTCAGAAGCCAAATCATGTCTGAGCATCATTAGAGGATGCAAAAAATAGACACGGCATCATTGTAAGATACGTTACCATCACAATATAATGTCCAAATATTACACCATGTTAAAAAAGCTGCTGGCCGAGTGGCTAGAATGTCTGGTTCTCCTTTAGAAGCCCCAGATTTGAATCCATGGCAAGGTGTGGATTTTTTTCTGTCGGAGGAAAAAAAACCTACTCTGCACAGTTTGTGGTGACTGCACTAGCCAGGCGGCCTTAATACCTCAGGCTCAAACACACCCCCCCCCCCCCCCCACAAGGTACTACAGGCTGTAGATATGAGTTTTGACAGGTTACAAAATTACAGGATGTCTGAACATCATGACAGGATGTTAACATTTTAGAAAGTGCCGGAACATCACGACAGGATATTCAAATGTTGCAGGCTGTCTGAACATCATTAGAGGATGTTTGAACATCATAACAAGATGTTCACATGTTAGAAGATGAATGAACATCAATTCAAGATGCTCAGATGTTAGAAGGTGCTAGAACATTAAAATGTTACAGAACGTCTGAACATCACGACAGGATGTCCATATAATAGGACATTTGGACATCATGAAAGGATGCTCACATACTGAAAGGTCCCAGAACATCATGACATATTAAAATGTTACTGGATGTCTGGAACATCTGACAGAATGGCTTGTTGGTGCTACACACACACACATACACAATCCCAATTCTATACCATCAATCAATGCAGTCACTGTTAGATAAGGAACATGTCTCTGCTGAAAATAATCCTGGCTGATTCTGTCCGTGCATCTGCACTGGGCAACACACAAGATACCCAGTTAATTTTCACCAGCCAAAAATACATCAATTTAACAGAAGAAAGGCCATCACACAGTTACTGCATGGCTTAATTATCAGACTACACAACACACAAGCCTCAAACAAGCATTTAACTACAAATACACATCTGGTCATGTGCCACTATGTCATCATATGATTTGGTCAAGAGCACACTACACACACTCAACATAAGCATAAAACTGAGGTTATTGTATGCACAATCACACAGACTGAATTCACACATATTTGAGAGTATGATGGCTTAGTCAGCCCTAAAGTATGGTATAGTGTTCTGTTATGTTTGTGGAAATATATATAGTGGGATGTATTTATGTGATGAACACCCGTCTACATGTGAATGTCACAGATAATACCACTCAGAATATTACTATGACCCTTCATTAAGTGTCCCCTAAAGTGCCGGAGTGAAAGAGAAATACCAATGTGATGAAAACCTCAACCGCACCTCACTCTTAGAAAAGAGTGATAAATGCGGTTTAGGGGGCAAAGTATCCACTGGAATCAAGTGAACATCTCTGTAGCAGAGCAAGGCAGTCACACAGAAACTGCTTTCAAAGTGGAGATTACACATCACCCATGTGGATGGGGAAGTCAAGGGGAAATCATATTATCTTCCCAAGAGTGGGTTTATCATTGGGTCACAAATCTGGAATGAAAAAGTATGAGCAGAAGAAACTTCATGTCAATCTTCTGACTGTATGACTCCACATGACAGGATTACTATCGGACTTTTACTTATGACTGAAAATATAAGACTGGACTGTTACTTGTGACTGATAATTTAACATAGGACAGTCACTTATGACTAATAATATAAAATAGCAGTCACTTATGATTGATAATTTAACATGAAAGTTACTTATGATTGAGTATATCTATCTGAAAATTACGTATGACTGAAATGATATTGGATAGTAACTTAATACTGACAATATTATTTCAAACAATTACTTATGATTGACAATATGATATTGGATAGTAACTTATTTCCTGACAATATCATATCGGACAATTACTTACGACTGATAATATGATATTGAATAATAACATATTACTGACATAATATCAGACAATTACTTACGACTGGCAACATGATAATGGGTAAAACTGGGCAGTTACTTATGACATAGTACACATGAAGCACTTCAGAACAAATTATTTTTATATTTTAAGCCATAAATTTATTGTGAAATGAGTGTGCACAACTTCAGAAAAAATCTGCCATACCATGAAAATGTTCTTGGTTGACGTTAGTTTAAAAATAAAAAAGGAAACAATTTTCAACATTCTGTATCCAAGATAACTCAGTGTTTAGTAGGTGACTCAATTGTAGGGATTCAGTTTATGATTATTATCTAGGACCAATGCCAATGCACTGGAGACTCACTCATAAGTGATCTGTCTCTCTCTGCAGTTGTCACAGTGTTCGGATGCTCATTTCAGACTCATTCAAAATGACAAGAAACTACTAATCTCCCTGAAAGCAACCTTGACAAACTTTCGAAACCAGTACATCCCTAATGGGTACACGTATGATTTTATTGTGTATCTACACATTGAATGATTTCATTTATATGGATTTTAGAATCAAAATTTGCTAAGAGACAGGTCATCAATGGGTTTTGCCCAGAGTGCTATGATATCAAATCTAAAACCCAGAAACAAATGTTTCTCTCTCTTCTTCATTCCCTCTTTTCTACGTTTAGCTGTTTTATTCCTTGGGTTTCTTGTTTTAATATGAGATGATGCAGAAATCTGGCTTCTGACAGAGATGAATTTCAATAGACTTATGGAAGACCATTCTGTACAGGACAAGCCATAGAATGATGTACTTCAAATTATCTCCAACGGATATTGTAAAATCTAGCATATTTAGTCATATTGATATGAAACTAAAAATGCACAATTTTGTTCTAATCCCACTGTGACTTCAATCGCCCAATTGTTCCAGCATGTTTGAATGGAACAGTCACATATTTTGTAGTCATATAAAAAGTTGAATGTTTTTTCTATTACACCAGCTGCTGCTGTCTATTAGCACCAGAAAAGTTAGTTGCATATCTTTTACGGGAAATCGCAGTCAACCCCAGCATTTTATGGCTATTCGTGATTTCTTGGCAAGTTTACGTTCAGTAGTTTGCCATTGCTTTCTGAATGGCCGGCACTCATACCACTGTATGAAAATCAGTGCAAGGCTTCCATTTTCTTCCAAATCGTGGTATGTGGGATTGCGAATCACATTTGTAACCCCTTAACCACAGCGCCGCTTCTTCACAAGGATAATCATTACTGCAATATAAGTTCAAAATTGACTTGAATGGACCAGAATAAGTACCAGAGTAATGACCGCATTTTCACCTAAAGCAACTCTGCATACAAATGGCCCTCTGCTCTTGTTAAAAACAATCCACCTTTTCTTCTGATGACTAAGTCCAGTAAACACCTGTCTTGTAACCACTAGTTTATGTAAATCATATTGTACTACTGGCACCCTGCTGTCTTAACAGACAATAGTTTGTTACATTGTGCTTAAATTTTAAAAAATACTCATTTGTTTGAAATTATATTATTACTGTACTAACATACTATTATTATCTAGTTAGTTTAGTTTAGTTTAGTCAACGGATCAACATCATGGCACACGGGTGTAACCCATTAGTGGTCCATTCTACTCCTAACTCAAGCCTGAGTCTGGAGAAACTCAGCTCAATGCACGAACTCTGTAGCCCCAGCGAGGATCCTGAAATATTTTGAGTAGATTTTTAACTCAAAATTTTGCCCAGGCAGCGCCATTAGGCTACTCTTTTTCGATTTCCAACTGCCAAGGGATTTTTTACGTGAGCAGCGATACACACGGGCATCCAATCTCACTACCCAGAGACCAGGGGAAATTTCGTTACTAGAAGTCCACGTGAAAAAAAATCCCGGCCCTCCCCGGGGCTTGAAACCGGGACCACCAGCACTCGCGGCGGACACCATACCCTGAGACCACTCAGCCCCCTAAACAAAGTGTGGTGTAGTGACTTAAAGGTGCAGCCTCAACCTCTGATGCAAGCAGGCTGGGTATGAATCATTACTCTGCAGCTGTTGAGTTTTACAAAATGAGGAACCCGTGAAAGTTGTACCCCATCTTGATTCTGGTGTAGTGAATCTCCTATTTGTTTGTTTATCTTTCGAGAAGAGTGTATCAAATCTAGTCATGTACTTCAAAGCTGCCGACTTTGGAATGTATTTGTATGAGGTTTGCTTTCTCTAGAAATCAAGGCATGGGTTCTATCTCCCTGGTCTAGGATTTCTTTCCCAACTATCTTGTCATGGCAGTAGACTTACGGCCTATTCTTTGCTATGGCATTTTCACTGTGGAAAACTTGCACATAGTACCTTCTGTTTATTTTGCTTATTATCTATAACTGTTATCATTATCTACATTCAACCGAAGCAGTTAATCTGTTATCTACAATGACCTGAAACCAGTAAAATGTCCTGTTGCCTACTAATGGTAAAACATGGTCACCTCATGTGCTGACAGGAGAACTTTCAGTGGTGCCCTACAAGTAACCTCACCAGGACATTACGTTAACACACCAACATAGTCAAACATGTAACAGAAACACATACTGAAGTGAGCTACTGCCAATGAACATGTTCATATTTATTGCCATCATGTATTTATTCACTAGTAAATCCGTCCAGTCTTCAACATGTTCCATCACTAGCACTACTGTTTTATCCAAACTGTGATGTTCAATTACCTCTGTCATGCTCTCATACTTACTTACATATGTTTCATTAGCCTATTCAAGAAAAAGCCATCTGCCCCTTGCTCTGAAGGTCAGGGGTTCATTTTTAGACTACCATTGAGACCATGAGCACATTTTTACCCCATACCCCTGGGATCGCTGAAGATATGGAGTTGTGTCCTTTGTGTGATGTTCGCAGCAGGTGACTTGTCATTCTGTGGACACAGACTGAGCCAAATGGGGTAAACACCAGTGCAATGAAGTCGATCGTTTCGTCTCTAACCTTGGAAATGAATACTTAAATCATAGTTCATTATTAACCCATCACTATCCCCTCCATTAACAAAAGAGGGTAGTCAATTATTGTGAGGTATCACACATCGAGGTTTTCCATAGTCCAATGCCCTGCACAATCATTCTGTTAGAAGATGAAGTTACGAAACTCAATAAATTCACCTTTGACAATTACTGTGCAGTTCAGTGTAAACTTGCCTAATAAATCGACCCACGATTGGGGGTTAATTGCAAAGTCCTGCAAAGGACGTGCCATTTCAATATCACACACTGGCCAATGTTATGATTTTTGTATTCTAACTGAAAGATTTTGTTTCTAGGATTTTCAGAATCAAATGTTCGCCTTCAGCTTCATTCCATATCTTCTACATTTAGCAAATGTTTCAAGGTTCTTGTGTAGGACTATAAAGGACCTCCCAAAACAGATGAAGAAAATTGCTGGATCACTATATTTCATGGGGGGAAAAGTAAGGCTGTTGACAGTCTTAAACATTTACATTCTTTCAACATTTAAATAAATGAGGCCTCTAAAATATTAGAATTGTACAAATAAAGAGGTTAAGATACTTCTTTGTTGATGATGTTAACAAATTTGCTGCATGAAATTTGTGTTAACTGACATTCTTTGTGAGACAATGTGACAGACCATGAAATTTGTGTTAACTGGCATTCTTTGTGAGATAATCAATGTGACAGACCATGAAATTTGTGTTAATTGACATTCTTTGTGAGACAATCAATGTGACAGACCATGAAATTTGCGTTAACTGGCATTCTTTGTGTTTCAGTCAATGTGACAAACTGCATCAATGGAAATGTCAAGGCAAATTAGTTAAACCCCCGTTCAAACAATTCTGTGGTGCTTGCTCCCCAAAAACCACAAATTATATATCAGTGTTTATTCTCGATCAAATAATATGTGTACAGCTTTGATTCTGAGCCAAACAATGCATACAATGCTCACTCTGTGCCCAATGATGCATGCAGTGTTTGTTCTGAGTCACATAAAGTGCATTTTAAATCAGAGCCAAAATATATATGCTGTGTTCATTCTGAGCTAGGTAATGTATACAACCAAATAACATGTGCTGTGTTCATTCTCAGTCAAGCAATGTCTAATGTGCTCATTTTCAGTCAAGCAATGAATCTGGTGTCTCAGTCTCCAATATGTACCAAGTCCTGCCACAGTCAGTAGGTGAGATGAGCACAGAAGACTGAAAGATGCAGGATAAGAGCATTTGAAACGAATCAAGTATAGTGGTCCCTGGAGGAGGGAATGAAACACAGAATAGATAACAACTGAAACTCTTAACGTTAGAAGAAAGGGAATGGAAAACATTTTTTTAAAGCAGATATGAACAATACAACAATCAGAACTACTAAAGTTAGAGTCCATGCAAGAAGCTAATAAAGAGGTTAAGAAGCAGATATGGACAGATAAGACATATTTAGATGGTCTGTGTGGGAAGAAGCAGGGGTGGTAGCAGCGAAAAGAAACATCAAAAACTTTTACACCATCACAAGAGGGAGAAAAAAACCAGGAATATATAACCAATAAAGTGGTGTGATGTAAAATAGTGATTAAAAAGTTCTCACCAACATTACAGATCACATGAACAGAAAGACTGAATACTTCTGAGGAACTTCTGACTTGGCCAGTCATAAACAAACCCTCAGATGTAAAGCTGCAGAAGTGGAGCTGGTTGGATATTAGTGGTTGGAAACCACCTTGGGAGGAAATTGGAAAAGCTGTCAGGATTCTGAATAGGAAAGCTGCTGGTCCAGATGGTATCCCTACAAACTATTAAAAGTCTAGGTAGCTAAAAAATTATAGCAGACTGGAGAGAAGGATATCTGGTGAAGCTGCCAAACAAAGGGAGCATGGGACCTACAGGAGCATGGAAATTATAGTGGAATAATGTTATTCCTGGGAAAATATTCAAACAAGATCATTCTGGGAGATTAAAAGATGCCATTGACTAATAACTTAGGGATGAAGAAGCAGGTTTCTGAACAAACAGATGCTGCACTGACCAGATCTCCACATTATGTATAATAATAGAGCCAAGCATTTAAATTAATTTGCTACCATATACTGGCTTTGCATTCTATGAAAAGGTTTTGACAGCACCGACAGGGAATCTCTTGATGTGATACTATGGGATCCTATGGAAGATAATTAACTTGATAATGGCAACATATTAAAGATATGAAACGAAGAGTTCTTCACAAAGGAATTTTAACAATTAAATGTTTGAAATAAGAACAAAATAGGCCAAATGCCTCTCGTCAGCTTTATTATTCTTACTTATTAACTGGAATATGCAGACAACAATAACTACAACTATAAATTAATTCAATGGACTCTGACAGAGCAGCTTGATGATCTGGACTTAGCTGACAGTACTACCCTACTTTCCCACGCTTGAATTCAAGATAAACAATTTGTGAGAGGTCGCAACAATTAGGTCTAAAAATTCATAGGGGAAAGACAAAGATTATGAGAATAAGCAAATTAAGCAAATGATAACCCAATCTCCCTTGGTGAAAGCTCACTTCAAGAAGAATTATACACACATTTATATAGCTTTGTAGACAAAGATGAGGGAACAGATAGAGATATTAAAATTATAGCCATCATAGACCGAGGAGATTTGTGGAAGTCAAAATAAATTAAATCTACTACCAAATTTAGACCATGAATCTTCAACATCAAATCAGCTTTGCTGTATAGATTTGAAGCATGTGGAACTCTTGTGCCTAAATTGGTCTAAAATAGTATGACAGAATCATGAATGAAGAGCTAATGGAGAGAACTAAACAACTTCCAGCAAATCAAGAGGTGAGATAAAGATGCGGGTGCTAGATAAGACAGTTTGAGAAGACCTGTTGTTAGCGTATCTAGAAAATCCTTTCTCTGGAACCCTAAGGGCAAAAGAAAAGAGGGAGATCTAGAAGACACGGAGAAGAGAATTAGAGATTAATAATATCCAGATGACACGAGGCATATAGAAAAAATGGAAGATAATAGGGAAACAAAACTCGCTTACATTCAGGAAATAAATGATCGTAGACCCCGAGGTAGACCAAGAAGACGGTGGAGAGATAATATATATATACAGAAGTACAAGCACTTGGAATCAACGACTGGCAAGAGAAGGTCCACCAGAGAGACGAATGGAGACGGATTGTATCTGCAGCAAAGAACCTCAATGGCTCGGAACGCTGAAGAAGAAGAAGAAGATGACACGAGGAAGCTGCCGAAGATAGCCAAAGACAGGAGGGCTGAGTGTGAGTTGGCTGAGAGTCTAAACTCCATTGGGTGATAGAAAGCAGAACAAGAGAATTAATTTGGTACTTATTTTGAACCACACAATAAATGCACTGTTCATTCTGAGCCACACAATAAATGCACTATTCATTCTGAGCCAAACAACATGTATACAGTGTTCATTCTGAGCCAAACAAGGTACATAGTGTTCATTCTGAGCCTGGCAATGTTTATGTTATTCATTCTGAGCCAGGCAATACAAATTATGTTCACTATGAGCTAAGGAATATGTAAAATGTTCATTTTGAATCAAACATCGTATGTGTGTTCAGTGTTAGCCTAGCAATGTATACAATATGGATTGTGAGCTAAACAATGTAAACACTTAATTCTGAGCCAAACAACATATACAGTGTTCATTCTCAGCCAAACAACGTATACAGTGTTCATTCTCAACTAAAAATGTACATACACAGCTTCCATTTCTAACCAAACAATGTATGCAGTATTCATACAGAGCCACACAACATTTACAACGTTCATTCTCAACTAAACAATCTACTCAATGGTCATTCCAAGTCTAAGGGTGTGCTTCTCTAGACAACTACATTCTACACAACTAATCCCATCCCTACATTTTATATAGTTTGTGTAATTCAGTATATTACTGGAAAAGAAAACAAGAACACGCACAACAGTATCTATCTGAATATCATGTAGTAATGTTCAAAACACAATCACCACTGAAAAATTAAAATATTATGAGCTTTGATTATTTTCACTGGAGCACTGAACTGTCAGCCATTTTTCAAACAATTTAAACACCATTCAGATTATTTAGTTTATTCAGAAGTTATTTAACAAGATTTTGGTGACATTTTCCCATCAACTTTCCAGTCAATCTATAACAGTATCGACTTAAGGAGCTTTCACCATATTTTAAAAAATCCATTTTGCCATAAACTTTCTCATCAAACTTCAAAGAGTATCAAGACTATCTAGCCAGTAAACCATATTTTATAAAGGCCATTTTTCCATCAACTTTCTAGTCAACCTTCAAACAGAATGAATACTTGTCAAGCCACTAAACCATATTTTTGTTTTAAAAACCAAACCATTTTGCCATCAACTTTTTAGTCAACCTTCAAACAGTATCAAGACTTATCAAGCCACTAAGCCATATTTTTGAAGAACATCATTTCTTTACATGACCACAATCTAATCACTTGATTTCCGCTGTTGTGGTAAAATGAACGCAGAATAACATGTAAAATACACGTCTCCCACACTTACACACGCCACTAGTAAATGTTCACACACTGATTATTTATATATGTATATACGCAGTCTGAGCTATTCATCAAGTGAAGCCTGAGATATTTAAAGCCCATACTCAAACAAAATGCATGTACTAAGACAAGTGGAATGAAAGCTGCCCCTCTCTAGTTGCAGTTCTCAAACGCTCTCTCATTATTTCTATAGAAGAGTAGTCTGGAAGCTTCAGATAGTTCACACAAGTCATCACGGAGGGGAGGTAGCTGTCTGGCTCGTCAGAGCCCTCTGGCTGCTTTCGGACAATGGTTAGCGGTGGGTTTAAGCTACGGAAACCTGTGCAACATGAAGATAGAAATATGCACAATTAAACAGTGCATTACAAATTATATAAAGGAGAAATGTCAATTCAGATTATCAGTGTGTGTACTGTATAAGTTAATATAACTTGTATAATTACCAGTTTACAAATGAGATCAGACCAGCTATCACTGGGAAGGTTAACCCGGTCAACAAATGCCCACAGAAGTCGGATGTGTCGGCCTAATGGCGCAAGAACGCAGCTCTGCTGTAAACAGGCACAACGCAGTCACATCCGGGAGAAAAAAAAAAAAATACGGAAGAACGCAGAAGAAGAAGAAGACCAGCTATCATCTTTAAAATTTTATCTTCTTCTTCTTCTGTTTGCTTGAAATTTGTCTTTAACTGTAATGTGGTCTCTTGTATGAATTTAAATGCCTGTTTTTAGTTCACTCAATGGTCCATTCACTCAATGGTCCACAGAGTTTATCTTCCACTGTTGTTTCTCTACACCTGAAGGTTTACCTAGATATGTTGTATTTTGGGCAATCTTTGAGTATGTGAATCTTTACAATGAAGGTCTCCATCTGGGCAATGGGATGGAGTCTAGTGACAATCAACTGCCTAAAACTCATGGAGCAAACATGACCATGCTGACCTGGTTGCATTCTAATATACCCCTCTGCACAACATGTGAAGTCCCAGTACCAATCGTGCACACCCAGCTGCTTCTTGAGCCTGGAGAGGCAAAGCACTGTGACATGGTACTTGCAGAGATGGTACTTTAATACCAGATTTAGGTAGCTGAGGCTCTACGCCACCCTCATTTCGATAGAAGGAAGCTCTTCTCAGGGCTCAAATGACTTGACCACGAATACATCAAACTTGAGTTACAACTCATATTTTGAAAGGATTCACCAACCAACCACTAATGAAGGTCAGCTGCAACAGATCTCCAGAACTATGTCACTCATCATGATGGTACAGTCTGACATTCTCTTTCCAGTCAACCTTTCAATTGTAACCATTGTCTTTCTATTATATGTTTACATTCCAGTTCATCTCTCCAGTATAGTTTAAAGTATAGCATTCTGCTATTTAAAAAATTTTTTTAATGTGTCTAAAGTGGTGGTGGTGGGAATGGGGAGGGGGGGGGGGCCAAGAGAGAGAGAAGAAACTACCCTTTATCTCATTTAGTAACTCTCCTTTCAACCCTAGTCTGCTCAGCAATTTACTTTTATTTGGTGCTTCTTCTTTAGAAGTAAGTAAAGGATCCATTTACACAGCTTGAGATGTATTGAGCATGTGGTGCAAGCCATGTATTTTTATAGGTCAAAGGGCACTTGATGGGTGGTCAATATCCAGCCAGCCATCTTTGCTACTCTGGACATTTCCTGGTTCCTATTTTAGGCTGGGTCAACCTGGGAGCACAGATCTAACTGATTCTGTGAGGATTCAGACAACATGGCCATCAGGCAAATGGGAAGTGGTCTCCATGATGAAGTGATCAAGCTAGGGAGGAGGAGGAGGAGGAGGAGGAGGAGGAGGAGGAGGAGGGTGGTGGTGTGTGTGTGTGTGGGGGGGGTGTGCATGCGTGCGCGCACGCTGGTGGGGGGGGGGGGGGTGTGCGCCAGAAATCAATCAATCAATCATGTGCCATGCCGGAAAGCATGGGCGTTCATGACTCGCCATTTCACTCGATCACCAGTGTCGTGGATCAGCTCAGTGTTCCTGTCTCATCCATGCCATGTGGCCAAGCCATCCAGGTATTTTCCTCTCGGTCTTCCTCTTGGTCTGTTCCCTTCGATCTTGCCAGTTGTCACTAAGTTCTCCAATCCATTTCTTCTCATAACATGTCCAAAAAATTTTGACTGTCTACGTCTAATTTCTCTAATCAGTTTACGATGTTCATTTGTCTCCTGTAGTACTTGGTCATTGGTTTTTCTGTCTGTCCATGGTATTCTTTGCATTTTCCTCAGAAACCACATTTCTGCAGCCATCAGATGCTTTTCAGCTTGACTGCTCATTGTCCAAGTTTCACATCCATACAAAAGAACAGGCTCTATGTATCCCCTCAACACTTTTTCTCGTTTCAATTGACATCTTTTTATTGGTCAGAATGTTTTTCATCTTGTTAAAGGCTACTTTCGCCATGGCGATTCTTGTTCTAATCTCTTTAAGGCATCTCCCATCAGATGTTATGACTGTTCCAAGATAACTGTACCGATTCACTTGTTGAAGAATATTTCCATTTACTTGTATATTACATTGTGGCACTTCTTCCTTCCTAGTGACGACCATAACCTGAGTCTTTTTACAATTTAATTCTAACCCCAGTTGCTCACTGTGTACAACAACTGCGTCTACCTATTGTTGCAGATCCTGTGCATTGTCTGCAATTAATACTGTATCATCTGCATATCTAATGTTATTGATGTTTCGTCCTCCAATGCTGATTCCATTTATATCCTCTACATTTCTGAAAATATTTTCACTATGTGCTGGTATGCGCCAGAAATATAAATGACAAAAATATAGGTGCCACTCCCTGAATTATTATTATTATTCTTTATCCGATATTGATTTTTGTTTGGAATGTACTTGTGTTATGCTTATTTACAGCAGAGCTGCGATATCTGCACCTTTAGGCCAAACCAAGCTACTTCTTTCCAGCATTTGTTGACCAGGTTAGCCACCCCAGGTACTCCCTCAATTGAACTTAAGACACATAAAGTATCTTTGAACACGTTGTGAGAATTAAGCCCAATCACAAAGCAAATCTGGCTACAGAGACAAGAGGAAGATGAAATAAATAGATGGATAAATTCTACCAGGGAGCGCTACACAATTCTTTTTCTGAAATTAAAAATATGTCCATGGACAAAACTACATGCCAACAAAAGATCACAATCCACAATGAAAAGTTTATAAAATATCATGTACCAAGAAGAAGACAAATATAGAATTCTACAAGGTCTGAACACCAAATAAAACTTCTTCTTCTTCGTTCATCCGGAGTTTTTTTTTTCAGACGTGATTGCATTGCGCCTGTTTACAGAAGAACTGCATTCTTGTGCCGTTAGGCCGACACATCCGACTTCTGCAGGCATTTGTTGACCTGGTTAACCTTCCGGGGCAAATAAAACTAGTCCATAAATAATCTCTTGCAAACTAAAACACTTTAGCCATATGAAACATCACGGTGGCTTGTAAAGAATAGTGATGGAAGGCATGCTTCCTGGAAGAGGCATGGGTCAACCAGCACAAAGAAGGACTGAGGACACTGCAGACACTTTGAGCATAAGGGTGTGTGAGACAGGAGAAATGGCCAGAGATCGAGAAACTTTTTGACAAGCCTCGGTAAGAGTAACATTCTTCAAAGGATCTCCTACATGATGATCATAACGACACTACACAATTACAAACTCATGTAGTCCCGGCAATGCTTCTGCCTCAAGCTCAACTACAACTTCAACTCTTCCTGATGTCTACAGGCAAACCCAGACGAAAGGTTATCATCCTCATGAGGTGAAACAGTAGACAGACCACATATTCTCTTACCTCCAACAGGCAGCCTTGGTGACCCTGTGACAAACTGCAGGAAGTCCCTCTGCTCTGTAACTGTGTAGCTACTGAGAACCTCAAAGAGAAATTTCACTGCCTGTGAGTCATGCGTGTAGCCGTGGTCTGGACGGCAGCAGTCTATCAACATGCGCACATCCCACACGTCTGCTGAGTTGCCACAAAACAACTGCTCCAGCTGCGGATGTTAGAATAACCTCACAAGATTAACCTTTTCTCTCATTTACATGTGTCAGTTATTCATTTAAAAAGCAGTAAAACTACACAATTAGATGTGTTGTCTTTAGAATCTAAAGCGGTGGTTCTGTTGACTTCCAAGTGATTTAGATAGCCTTATCTAAATGTGAGCTGTAAGAAAAGTTAAAAACAGCTTCTTGGCAAGTTACTTCGCCATTTCACCACAAAACACCCGGAGGTTACTGAACACACAGGACTCATAAAACCATCCCATTCAAGGCAGATGTCCTAACTCCTTATGTCCTAAACAGTTGTTAAATTAACCCAGTCATTTTTAACTATTACTGTAACACTTCTGGTCCAGACAGTTCCTACTTTAACTCTTTCAGTCTTCCCGCTCGACAATGGGTTGGAGTCTGTTGACAATGAAATGCCTAAAACCTGTGGAGCAAACATGATCAACCTAGGCATCATCCCATGAGCGCATGCATCAGTTAGGCCTGCTCAGTGGAATGATGAGAGTAAACTTCTTGTACAACAGGGGAATCCTCCTCAGGATCACAATGCCTCATGCTGCTTTGCTCTCAAGGAACTTTCATTGACACATCAATCAATCATGTGCCATGCCGGGAAGCGTGGGCGATCATGACTCGCCATTTCACTCAATCACCAGAGTCGTGGATCACCTCAGTGTTCCTGTCTCGTCCATGCCATGTGACCAAGCCATCCAGGTATTTTCCTCTCGGTCTTCCTCTTGGTCTGTTCCCTTCGATCTTGCCAGTTGTCACTAAGTTCTCCAATCCATTTCTTCTCATAACATGTCCAAAAAATTGTGACTGTCTACGTCTAATTTCTCTAATCAATTTACGATTTTCATTTGTCTCCTGTAGTACTTGGTCATTCGAGGTTTTTCTGTCTGTCCATGGTATTCTTTGCATTTTCCTTGACTGTTCCAAGATAATTGTACCGATTCACTTGTTGAAGAATATTCCCATTTACTTGTATATTACATTGTGGTACTTCGTTCTTCCTAGTTACTACCATAACCTGCGTCTTCTTACAATTTAATTCCAACCCCAACTGCTCACTGTGTACAACAACTGCGTCTTCTAATTGTTGTAGATCTTGTGCATTGTCTGCAATCAATACTGTTCATAAATATAAAATATCAAATAAAAGATTTGATGCCTTCTTGCAGCTAAGCAGCCAGGTGATGATGTCAGTGACAATCTTGCCCAGTAGCATCTTAGATGGCATGCAACTATCTATGTTCAGCATACACAACAGATCCTTTATCTGATGCCGTAACATCAAATCTCAGTACATACTTTCATAAACTGTTTGTTAGCTTCCCCATGCTTTCTACCTGGTGGCCCCAGAACAGTTCTTTTGTCACAGTAGAACATCCTCAGACAGCAATTGTCCAGTTCAAAGGGGGTTTAAAAGGCCAGAAGATTGACACCACTGCACAGAGTTTTATCCCATATGGGTTGGTCTCTTTCCCAGAGTGGCTTTCTGAAAGCATCGCACAGAGCATGAACTCTGTAGCTCCAGCGGTGACCCTCAGAGGTCTCAGAAAAAAATTGCACTCATAAACAGAATGACAGAGTCCGAAAATGAGCCAAAGAGTGCAACAGACGACTTGATCACCTCACCACAGATACTCCCAGACCAATTCCAGTACCTAACTTAAATAAATGTGCTGATGTCATCAATGTGAAGCATTTGGCTGAGTGGATAAAATGCCATGCCCCCCAGGAGATCTGGGTTAAAATCTTCGGTATGATAATGGATTTTTTTTTCTGTCTAGGGCAAAAAGAAAATCTTAACCTACACGATGTGCGGCAACTGCACTAGCCAAGCAGCCTGAATTCCTCGGCTCAAGACCCACCCTGTTCAGTTTTGACAGTTTAATGTTACACTCTGGACACTCCCTTTGAAGCTCACTCTCACTTGTTATGTAAGACGCAGAATATTCCCATAATAGTCCTCCCACTAGATTTTCCTCCCACTAGATTTTTCTATCTAGTCCAGAAGCTGATTTTACATGAGGTTTGTTACTCCAACTGCTGTCATCAACCATGAGTTCATCATTGCCAGCATTTCACGAATACCTAAGTTCCATATCTCCCTCTACTGTTGTCTTTGATAAATTCATGTCAGCTCTTCAATGTAACAGCTAGAGGCAGTCCTCAATATAGAATACAAAAATTATAAATAAACCAGTAAAGAAAATAATTCCTTTCAATATATTTCCCCTAGATATTACACAAAATATTTTATATGTTGATATGACTGATATGTTTAGATTCCAAATGGCCAGGCTCAATCTCTGGTTAAGAAAATTTACATTTTTCAGCTGTGTACATTTATGGGATTAAACCTTGGCCGTGGAAAACACCTTTACCTTTATTACAGACATACTTGTGTATAACAACAGTACTCACCTCTTCTGGGTAGAAACAGTGCAGTGTGCTGAGTGGGAACAGAGACTCAAAACCCTCACGGAAAGCCTCAAATTGACGACTTATGCCCTCCACCAGACTCCACTGTAAGACCAACTGTAAATCAAACAGGAATACATTTATTCTATGATGCACATCAAGTTATGTGCACCGCATGCAAAAGCTGTATGTACTGAAGTACACTGTCTATAAACACAAATATTTCCACTAGACAACAGAACATTTGTCAGCAACTGTTGGACGATGAAATAGTGGGAGAAGTAAAAACATATGGATAGGAGAATTACACACAGAGATTAATAATATGGCGACAACAAGGAGTGAGGTGAATGATATAGCAAAGAATAGGATGACAACAGGGAATAAATGGTAGTAGAAGAAGAAGAAGAAGAAGAAGAAGAAGAAGAAGAAGAAGAAGAAGAAGAAGAAGAAGAAGAAGAAGAAGAAGAAGAAGAAGAAGAAGAAGAAGAAGAAGAAGAAGAAGAAGAAGAAGAAGAAGAAGGAGGAGTTGGTTGTGAATCCTCCGAGAGAGGATGAGTTCTAATTCTTAAGTTTCAAGCATTAACATTCAGTTAATCTGAGCCCTGAAATAGAGGTTAGCATCTGTCGGAGCAAGGTTGGTGAAGAGATACTTCTCGTGATCCAATACCAGAGTACCATCTCCGCAAGAACTGAGTTGCAGAGCTCTTCTCCCCCTCTTCTAGCTCAGAAACCAGCAGATTGTGCAAGCACGATACTTCACATCTTCAGAGAGACATCATAAGATGTCATAAGATCATACTCACCACAGCATGTACAGGCTAGCTGGGACGAGGCCTAGGCTAGCAATGTTTCCTCCATGGGTCAACAGATTCAAACCCAATGTCCAGGTGGCGAATATTGCCAGTAATCAATTTGATTGCTTTTGTGTAAGGTTTACTTCATCTAACAAAATATATCAATCTGGGCACAAATGATTCCCCTAAAATAATCTTGCCAGGGCAATGCTCTTCTAGCCTACTCTATGCAATTTTCAGCTGCTATGAGATTTTTAACATATGGAACTTGTGCACAGGACCTCTAGATTTTTACCCTTACCCATGAAGTTTAGACATGCGATCTCACTATCTAAGAGAACAGAAGCAACTGTAATATCATAAGACACAAATCATCATGCATCCTGCCAATGGCACAGGTGTTGTATCTCCACAAATCTCAGTCTTGTGGTGTTCTTTAAGGTGCACTGGTCAAATGGTGCCAGCCCCATATTTTATAGGACAACCGGCATTCAATGGTTGGTGTGACCGGTATCATGTCAGCCATCTTTATTTCCCAAGACATTTCCTTGATGCATTTTAGGCTGGGTCAATTTTTTAAAAATACTGCCCTGATACAAATTTTATGGGTTTTTGATTGATTGATTGATTTAGGAACCGACATCACAGGATTCGGGACATTCCCATAGGCGTTCCGTCCCCATCCTCAGCAGCCAACGAAGAGTTCCAACACTAATAGTACCAGTAGCAATCTGATAAAAATTTGATTGGTATAAGGTGCTATCCCCATATTTTTAGACCAATCATTACTTTGGGGCTGAGTGGTCTTGAGGTATGGTGTCCGCCTCAAGTGCTGGAGATCCTGGGTTCAAGCCCTGGCGAGGGCCGGGTTTTTTTTCACGTGGAATTCTATTAACAAAATTTACCCTGGTCTCTGGGTAGGGAGATTGGACATCCGTAGGTATTGTCATGCACGTAAAAAATCCCTTGGCAGTTGGAAATCTAAAAAGAGCAGCCTAACGGCACTGCCCGGGCAAAATTTCAAGTTAAAAATCTACCCAAAGTATTTCAGGATCCTCATTGGTGCTACAGAGTTCGTGCACTGAGCTGAGTTTCTCCAGACTCAGACTTGAGTTAGGAGTAGAACGGAGCACTTATGGGTTACACCCGTGTGCCGTGATGTTGATCCGTCAACTAAACTAAACTAGACCAATCAGCACTCAATGGGGGATGTGGTCAATATTATTCTGACTGCCTTTACTTCCCAGGAAATTCCTTGGTACCCATTTTAGGCTAGGTCAACCTGGGAGGCTAGGTGAATGAACAAATAAAACAAAGCCTTAAAGGGGAATAAAACATGACTACTGAACAAGCAGGCAACAACAACAACAAAAACCAGAAGTCATGTAGTCAAGTTTATAAAGAATTGTGGGAATTGTATGGATATTTTGCCCTGGCCATGCGGGTGTACGGGGGAATGAACAGGCTGATAGGATAGCAGGGAATGCACCTCTTGTTGGTATCTTGCCTATGGACAAGGAGGAGGTGGTCGTGCGCTTGTGGGACCAGGTGGAGAAAGCGGAGGAACAGATTGAGAACCCTATGTGGAAAGAATGAGATTTGGGGGGTGGGGGGGGGGGGGGAGAAGATCGGCAGGGGTTCTGGAAGAATCTCAAAATTGAGAGGGAAGACCAGGAGAACATTTAATCAGATAGCGGTGGGAACGATTAGTAGTATGACTCTTCGCTGGCTGTTGAATGAGGGGACTGAGCACGTATGGGATGTCCTGAGTGCAGTGATGTCGGTTCTTGACTCAACTCAACTCAAGAACATGTCCCAAAGGACATAATGAACACTGACTACACAGCTTCCATGACCACCCCTGGACTGGCAGGAAAGCATGCTAGGTACTGTGCCACAGCGGCTCCCAGTGAATCCAATGAAAGAAAGAAAACCCACAGCTCCTTACCTGTAAGTACTCCTCCAAGTTGTCAGCTGTGACCTGCATATCCCTGCCACCTTTGCACAGCTCAATGTTTTCAGCACCAGGCAACACAAAGTACAGGTCCAGGTCTTCCAGAGAGCAACCATCCATGTTCAGGTTTGACAGTGCTTGTTTCCTGGCTTCCTCTGTCTAGATAACCACAAAAATAACCAGTTGTATCACTCAACTATAATAGAATAACACTTCTTTCTGATACAATCTGAATTAATTCTTCTGAACATCTATCAGATTACATATTTATGGGGGTAAAAAACACTAAATTCTCACGGCTCTATCTGTGTACTCTCTCCTTTCCTTGCTCTGAGCCTATCCCACTCAGGTTTTCCTGGTAAAGATCGATACCCCCAACCTTATTTCTTTTTGAACTATTACATCATTTTCAGTAAGCTGATCTACAGAGCTCATGGTTCTCAATTGAGATTTTCTGCCTCTGTATTCAATGTGTCACTATGTTACTGATCCTCTCCGTTGGTGAGCCACTATGTTACTGAGCCTTTATATTTGTGAGCCTGTGTTGATGAGTCACTATTACTGAGCCACTCTGCGATCCACTATGTTGCTGAGCCACTCATAATGTTACTTAACCTATGTGTTGATGAATTACTGTTACTGATCCTCTCTGTTGATGAGTCACTATGTTACTGAGCCTCTATGTTACTGGATCTCTTGTGTTGGTGAGCCACTATAAGACATTCTAATCTGGTACACTACAAACTGAGGGACTCAATTGTGTTTACAATTTCATAAAACCCACATTTTCAATTATCAGAGTTTCAAGTGGCTATGATTTAACAAATATAACTAAGGACTCTCAGCCTGTTTTGTAGCAAACCTAACATAGAAACCACAACATACCAGAGATCTGTCACTGCAGACCTGCCTCTTCTGGTGCACAATGCTCTCCAGCTGCTGGAAAGAGCGGCCTAACACTCTGTCCACATGGAAGAGATCGCCTGAAGTCAAGGAGCTCTCTTGTCCCAGAATCCATTTGTAGAACACCAAACTCAATGGCAAGTCCAACTAGAAGAAAGTGAATGTTGAAATTAGTTTGTTTTTTTAAATTTCATTATGGCACCTAAACAAAAGCATCTTATGTAATAAATAACTGTTATTAAATGCCAGAAAAAAAGAGTGCTGAAATGTTACATTGAACCATTCCTGCTTTATGGCAGTGAATCTTGGTGTATAAATGAACAAATTAGGATCAGTTTATATGCAGCAGAGAAATGGTGTTTAAAAAAATTTTTTTTTTTTAAATGAATGTTGTGAATATCTTGGACGGCCAGAGTAACTAACAATGATTGCCTGGAAGAGGTTAATGAAACTAAAACATTATATGCAACTAAAGAAAGAGACAATCAGTGTTAAGAAAGAGACAAATGGTGTTCTTTGGTAATAAAATTATTAGAGAGGGATTGGAGAACATCGTGACAACTGGAAAGATCAGTGGGAGAAGAGACAGACCAAGAGAAATTATGCTTGACAGTATAAGGCAATGACATGGGCGAGTAACAGTAGAAATGACACAGAATACCAAGGACATCTGTGGAGAGATGAACACGTATGCTATTTGGCAGGACACATGACAATGATGACCCATACCATTGCTTGTATGTACTGACAGAGTATTTGTCTGGGCTGAGGAATCGAGGCTACTTGCCCAAGCCTGATGTACAGGCTAGGATATTTTTTAAATTACCCCAACACTTACTGAGGACAGAACACATGTCCTGCGATGCGTGAGGCAGATTCTAATTCTTATTTTATATATATATATATATATATATATATATATATATATATATATATATATATATATATATATATATATATATATCAATCATGTGCCATGCCGGAAAGCGTGGGCGGTCATGACTCGCCATTTCACTCGATCGCCAGTGATATGTATATATATATATATATATATATTTTTTTTTTTTTTGCATATCCTTTACAGGACATTGCTGTCAACACCAGCATCTTTCAGCTGTATGTTGATTTCTTGGCAAGATTACGCTCAGTAGTTTGCCTTATATATATATATATATATATATATATATATATATATATATATATATATATATATATATATATATATATATACTAGCAGACCCGGCCCGGCTTCGCCCAGTCCCTGGTGGGGAGCATCTCATTTAATTCATATAAGTAGTCATATAAGCTCCCGTTCCCGTTCCTGTCTGTCTGTCTGTCTATCTGTCTGTCTGTCTGACCCGGCCCTGGCTCCTGGTGTGGAGCATCTCATTTAATTCATATAAGTAGTCATATAAGCTCCCGTTCCCGACTATCTATCTGTCTGTCTGTCTGTACTTTTATATGGATGTGAAGCTTGGACAATGAGCAGCCAGGCTGAGAAACATCTGATGGCTGTAGAAATGTGGTTTCTGAGGAAAATGCAAAGAATACCATGGACAGCCAGAAAGACCAATGAACAAGTCCTTCAAGAAACAAATGAAGATCGTAAACTGATCAGAAACATTAGACGTAGACAGTCACAATTTTTTGGGCATGTTATGAGAAGAAATGATTTGGAGAACTTGGTGACAACTGGTAAGATCGAGGGGAACAGACCAAGGGGAAGACCTAGAAACAAGTATCTAGATGGCTTGGCCTTGTGGCATGGTCGAGACAAAAACACGGAACTGATCCACGACTCTGTTGATCGAGTGAGATGGCAGAACATGACCGCCCACGCTTACCGGCATGGCACATGATGGATGGATGGTCTGTCTGTCTGTCTGTCTGTCTGTCTGTCTGCCTGACCCGGCCCGGCTTCGCCCAGCCCCTGATGGGGAGCATCTCATTTAATTCATATAAGTTCCCGTTCCCGACTATCTGTCTGTCTGTCTGTCTGTCTGTATAATCATTTATTGGATGCGGTTAGAACAACCTTAAATAAACGAAGACCAACTTACAAAAAGCATTAGAAAGAGCACTTGAAAGATCTTTACATATTCCCCAACAATTAACTTGGGTAAATGGAGCAGCGGCAGCAGCAGAAGAAGAAGAAGAAAAAGGAGGAGTAGGAGGAAGGAGGAGGAAGAGGGTGAAGGAGGGAGGAGGAGGGAGGTGGAGGAGGGAGGAAGAGATAGGCGGAGAGAGGAGGAGGAGGGAGGAGTAGGGAGGAGGAGGGATTAGGAGGAGGAGGGGGAAAGAGGAGAAGGAGGAGGAGGAAGGAGGAGGAGGGAGGAGGAAGAGGGAGGAGGAAGGAGGAGGAGAGAGTAGGAGGAGGAGAGAGTAGGAGGTATTAGGAGGAGGGATAAGGAGGGAGGAGGAGGGAGAGGGAGGAGGGGGAGGAGGAGGGAGAGGGAGGAGGGGGAGGAGGAGGGAGGAGGAAGAGGGAGAAGGAGGGAGAAGGAGGAGGAGGAGGGAGGAGGAGAACGCAGGAGGAGGAGGGGGAGGAGGAGGGAGAAGGAGGGAGGAGGAGGGAGGAGGAGGAGAGGAGGAAGAGGTAGAAGGAGGAGGGAGGAGGGAGGAGAAGGAATGATGAGGAGGGAGGAGGAGGAGGGATGTGGAGGAAGGAGGTGGAGGGAGGTAGAGGGAGGAGAGAGGAGGAGAGAGGGAGGAGAGAGGGAGGAGGTAGGAGGGAGGAGGAGGAAGAGGG
>OY992888.1:39472778-39812778 GCA_963921405.1 Cepaea hortensis
ATATTCCAAATTGAATGTATAGCATTTACAATTGTAAACTACATGACACATTGATAGAGTAGGCAATGATTATCCAATCAACAATCTGACAAGGGAATCAGTGCCAGCTCACGTTGAATGATATTCCAGGTTGAATGTATAGCATTTACATCTGTAAGCTAAATGACACACGGATAGAGCAGGCAATAATTATCCAATCAACAGTATGACAAGGGAATCAGAGCCAGCTCACGTTGTTCACTATGAGAGGCAAAAACTGACCACCTATCCCTCCATGCACTCAGGCCTACAAAATGTGATGGTCCTAGCACTTCACACATTCACCGCAGGCTCCTGCTACAGGACAAAGAAGACGGGCTCAGCTGTCAGGGCTGCATTGATTGCTTGGAAACATGCTTTGAGAATTACTATTGTGACTTATATTACAAAAATAGGCGCCTGAGTTTGCTTTGTGGTGGGGTGGGAATGAGGGAGCAAGGAAGTGAACCAGTTACCTTATTTCATAAAGGCATGACCCAGTGTAGGCAAAGTCCTTAACCTTTCGCATTCGTACAGCTTATGAATCTATGTTTTATTTATTATAACTCACATTTATGGAAGTTTGGAATGTTCTATGTTCAGGGCAAGCAAGGTTTCCCTGGACTTCCCGGACAGTCAGGAACAAAGGTATGATTACTAATTTTCTGAACATGTCAGTTTATAAATAATAATATAACTGTTGCCTTGCCGTCTTGATAGACGATTGTTTGTAAATTGGAGTTATACCTCCCCATAGCACAAAGCCTTGGCTGAATTTAGAGACCATGTGTTACCCATGCAGCATGATCCCTCTCTCGGCCTGCTTAGTTTACACCTGAGGAAAAGTAACACAAGTACATCTGGAACAAGACAAGCTGCAGAAGCTGTCGGATCAGCAAAGCAATGCTCTAACTGCCCGCCTGTCGGAGCTTCTATCCTAGACCAGTTGCCAGCCAAGGCTTGGGGCCTGTCATAACATTTAGTCTTTAGGTTGCATTTCCTCACACTAGGGTAAGGCTTGTATCCTCCCAATTGCGCTCCTCCACCTGAAAATATTGGTACAATGTGAGGTGTCAGGTTTGTTGAGTGCCGCCCAACATTTGGCGCTAACAGAAAGCAGGTGATATCATCTACTAACATACAGTAACTCAGTCATATCTGACTAAGACCTGACTAACACTTCACTCACAAGCATTGTGACAATAGAAGTATTGGCAGTAACATTAGCATGATGTTGGCTTGGGTCACACAACTACATTTGTGCTTGCATAGTGGTTCATTGAGCATGATGTAGGAATTTGAGTTTCATGCACAGGGATTGACTTGAATCCCCACAGAGGTCTACAGCTAATAAAGTTACATTTATCTTCATACCAGGACCCACCTGTATTGTGGGCAAGGAAAGACAGTGTAGTCTGGCTGGCACTGCTGCTATATCAAATCATCAATAAATGGATTGGCCTGACACGATCGCTCTTTGAGAGTCTGGCCAATATGAAGGATTTCAGTTAAATGAATCTTCATCAGTAGTTAGAATGGAAGCTTTCAGATTCAAGATCAGTGTGGCCAGGAAAGGGCATCATACTAAGTGCACGAGGAGGGTCATCAGTCAACATGGGCACGGTTAATCTCTGTACACTGATAGACTCACTGGTGTTTGTCCATCAAGAATGATGATGACCATTCATTTCATATAGTGGGGTTGAAAGTTTGGAGCTGTGAGTTCTAAGATGGCTGGTAAGGCCTACTTTAGCTCGAAATGTTCTTTGACAATGTGGGCAAAGAATGCTTGACGTTCCAGGAGGAGGATCTTCTGCAGTGGTTTTTTGGTCCAGCCTTTTTTTGTGTGCAGCTCTTAGCCCTGTTTGTTTCACAAGTGACTACACACACCCTTGCGTAATGATGTTTGCCACACATTTCGGTCCTTGGCAGCAGTCTCCCAAGTGTCATGATTTACTACTCAGGAGATGGGAGCATCTATGGATAGGTCCTTAGTGCAGTGATGATAATTCTGAACTGGACTGAGATGAAATGCTTGAGAAGGGCTTCTAATTTCTTTAGAAAAGACTGAATTAGGAATGATAACACTCCTTGCATTGACTAGCGAGGCATGGAAGTGCATCGGCTAGCACACTTGCCTGGTGGTCATGTCTTCAGATCCCATTGAATCAGATTTTAAAACTTGATCTAGGATCCCGGGCCGACCCAGTCTGACATAGGTACCAGGAATTGTTCTGGGCAGTCAAGGCAGACACCATAATATTGACCACATTATCTACTGAGTGCCGATTTCTCAATAAAAATATGGTACTAGCACCTTATACCAAATGCACCTGAAGGCGAGACAAAAATCTGGCACCATAGCCTCATGGCTTTTAAATTATTTATGGTCTTGAGATTAGTTTTCATTTGTTTATTTTCCCCCCAGATGTGTATCTACCTTGTAGCAGTAGAGAGGCTTGAGTGTGCCAATGATTCCAAGAGCTATGCTACAGGTAGCGTCTTCCTAATCAGAAAGGTCAAGGGGTAGGGACTAGCCAAACGTTACACAAACCTGCGACCTTGTTGGCAGACTGGGGACAGTCAAAGGCTAGGGAATGTAAACCCGAAAAATTGCTCCTTGAAAATTTGTTTAATTTGCTTTGTTTTTCACAGTGACATCCCTTGATTTGTTATTACATTATCTTTTTCATTTCTGTATTCTACCCACAGTATTGAAAGAGGTTGAAGTTATTAGGTGATATTATTGAATAAGTGTACAGAGGGAATTCACTCCTATGTTTTGGCGCCATTGCATCTCTTTGGGAAGATGTAGTATTTATATTGCTATATCTCTTACAAAAGTGTCATGATTGTGGTATTCAGCCATTTAATTCACAATATTAGCCAAATAATCCTTTTACTATAATTTCTTCATTAAAAATTATCAACATGGAAGTGAATAGGAATAACCAGAAATTGACAAAAAAAATTTGCTTAATTAGTTACTCAGTTAACTAGAAATACCATGAGAAAAGAAGAGCAGTGTGTTCTTGAAGATTGAAAATGGTCAGGAATAAAAATCCTAAACAATCAACAAGTAACTGATGCAGTTTTCACATCCCTTGTGAACTTACAACTTGCGTAGCAATTAGTTTTTCATGTGGGTGTATATGTATTGGCAGCAGAGATGTGGTTTCTGAGACAAATATAACAGATTCCTTGGAATGCCAGAGTAACTAACGATGACTGCCTGAAACAGGCTAATGAAACAACAATAAGAATGAGACACACAGCTTTATTTGGTCATATGATGAAAAAAAAAGGCATTGAAGATCATCTTGGTGACTGGAAAGATCAAGGTTGAAGAGAGGCAGAGACAGACCAAGAGACATGATGCTGAGACTGTGGCATGGAGGAATGTTGTCAACAAAGTTGATCCAGATCACCAAAGGCAGAGATCTGTGGAGAGACATGAATGCCTGCGCCAGCTGGCAAGGCACTTGATGATGATTATGTGTGCATTTCAAACTCCTGACTTTATTAATTTAATCTTCCAGGGAGAAAGGGGCTATGAAGGTAAACCTGGCATTCCAGGTTTGTTTGGCATGAAGGGCGAAAGAGGCCTTCTTGGTCGTGACGGCGACATAGGACCACCTGGACCTGATGGATATCCTGGCGTAAGTATTTCTTTTTATATTTCTTCACGTAAGTGTTTATCCTATATTTCTTTATGTAAGTATCTTTCTTATATTTCCTAGTGTCTTTCTCTTAAATTTCCTTGTGTAAATATTTCTCTATTTTCTGGTGAAAGTGTCTCTTATATGTTTCATGGTGTACGTGCCTCTCTTATATGTCCTGATGTAACTATTTTATTTCTGTTATATTTTCTGGTGTAAATGTTTCTCTTATATTTCTTGGTGTAAGTATTTCTCTAATATTTCCTGTCCTGGTGTAAGTATTTCTATTTCCTGGTGTGTTTCTATTTCCTGGTATAGTGTTTCTTTTATATTTTCTAGTGTATTTCTTTTCTATTTCTTGGTCTACGTGTTTCTCTTATATTTTCGGGTGAAAGTATTTCTCTTATATTTCCTGATTGAAAGTGTTTCTCTGATATTTCATGGTGTAAGTATTTCTCTGCTATTTCCTGGTGTAAGTATTTCTCTGCTATTTCCTGGTGTAAATATTTCTCTGCTATTACCTGGTGTAAGTATTTCTCTTATATTACCTCATGTAAGTATTTCTCTTATATTTCCTCGTGTAAGTATTTCTCTTATATTTCCAGGTGTAGATATTTCTCTTGCATTTCCAGGTGTCGATATTTTTCTTGTATTTCCTGGTGCATGTATTTATCTTGTTTCCTGGCACGAGTATTTTTCTTACATTTCCTGGTTAAGTATTTCTCTTCTATTTCCTGTTGTAGGCATTTTTATTATATTTTCTGATGTAGATATCTCTCTTGCATGGTCCCCATGGATATCTGGGTGTAAGTATTTCTCCTATATTTCCTGATGTGGATATTTCTCTTATATTTTCTGGTGTAGATATTTCTCTTATATTTCTTGGTGTAGTTAGGTATTTCTTATATATTTTCGGGTGTAAGCATAAAAAAAAAAATATATCTTGATGTTGGTATTTCTCTTATAATTCCTCGTGTGTATATTTTTCTCGTATTTCTTGTTTTGTACGTATTTCCTTGATATTCTTCTGCTTCTTCTTCGTTCATCCGGAGTATTTTTTCGGACGTGATTGCGTTGTGCCTGTTTACTGCAGAGCTGCGTTCTTGCGCCGTTAGGCCGACACATCCGACTTCTGCGGGCATTTGTTGACCGGGTTAACCTTCCCGGATTTCCTTGATATTAACTGGTGTAAGTGTTTCTTTGTTATTTCCTGGTGTAAATATTTCTGTGATATCTCTTTTTTTAATTACTTAATGATGTAAATACAGGACAGTAAGTAATGAAATTATTGAGAAACTGGAAGGTTTGGTTTTTGAGAAGAATGTTGAGAATATTGTAGGCAGAGAAGAAAATCAACGCTGGATTATTGAGGGCTGCAAGTGTGACAAGATCACTCACCCAAGCAATAAGGAAAAGACATGACATTGATGGGGTATGTCAATAGAAAAAAAGTGGAGAAATTAGCCTATTATGTGAGAATACAAGGCAAGAGATTCAGAGGAAAACAAATAAAGATTTATGTGAAAAGCTATACCGATTCAGTGTTTAAAAAAAATATAGGTTTGGGCCAAAGATAGTGCACAATCAAATGAACAAGTATTATAATGTAAATCTTTGTTCACTGAGCATTGAAATTACCATGAAACAAATACCATGAAACAAAATAAATAACACAATGACCCTAGTATAGCAATATATCGTCCTTCTGTCCAAATGGGAGGTCACATTTGGTAATATCTAAGGTGTAGTTTTAATGACAGTGCAGTGTTTGAAAATATTGCCGATCCAAGTTTTGTATTAACCCTCTGTAAAGTTCATGCAACATAATAGGTAAATACAAAACCTGGACTGGCAATCTTTTCAAACACTGCACAGTCATTAAAAATACACCCTGTATTATCCTTCAGCACTGAATCAACTGGGTAAAAAATAACAATAAGTAGCTTCATTAGAATGTCAGAGAGAATTGCAGTGTATTGCTCATGAAGAACAAGATGTTGTAAACTCAATTGTCCTTTCACCGAGCACCCTTCTTCTCGCTGGCTCCATGGTGAAAGTGTTATGGACGCATTTCATAATCTCGCATACCCGCGTTCGAAACACAGCTGAGGGCGATTTGGCAGCAGACCACCTTGCTTTGGTTTTTTATGAAATAGTATGGGTGCCGGGTCATTCAGAAAGAAATGGTAAATTACTGAATGTAAACTTGCCAAGATTTCATAACAGCAAAAATAAAAGTGCTGGTGTTGACTGTGATGTCCTGTAAAGGATATGCAGCTAACTAACCCTTCTTCTCACTCACCCTGGCAACCCTCAACCTGATTTCTTACCATGCTGCAAAAAACCATCTGTGTGCACTATAGCATTAATCTCCAGAATGTTCTTATCAAGTCATATAACACACAAATCTCAATTGGCAACACTGTGGCAGCAAAATCACATCACAAATAGTTCACATATCATGTGCCCTGCCAATAAGCGTAAGTGATCATGTTTCACCACCTCACACAATCACTAGAGTTGTGGATCAGCTCAATGTTCTTATCTCGATTATGCCATGTGGCAAAGCCATGTAGATATTTATCTCTCTGCCTTCCTCTTGTTTTTTTACCTTAAATCTTGCCATTTGTCACCATGTGTTGGCCATGCACCATGATCCCTCTTTTGGTCTGCCTAGTTTACTCCAGAGGAAAGGTGATACCAATACATCTGGAACAAGACAAGCTTCAGAAACTGTCAGATCAGCAAAGCAATGCTCTAACTGTCCGCCTCTCAGAGCGTCCATCCTAGACCAGTTGCCAACCATGGCTTAGAGCCTGGTCCTCCCTGCCATGACATTTAATCTTTAGGTTGCATTTCCTCACACAAGGGTAAGGCCTGTAACCTCCCAATTACGCTCCTTAGCCTGAAGCCGTTGACACAATGTGGGGTGTCAGGTATGGTATCCAGCTGAGACTTGACTTTCATGCATTTAAAATAGCAAAGTGAATCCACTAGTCATATCACAAAAGTTGCATATCCTTTACAGAACGTTGCAGTTAACCCTAGAATTTTTTGGCTGCTTGTGATTATTTGGCAAGTTTACGTTCAACACTCGTACTAATGTATGAAAACCAGAGCAAGGCAGTCTGCTTCCAAATCTCCTGCAGCTGTGTTTCGACAGTGGTTTTCAGGATTGTGAACTGCATTTATAATCCCTTTACCAGAGCTCTGACAAGCAGCTCCAAATATATCAGTAACAAGAGGCAGCAAATCACACCACATATTGTTCACAAATAAGTAGCACTAAATCAGCAAGTTGTATCACATGCAACTATATATCAGTAACGCTGGGGCAGAAAATCGCAGTACGTACAGTTCACATATCAGCACTAAATCAGCAAGTTGCATCACATGCAAGTATATATCACTAACACTGGGGCAGCAAATCACATCATATACAGTTCACATATTAACAGCACTAAAGCAGCAAGCCATATCACACACATATATATATATTTCAGCAACAGGGAAAGAGCAAAACATTTAACAAACACCAACACAAAGTCAGCAAGGTCAGTAATATACTCACAGAGATCAGCATGGCCGAATGGATAGGAACGCTTGGTCTTAATCTTAAACATTTGGTGTGCTAATGCTGAGGTAGTGGGTTCAACACCAACACCCCCCGTCTGTTAAACTAAAATGTTGACTTCCTGTCCTTGACTTGGAGACATAAATCACAAGTACCTTAGAAGTCAGAGTAGGACACTGGAAATGGGGAAAACTAATCCAAAATAATCCATAAGAAACAATGGTTAATGATTGAAATAAAAATGTTGAAAATAACTTCCCCCCTCCTTAACTGAAAATGCGGGGGGCTGTGTGGTCTCGAAGTATGGTGTCCGTCTCAAGTGCTGGAGGCCCTGGGTTCAAGCCCCGGTGAGGGCCGGGATTTTTTCACGTGGATTTCTAGTAACAAAATTTACTCTGGACTCTGGGTAGTGAGATCGGACTCCCGTGTGTATTGTTGCACACGTAAAATATCTCTTGGCAGTTGAAAATCAAAAAAGAGTAGCCTAACGGCGCTGCCCGGGCAAAATTTAGAGTTAAAAATCTACTCACAGTATTTTCAGGATCCTCACCGGTGCTATGGAGTTCATGCACTGAGCTGAGTTTCTCCAGACTTAGGCTTGAGATAGGAATAGAACAGCACTTATGAGTTACACCCGTGTGCCGTGATGTTGACCCGTCGACTAAACTAAACTAAAACTGAAAACTGTCTGCCTCATAATAGGGAAAGGGAGAAATTGGCTTGCCTGGTCCCCCAGGTTACAAAGGCCCGCGAGGTCTTCCTGGAACAGATGGTGATCAGGGTCCTCCTGGTTCTCGAGGGGATAGAGGTGAGATTGGTCCACGTGGTTTTACTGGTGACCCTGGGCTTCCTGGACCTGATGGCCGTGATGGCCCCAAAGGTGACAAAGGCGAGCGTGGCCCCAGTGGTGAGTAGATGTTTTTCTTTACATCATTGTCATAGTATAATGGGATGGTGAGTAGTTTGTTTCTGTTTACATCATTGTCATAGTATAATGGGATGGTGAGTAGATTGTTTTTCTTTACATCATTGTCATAGTATAATGGGATGGTGAGTAGATGTTTTTCTTTACATCATTATCATAGTATAATGAGATGGTGAGTAGATTGTTTTTCTTTACAACATTATCATAGTATAATGAGATGGTGAGTAGATGTTTTTCTTTACATCATTATCATAGTATAATGGGATGGTGAGTAGATTGTTTTTCTTTACATCATTATCATAGTATAATGAGATGATGAGTAGATATTTTTCTTTACATCATTATCATAGTATAATGAGATGATGAGTAGATGTTTTTCTTTACATCATTATCATAGTATAATGAGATGGTGAGTAGATTGTTTTTCTTTACATCATTGTCATAGTATAATGGTGAGTAGATTGTTTTTCTTTACATCATTATCATAGTATAATGAGATGGTGAGTAGATGTTTTTCTTTACATCATTATCATAGTATAATGAGATGGTGAGTAGGTGTTTTTCTTTACATCATTATCATAGTATAATGGGATGGTGAGTAGATTGTTTTTCTTTACATCATTATCATAGTATAATGAGATGATGAGTAGATGTTTTTCTTTACATCATTATCATAGTATAATGAGATGGTGAGTAGATTGTTTTTCTTTACATCATTATCATAGTATAATGAGATGGTGAGTAGATTGTTTTTCTTTACATCATTGTCATAGTATAATGGGATGGTGAGTTGTTTGTTTCTGTTTACATCATTATCATAGTATAATGGGATGGTGAGTAGATTGTTTTTCTTTCGGTTTACATCTTTGTCATAGTATAATGGGATGGTGAGTAGTTTATTTTTCTTTTGGTTGACATCATTGTTATAGTGTAATGGGATGGTGAGTAGTTAGTTTTTCTTTTGGTTGACATCATTGTTATAGTGTAATGGGATGGTGAGTAGATTGGTTTTCTTTTGGTTTACATCATTGTCATAGTATAATGGGATGGTGAGTAGATTGGTTTTCTTTTGGTTTACATCATTGTTATAGTGTAATGGGATGGTGAGTAGATTGGTTTTCTTTTGGTTTACATCATTGTCATAGTATAATGGGATGGTGAGTAGTTAGTTTTTCTTTTGGTTTACATCATTGTCATAGTATAATGGGATGGTGAGTAGATTGGTTTTCTTTTGGTTTACATCATTGTCATAGTATAATGGGATGGTGAGTAGATTGGTTTTCTTTCGGTTTACATCATTGTCATAGTATAATGGGATGGTGAGTTGTTTGTTTCTGTTTACATCATTATCATAGTATAATGGGATGGTGAGTAGATTGTTTTTCTTTCGGTTTACATCATTGTCATAGTATAATGGGATGGTGAGTAGTTAGTTTTTCTTTTGGTTTACATCATTGTTATAGTATAATGGGATGGTGAGTAGTTAGTTTTTCTTTTTGTTTACATCATTGTTATAGTGTAATGGGATGGTGAGTAGATTGGTTTTCTTTTGGTTTACATCATTGTCATAGTATAATGGGATGGTGAGTAGATTGGTTTTCTTTTGGTTTACATCATTGTCATAGTATAATGGGATGGTGAGTAGATTGGTTTTCTTTTGGTTTACATCATTGTCATAGTATAATGGGATGGTGAGTAGTTTGTTTTTCTTTTGGTTTACATCATTGTCATAGTATAATGGGATGGTGAGTAGATTGGTTTTCTTTTGGTTTACATCATTGTTATAGTGTAATGGGATGGTGAGTAGTTAGTTTTTCTTTTGGTTTACATCATTGTTATACTCTCTCTCTCTTCTTGCATATACACATACATTGGCACCTTGCCGTCTTGACAGACGATAGTTTGTGCTTTAAAAAGGCATAATAACTTTTAACTATGGCGGTAGCGAGTGTGACTGATAAGGCCAATTTGCGCTGTAAATGTCCGTTCACAGTGGGTGCATGTGAACACGTGGTCATTTCCACCATCATGCACCATCTTACGTCTCAAACGCTTGGTGTGTGACTTTTCTGCAATAATTTTCTCCTTTGACTTTATTCCATTTCTGATATTTGCCCTCCATGCAACACGTTCAGCGGCGACTTGCCCCCAATGTGCATTATCAATGCCTGTATCAATCATGTCCCGCTTACACACATCTTTGTATCGTAGTAGAGGCCGACCCTGAGATCTCTTACCCATCTGTAATTCACCAAAAAAGATATCCTTTGGTATTCTACCATCATCCATCCGCCTAAGATGTCCTATCCATCTAAGTCTACGAAGACTGAGCATGGAATAAACTGTCACACAACCTGATCTTTCCAATACTTCAGTATTTGTGATTTTGTCTTGCCACTTAATACCAAGAATTCTTCGCAGACAACGCATATGAAAGCTGTTTAAATTGTTCTCTTGGTGTGAGTAAGTTGTCCAGGTTTCACTGTCATAGAGAAGAGTACTAAGGACACAGGCTTGATAGACAAGGACTTTTGTTTTGGCAGTAAGCTTCCTGTTCTCCCAGACTCTTTTTCTTAACCTGTTCATTGTTGTTGCTGCCTTACCAATCCGGATGTTGATTTCCTGATCTAGGGATAATTTGCTATTTACCACCGATCCTAGATATGTAAAATGGTCTACTATCTCTAGTTCGGCGTCGTCAATAAAGATTGATGGTACCCCATGTGCACCTTGTGACATAATCTGTGTCTTCTTTTTGCTAATTGTTAAACCAAATTCAGAACAAGCATTGGAGAATGCAGATAGTAGACATTGCAATTCTTCCTCAGAGTGGGTCGTAACTGCAGCATCATCTGCAAAAAGCAACTCTCTGATCAGTACCCTCCTAATTTTGGTCTTAGCCTTCAGTCTCTGAGCATTGTAGAGGCCGCCATCTGAGCGTGAGTGAATGTATATACCACCATCCTGATCACGAAATGCATATTTCAGTAGAAGTGAAAAGTATATTCCAAAGAGGGTGGGAGCTAGTACACAACCTTGCTTAACTCCGCTCTTGATTTCAAATTCTTCAGAAGTTGCACCATCAAACTTGATTATACCCTTCATGCCTGTGTGGAACGATTCCACAATGGACAGAAGAGTTGGTGGGCAGCCAATCTTCTTTAGTGCCTTGAACAGACCCTCACGACTGACCAAATCAAATGCCTTTGTGAGGTCGATGAAGGCAATAAACAGTGGTTGATTCTGTTCACGGCATTTTTCTTGCATTTGTCGCAATGAGAATATCATATCAGTGGTAGACCGGTTCTGTCGAAAGCCACACTGTGATTCGGGGTAGACTTGATCTCCTAGGACTTGAAGTCTGCGCAGAACAATTCTGGCAAATACTTTTCCAACAATACACAGAAGTGAGATACCCCTATAGTTGTTGCAGTCGCTCCGATCGCCCTTGTTCTTGTACAGTGTTATGATGCTTGAATCTTTGAAATCCTGTGGGACTTGTCCTTCACGCCAGCATAGCTCTATTAGCTGGTGGATCTGTATAGTGAGTGTGTCTTGCCCACTCCTGATAACCTCTATTGGAATCCCATCCTTACCTGGAGCCTTGCCAGATGCAAGTTCATTTATAGCACACTTAACTTCTGTTATGGTGGGAAGTGTGTCCAGGTGGTCAAGAGTTGGTAGAGCCTCTATGGCGTTGAGGGCATTATCCGCTAGTTTGGTCTCACTTGAGTAAAGCTCCAAATAGTGCTCTACCCATCTGTCCATCTGCTGTTTCTTATCAGTGATGACTTCTCCAGTCAAGGTTTTCAATGGTGCACTTCTTTTGATCACTGGACCACAGGCTTTCTTTATTCCTTCATACATGCTTCTTATGTCTCCCTTATCACTTGCGATTTGAATGGACTCACATAACTTGATCCAATAATCATTTGCACACTGCCTGGCAGCCTTTTGCACATCCTTCCTAGCTTGCCTTAGCTCACTCAGAGTGTTACGCGTTGGTCTTTCCTTGTTTCTTAAGAGAGCTTTCTTCTTCTTATCAATCAAGGGCTGCAGAGTCTCGCTGTTGGCCGCAAACCAGTCCTGCCTCTTATGATCCACAGTGCCGTAAACCTTTACGGCAGTTTTACAAAGAGTTTCCTTAAGTTTATTCCATTTATCATTTACTGTACAATTTTCTGGTGTATCAGTGAAAGCGTCTTCAAGTTTCTGTTGAAACTGAAAGCACTTTTCAGGATCATGAGTGTTAATAATATTAATCCTGGGGCTAGATTTGTGTTTAGCTGTGTAGATTCTCTTTGGTCTCAGTCTAACCCTTGCAACAACCAAAGAATGATCCGTATCACAGTCAGCACTGTGGTAACTACGAGTCAATGATATATGGTTCAGATGTTGTCTCCGTGTGATGATGAAGTCCAGCTGGTGCCAATGGCCGGATCTTGGATGTTTCCATGTGACCTTATGCATCTCTTTTGTTTTAAAAAAAGAGTTTGTAATACATAGGTCATTACTGGTGCAATGCTCCAGCAGCCTTTGCCCATTTTCATTCATGCGACCGATGTTATTTTCCAAGGCACACTGGCCATGAACTCGAGTCCTTGCCCACACGAGCATTGAAATCACCGAGCATATAAATGTAGTCGGATTTTGGAACTGCCTTGATCACAGAGTCTAACTCCTCATAGAACAAATCCTTCACATCATCAGAGGAATCGAGTGTCGGTGCATATGCAGTAATAATGGTGGCAAACCCACAAGAGGTTGCCAAGCGCAGGGATAATAGTCTTTCATTTCCTCCTGCTGGAATTTCAATCATTCCCAGTAGCGAATTCTTCACTGCAAAGCCCACACCGTGTTGCCTTTTTTCTGCCTGCCCTTTACCCTTCCAGAAAAAGGTGTAGTTGTTTTCCCTGAGTGACCCTTCCTCAGCGAGGCGAGTCTCCTGCAGGCCAGCAATATCAATGTTAAGACGATTGAGTTCGGCATCAATCACAGCCGTTTTTCTCACATCGTCAATATTGGTCAAGTCAGTGGAAAATCCTGGACACATGGTTCTCACGTTCCAGGTTGCAAGCCGTAGCTTGAGGTTTCTATTTATATTTTTGTTTGTACCTGGTGCATTGGTTTTACAGCCTGCGATTCAGATTTTGTCCTAGCCCCAAGCACCCATTGAAGCAGGCAGGCTGTGGCGGATCAGCACCCAATTGGCTGGGGGCTGCCCAGCTTGAGGCGGGCGGTAGCTGATCAGTGACACCTATAGGTGTCTCCCACCGTCAGAGGCAACGCGTGGCGCCCCATGTCTACGCCAACTGACAAGGACTTATAACCCGTAACAGTTGCCTCTCGCTTTGATTCCGAGACCAGTTAAGACCAGGGATGGAGTTATTGCCTCTCCATAGCACAAAGCCTGGGCTAAAATATAGAGATCATGTGTTGCCCATGCAGCATGATCCCTCTCTCGGCCTGCCTAGTTCACTCCAGAGGAAAGGTAACACCCCTACATCTGGAACAAGACAAGCTGCAGAAGCTGCCGGATCAGCAAAGCAATGCTCTAACTGTCCGCCTGTCGGAGCTTCGATCCTAGACCAGTCGCCAACCAAGGCTTAGGGCCTGGTCTGCCCTGCCATGACAATTTTGTCTTTAGCTTGCATTTCCTCGCACCAGGGTAAGGCTTGTACCCTCCCAATTGCGCTCTTCCGCCCGAAGCCGTTGGCACAATGTGGGGTGTCGGGTTTGGTAAGCGCCGCCCAACGTTCGGCGCTAACAGAAACCAGGTAGTACCGTCTACTGTTATACGGTAGGGGTATATATGCATATACTGTGCATATATCCACATACACTAGCAGTTTGTCTGTTGAAGTGTGTCTATGCATGTACGCGTGTTCATGCACACCAGTCCACCCAGACCTTAAATAACACAATGGGGTCTTGGTCAATTTTACACACCTCCTACCCCGCCCACTTCTTTCTATGTGCTCACTGAACCGTTACATCTAACTACACCCGAGAGTTTCGTAGTCATTTCAGATCCGTACGTGAGGTGAGTATGCAGTGTTTTTCTCTATTAACAGTTTTTCTATTAAACATTTTCTTCAACTAACATTCTTTTCAATTAACATTTTTCTCAATTCTCATTTTCTCTTCATTGCTTCTATTTTTCCATGCATTTGTTCCTCTTGTCCTGTCATCACCTTCTAATGTAGTCACAGGAGTTCTCCTTGACTGTATGTTGTGTTTGTGAATGTGTTTGTTTGCTGATGAAGGCTAACCGCCGCAACGTTCTGTATGTGTCGTAACTCTGTTATGTAAAGCTGCACCACTTTGTGTCATTTTATATTGTTTATAGTATAATGGGATGGTGAGTAGATTGGTTTTCTTTTGGTTTACATCATTGTTATACTATAATGGGATGGTGAGTAGATTGGTTTTCTTTTGGTTTAGATCATTGTTATAGTATAATGGGATGGTGAGTAGATTGGTTTTCTTTTGGTTTACATCATTGTTATAGTGTAATGGGATGGTGAGTAGTTAGTTTTTCTTTTGGTTTACATCATTGTTATAGTATAATGGGATGGTGAGTAGATTGTTTTTCTTTTGGTTTACATCATTGTCATATAATGGGATGGTGAGTAGATTGTTTTTCTTTTGGTTTACATCATTGTTATAGTATAATGGGATGGTGAGTAGATTGGTTTTCTTTTGGTTTACATCATTGTCATAGTATAATGGGATGGTGAGTAGATTGGTTTTCATGGCTGCCTGGGTGTCCACAGTTGTGTTTATGATTATTTGATTCACTAAAATTGGTGGAATTGCACTCACGATATGCTCATATTGTCCTCTGTCCTCTGTCTCTCTCAGCAGAGAGAGTGAAGGGATGTGATTGTTCCCTTAGCGCACTGATTATAAATATGCTTATGTTGTCCTTGGCTGTGATCTCTCCTGCTAAGGCTTCAAATGATGACAAAAGCGTTAGGTTGATTTGTGTTTCTTTAGCAATTTGTTATATCATCATCATTATCATCATCATCATCATCATCATCATCATCATCATCATCATCATCATGTGTCATGCCAATAAGCATGGCAGTCGTTCGCCATCTCACACAATCACCAAAGTCACAGATCAGCTTTGTGTTATTGTCTCGACCATACCACATGGCTAAGCCATCCAGGTATTTACTTCTCTATTTTCTCATTGCTCTTTTCTCTTCAATCTTGCCCGGTGTCATCAAGTTCTCCAATTTATTTCTTCTCATAATGTGTTAAAAAAATTGTGACTGTCTACATTTAATTTCTCTAATCAGTTTACGGTTTTCATTTGTTACTTGTGGGACTTGATCATTGGTTTTTCTGTCTGTTCATGGTATTCTTTGCATTTTCCTCAGAAACAAGGTTTTTCACAGCTATTAGATGTTTTTCAGCTTGACTGCTCATTGTCCACGCTTCACATTCATACATAAGTACAGGTTCTATGTAGCACCTCAACACTCTTTGTCTCGTTGCAAATGACATCTTTTTATTGGTCACTATGTTTTCCATCTTGCAAAAGGCTACCTTCACCATGGCGATACTTGTTCTAATCTCTTCAAGGCATCTCCCATCAGATTTTATAACTGTTCCGAGATAATTGTACCAATTCACATTTTTAAGAATATTCCCATTTATTTGTATATTGTGTTGTGGTATTTCCTTCTGTTATGTATGACATATTATATGCCCTTTGTTCCTTCTTATAAATGTTATTAGAATACTTTGGACCAAGAAGAAGGAAGAAGATACTGACATTCTATATTGAAGTTATAGACAGATTTCAAGTGGATGAAAACAGAAAACCCTCTTGCCTGTAAACCCCCAACAAATGCAACTGCTGAACATCATATAAAAACAAAAAGAAGAAAGTTATCTCGGATTCATTATTGTTTGGGAACAGGAAATCTATGACTGAAAATATGGCAGGGCAAGATCAGATTTCTGTGGCTTATGATGTAAGTATGGCAGGGCAAGATCTAAGGTGAGAGAAAATGAGGACATCTTAGGGAAGATACATCCCATAAGCATGCAATGGCTGTGGGGTACAAATTTATTCTCAGTTGAAGATAGTTAATGAGAATATGAGATAGTGAAGGGGCATGACTTCAACACTGGTCTTAAGTTTGACTTACTGGATGAATGGGTCAGATTTCTGTGGCTCATGGTGAAAGTATGTTTATCAAAGCTGTTACTTCTTCTAGTACAATTTATGTGGTGAAGGAAGTCCTGTAGCAGATACTGCAGGAGGTGTGTGATGTTTTAGGCTTTCACATATTCCAGTCCATGACTCTTTATCAGCACCATTTCTTCCAAGACAGTTCCCAAAAAATTCTGAAAATTATCTGGTTCCCCCATTTATTTGAAGCCGGGTCGACCCCAGAGCCTTACTGGTAAGAAAAATCCTGTTGAGGAAGCCAATTAAAAACTCCCTGGAAATTTTGTTTTGTTTAGTTCACTGCAGCAAATTAGACCAGCATTTTCTACTACACTAACCAACGTTGAAATACATATATATATACACATATATATAATATCATCATCAAATGCCTTGTCGACTGGCATGGGCAATCATTCCTCTCCACAAATTGTGATCTCTGACAGCATGGATCAATTCATGTGTTGACTCCCTTCCATGCCATATTATAAGACTGAGATAAATTATCTCATTTTGTCTTCCTCTGGCTCTCTTCCCACAAATCTTTCCGGTTGTCACATCATGTTACAGTCGTTGTTTTCTTATAACATGGCCAAAAAATTATGACTGCTTCTTTCTGATGTTTGTGATAAGTTGTCCTATCGACTTAGCCTCCCTCAACTGTCCAGATTGCTCATTTTGGCTGTCCACTGAATTTTCAGCATTCTTCTATAAAACCACATCTCTAAAGCTTCGAATGATTTTTTCACCTGTTTACTAATTGACCAGGATTCACAACCATATGTTAAAACTGGTTCTATATAATATGCAAGAACACTGTTTCTAACTTCCTAACACACATTTAAAAAAAATTAATTTCAGGTTTACCTGGACTTGATGGCACTTCTGGCTTACCGGGCATGCAAGGACCTATAGGAGAACCTGGCATTAAGGGAGAAGCTGGTCTTTCAATTCCTGGCCTTCAAGGCTTGGCCGGTCTAGATGGGATTGATGGTATCCCTGGCAGCAAAGGTGAACCTGGCCCAGTCGGCCCACCTGGAGTGCCTGGCAACTCAACGAGAGGATCTCCTGGACCTCCTGGAGAACAGGGTGACAAAGGATCTAAAGGATTTGGTGGTCTCCCTGGACGTGATGGACAGCCAGGTGTACCTGGACCCAAAGGTAAGTCTTTAAAAGAATGTTGTTAATTGCATATCCTTTACAGGATGTTGCAGTCAACACCAGCATTTATTGCTGTTGTGACCTCTTGGCAAGTTTACGTTCAGTAGTTTTCCTTTGCTTTCTGAATGACCGGCACCCATACCATTTCATAAAAAACCAACACAAGGCGATCTGCTGCCAAATCACCTGCAACTGTGTTTCGAACACGGATATGCTGGATTACGAACTGCATCTGTAACCCCTTCGCCATAGAGCTGGCTAAAAGAATGTATCAGCAGTAAATCCTCATCATTATCACATTATCATTTCTGTCATTAATCTTTGTGATTACTCGAAAGCCATTTGTATTAGAAGTATATAAGAGCTGGTTATATAATTTACATCAAACGGCAAAAGTATAAGTTAGAAAAACATCAACATCCATAAGGCGAAATAGCAATAGACCATATAGATCACAATTGATACGCAGAAGGGTTGAACAGGATAATGTTGGTGTAAATACCAGGAAGTCGCTAACATCATAATTATATCCGACACTATGAACATGCTACAGAAAATTGCGACCGGCAGTCTTCGCTTTGAATGGGTAAGATAGCATTTGGAAGTCGCACCTGACATCACTCACCTGGATGTACACACCTGGACATGTTGTAGTAAGGGGTATTGAACGTGCAGACCAGCTGGCAAATAATGCACCTATGCAAACGGGAAGAAGCATGGTCAGGGCTGATATAATCAGCGCAGTACAGACTCATTTGGTGGATACTGACGAGACACCAACTCTAGCCCAATTGCACGAACTGGGAGTCAAGCCTGGTCAAGCACGTCAGCGCCGTCTTCGTGGGAAAGAGAGGAGATGCCATAATCAATCGCTCACGGGAGCAGTGAGCTGAAGTATTTTGGAATGGGTGCTACATTGGAGGACTGAGCAGTGATGGGAATTCCCAATGTGCTGTGACATCGTCACATAACATAACATAACATAACAATATTGGTATAAATACAATACAATTTATAGTCTTTGTTTTCCTGATTAATTTCTAGTATGTTCCTGGTTAAAGTTTGTGTGGTTAATTGCAGCATTTACAAGATGCTGGAAAGTGGGGAATCATGGCTGAGATGTTAAACTAGTATGTATCTGGTTGAAGTTTATGTGGTTATTTGCAGCATTTACTAGATTTTGGTAACGGGGGAAACCATGGCTGAGATAATACACTAGTATGTTCCTGGTTAAAGTTTGTGTCGTTATTTGCAGCATTTATACGATGCTGGTATAGGGGGAACTATGGCTGAGATGTTGTGTCCACCTTGTGTTGAGAAGGTAGCAGGTTTGATCCCTGTGTAGGGCTGGGGATCTTTTCCAAGAACTATTGGTCTCTTGGGTAGTGAGATCAGATTTATAGCCTCCTAGGAAAAGGACAAACAACAGTAGGTCTCATGTGCAAATGTGCAAATTGTGCACGTTAAAAACTCCAATGCAGTTGAAAATTGCAAAGAGTAGGCCATAAGGCCGTTCATTCATTCAGTAGCATGTCCTTTGCAGAACCTCGCTCCCATAACAACCTTCAGGAAAACTCTTGATCTTTAGCAAGATGTCCCACGTCTGATACACCCATTTGGAGATCAACCGCCACATCTTACACCCATCTTCTCTTTAGCCTTCCCCTTCCTCACTTCCCAGGCGTAAGGCCGTTGCTTTGGCAAAATTTGTTAGGATAATTAAATCTACCCTCGGGTAGATAAAGTCCGTTACCTTGAATTAAATCTGTTTACAGGCAGTAAACCTTACACAGATACAAGCCGAAGAAGGATGCATTGACCTTTAAGGTGCATAGTTGGGTGTGATGCACTTCCCTTGAAAGAAGAATGAAAAAGAAGGAGAAGATACTAGTAAAGTTTACTGAGATGTTAGTAAAGTTTATGAAAACATTGATGAACCTTGTTTGGTCCAAACTTACTGTGTGTTTGGCACTGAATCAGTTAACAGAAAGAAGTGCGATCAGCGCTAGAAGGAGACCTAATCACTATGGCCCCGGGTGCTTGCTCCATATTCTCGCATATTGGCACTGCTTGATTTAACACAAATATCATGTTCCTTAATTAAGTTTGATTTGGCATGTTATGAGAAGAAATTATTTCTGATTAGCAGATTATTTTCTGATTTTCTGATTAGCAGAAGATTTAGAAACGCATTAACACTAGCAAAAACAGTTCCCAGTGCTTATTGTTATAGTGACCACAGATTACTCACAGGAACATTGAGGATAAAGTTGAAGAAAGTCAAGTAAATAACAGGAAACACTAAATATTATTTGTGTACATTGAGTAATGACAAGGAAATACAAAACAAATTCAACATAGAAGTACAGAACAGATTTGAAATTTTGTCTGATCTAGAGATCCTATTCCAGGATGTGGATGATCAATGGGAAACGTTGAAGAATTCAATCAATTTGGCTGCAGAAACAACTATTCCAAAATTAAAGAAGGTGGGTCGTAAGAAATGGATGACTGAAGAAATTTTACACCTCATGGAAACAAGAAGACTCAACAAAAATAATTCTGTCAAATATGAAGAAATTCACAGACAAGTCAGAATATTATGTAAGGAGGCAAAAGAAGCATGGCTTGAGGAAAAGTGCTTAGAAATTGAAAACCAACACAACAGTCAAAATACCAAATTAGTGCACAAAAGAATTCAGGAACTTACTAATAAAAGAACAAGTACATCAATTGGGTGTCTAAAAACTGAAGATAGCAAAATCATAATAGAAAAAGACTAGATTCTACATGTATGGACAGATTATGTGAAACACCTTTATGATGATAACAGAGACGAACAGTATGATATTAGATTTAATAATGAAGGACCGCCAATTTTGGAGATGGAGGTTCGAAATGTTCTTAAGCATATGAAAGCTGGCAAGGCCCCCGGTGCAGATAACATCACAACAGAAATGATTAAAGCTTTAGAAGAATTTGGACTAGAGCAAGTCACCAGACTGCTGAACACATTATATGATACTGGAGATATACCTCCTGAATTATGTAACTCTGTATTTATTGCAATCCCAAGGAAATGTAATGGCGACGCGATGACTCGTTGTCTTGGGGGAGAAGCTGTTCAGTGTTTTTCTGTGGATTCCTTATGGAAATTCCCGTGAAATTCGTGTGGATAGTGTTTTTCCTTTGGATTATGTGATGTTATTTCGTGTTCGTTAATTGGAAGTGTTCAAAAGAAGCCACGGAAGGCAGGTGGTGGATGAAATTATGAGGGCAGCCGACAGATATTTGTTGGTTATGGTCTCGAGTTTCGCGACGGCAAGCAGAGGATCTCTTTAGAGAGACAATGATTGCGGTCATCCGGCCAGTATGGTCACTGCCATAGAGGAAAGCAACGGCAAACTACCTCTTTGAAATTGCCTAGTTTATTATGATTCGCTTAAAGACTGATCATCGCAAGACAAGGACAGAGACATTAAAATTAGGAACATGGAACGTTAGGACGTTAAACAACGACGGAACATTAGAGAACATAACACAAGAAATTCAAAGAGAAAAAATTAATATATTAGGTATGTGCGAAACGAGATGGACAGGAGCAGGCATCAAGATACATAAAGATTTTAAGATTATTTATTCTGGAGGTGAGGATCGACATAGGGGAGTGGCAATAATTTTGGACCGGAAAACATCAACGTCTGTTCAGGGATATTGGGTCGTGTCGGACAGAGTACTATTAGTTAAATTGAGTGGCAGACCTTTTAACATAAATGTTATTCAAGTATATGCCCCAACAGGAGAGTCCAGTGAAGATAGTGTAGAGGAATTTTATAATGACATAGAGTCTGCCTTAAAGAAATGTAAAAATTCAGAAATAAACATTATAATAGGGGACTTCAATGCAAAAGTAGGAAATCAAGGGGATAGATACACAGTAGGAAACTATGGTTTAGGAGAGAGAAATGAAAGAGGATACAGACTAGTAGAGTGGGCAAAAGAACAGGAAATGATTGTAGGAAACACCTGGTTCAAGCAACACCCTAGAAGATTATGGACCTGGAGGAGTCCTGATAGCAGGATTAGAAACCAGATTGATTACATTCTCATTAGCAGAAGATTTAGAAACGCCCTAACAGTAGCAAAAACAGTTCCCAGTGCTGATTGTTATAGTGACCACAGATTACTCACAGGAACATTGAGGATAAAGTTGAAGAAAGTCAAGTATACAACAGGGAACACTAAATATGATTTGTGTACATTGAGTAATGACAAGGAAATACAAAACAAATTCAACATAGAAGTACAGAACAGATTTGAAATATTGTCTGATCTAGAGATCCTATTCCAGGATGTGGATGATCAATGGGAAATGTTAAAGAATTCAATCAATATGGCTGCAGAAACAACTATTCCAAAATTAAAGAAGGTGGGTCGTAAGAAATGGATGACTGAGGAAATTTTACACTTAATGGAAACAAGAAGACTCAACAAAAATAATCCTGCCAAATATGAAGAAATTCACAGACAAGTCAGAATATTATGTAGGAAGGCAAAAGAATCATGGCTTGAGGAAAAGTGCTTAGAAATTGAAAAACAACACAACAGTCAAAATACCAAATTAGTGCACAAAAGGATTCAGGAACTTACTAATAAAAGAACAAGTACATCAACAGGCTGTCTAAGAACTAAAGATGGCAAAATCATAATAGAAAAAGATCAGATTCTACATGTATGGACAGATTATGTGAAAGACCTGTATAATGATAACAGAGAGGAACAGTATGCTATTAGATTTAATAATGAAGGACCAGCAATTTTAAAGATGGAGGTTCAAAATGTTCTTAAGCATATGAAAGCTGGCAAGGCCCCCGGTGCAGATAACATCACAACAGAAATGATTAAAGCTTTAGAAGAATTTGGACTAGAGCAAGTCACTAGACTGCTGAACACATTATATGATACTGGAGATATACCTTCTGAATTATGTAATTCTGTATTTATTGCAATCCCAAAGAAATCAGGAACCTTAGAATGTGATCAACATAGAACAATTAGTGTAATGAGTCACATCACAAAGATTTTGTTACGAATTATCATGCAAAGAGTGAGGAAGAAAATACAACCTGAAATAGGGGAAGAACAATGTGGTTTTGTAGAAGGAAAGGGTACAGTAAATGCTGTGTATATGCTGCTAACAGTTATTGAACGTGCTTTAGAAGTAAACAAGGATATACATCTTTGCTTTATTGACTACACAAAGGCTTTTGATAGAGTAAGACATGTCAACATTGTGGATATGCTGGCAGATCTACAAATTGATGGGAAAGACATTAGACTTATAAAAAACATATATTGGAAACAACAAGCTGCCATAAGAATTGATAATGAAGTAGGACAATACCAACCTATTAAGAGAGGTGTTAGGCAGGGATGTGTAATGTCTCCAGATCTTTTTTCCTTATACAGTGAAAATATTTTCAGAATTGTAGAAGACCTAAATGGAATCAGCATTGGAGGACGAAACATAAATAACATTAGATATGCAGATGATACAGTATTGATTGCAGACAATGCACAGGATCTGCAACAATTAGTAGACGCTGTGGTTGTACACAGTGAGCAGCTGGGGTTGGAATTAAATTGTAGGAAGACACAGGTTATGGTCGTCACTAGGAAGGACGAAGTACCACAATGTAATATACAAGTAAATGGGAATATTCTTCAGCAAGTGAATCGGTTCAATTATCTCGGAACAGTCATAACATCTGATGGCAGATGCCTTGAAGAGATTAGAACAAGAATCGCCATTGCGAAGGTAGCGTTTAGCAAGATGAAAAACATTCTGACCAATAAAAAGATGTCAATTGAAACGAGAAAAAGAGTGTTGAGGGGATACATAGAGCCTATTCTTTTGTATGGATGTGAAACTTGGACAATGTGCAGTCAAGCTGAAAAACATCTGATGGCTGCAGAAATGTGGTTTCTGAGGAAAATGCAAAGAATACCATGGACAGATAGAAAAACCAATGACCAAGTACTACAAGAGACAAATGAAAATCGTAGATTGATTAGAGAAATTAGACGTAGACAGTCAAAATTGTTTGGACATGTTATGAGAAGAAATGGACTGGAGAACTTGGTGACAGCTGGCAAGATCGAGGGGAACAGACCAAGAGGAAGACCGAGAGGAAAATACCTGGATGGCTTGGCCACATGGCATGGACGAGACAGGAACACTGAGCTGATCCACGACTCTGGTGATCGAGTGAAATGGCGAATCATGACCGCCCACGCTTTCCGGCATGGCACATGATTGATTGATTAATTAAGTTTGAAGTGATGATGAAAGAGCAGCAGAAAAAGGCGGTAGATAAAGTCTGTTACCTTGAATTAGTAAACCTTACACAGATACAAGCTGAAGAAGGATGCATTGACCTTTAAGGTGCATAGTTGGGTGTGATGCACTTCCCTCGAAAGAAGAATGAAAAAGAAGGAGAAGATACTAGTAAAGTTTACTGAGATGTTAGTAAAGTTCATGAAAACATTGATGAACCTTGTTTGGTCCAAACTTACTGTGTGTTTGGCACTGAATCAGTTAACAGAAAGAAGTGCGATCAGCGCTAGAAGGAGACCTAATCACTATGGCCCCGGGTGCTTGCTCCATATTCTCGCATATTGGCACTGCTTGATTTAACACAAATATCATGTTCCTTAATTAAGTTTGAAGTGGTGATGAAAGGGCAGCAGTGCAGTGAAGCCATATTGGCACTGCTTGATTTAACACAAATATCATGTTCCTTAATTATCTTCCCCTTGGTCTCTTCCCTTCGATCTTGCCAGTTGTCACCAAATTCTCCAAGTCATTTCTTCTCATAACATGCCCAAAAAAATTTTGACTGTCTACATCTAATGTCTCTAATCAGTTTACGATCTTCATTTGTTTCTTGTAGGACTTATTCATTGGTTTTTCTGTCTGTCCATGGTATTCTTTGCATTTTTCTCAGAAACCACATTTCCACAGCCATCAGATGTTTTTCAGCTTGTCTGCTCATTGTCCACGCTTCACATCCACAGATACTTTTAGTATCTTTGGATCTTAGTATCTTCTTCTACTACTCCATAAATTATTTGATATTTTGTATTTAGGTGACTGGGGAGGCCCTTGTCCATATTGCTCTCCTGGCTTTAAAGGAGAAAATGGAAACCCTGGACAAGATGGACTGCCTGGATTAAATGGACTTCGAGGTCTTAAAGGCGTGCCTGGTAGCAAGGGTGACCCTGGAAGAGATGGACTAGTAGGTTTGCCTGGTATAGAAGGAGATCCAGTAAGTTCTCATTTTGTAACATATAGAGATATGATCATTATTAATGTTGTTGTTATTGCATTGCTATTATTGTTGCTACTGCTGCTGCTGCTTCTGCTGCTACTACAACTATGATTCCTACTGCCGGTACTGTTGTTACTACAACTATGATTCCTACTGCTGGTACTATTGTTACTACAACTATGATTCCTACTGCTGGTACTCTTGTTACTACTACTGCTGCTGCTCTGCAGCTGCAACTGCTACTATTATTATTTATTAAATATTAAATCACCACCACCATCATCATCATCATGTTCTTTGTGCTCACATTCCAAATCTTTAGTTTCATCTTCAATTGCTCAGTCTTAAATGCCTCTGCATTTCTGGTCTCGCATTTTCACAGTGGTTTCAATCTGCAGCAAAAGAGATGCAGTAGTGGCTACTTATGCTGTTCTGTATAAATTAACAGTCAATTAACTGGAAGTGGTGTGTCAGAAAGGATAAGAGTGTCCGCTCTTAAAATTCTGGTGCGTTGACGATGAAGAAGAGAGTTCTCTCCCTTCACCGGTCAGATGGATTTAAAACCTTGACTTCTCATCCTTAACTTAGGGGAGTAAATTACAAGTATCCCTGAAGTTGGAGTAGGTTTGCCCTATGGCAGGAGACACTGGTAATAAGGAAATGTGGCCCTCGTGCAAAAATATGTCCAGTGTGGACTGCGCTCAAATTCAAAGTGAGCAAACCAAAAAAAGAGGAAAAATAACTATTGTGACCAGGGTGTTCATGTGTGCTGTATCAATGGGCTCAAAGAGTCCCCCCAACATTTTGCTGTGTTCGTTTATTGCACGTAACACGATGAGACCAACCACTCACACCTTGTCTTTAAATGCTTATAATTTTGTATATCCCAGTGTGTCTGTGTGTTTGTTACTTTATCTATAAGTCAACAAGGGAAGAACCTTTCTACACACCTTCAGATGCATTGGACATAAAATGCTAGACCCATATTTGCATCGACCAATCAACACTCGGTGGGTCATGTGGTCAGTATCATGCTGACCACTTATACTTCCCCAGACATTCTCTGGTACCCATTTTAGGCTGGGTCGACCCGGGAGCCCAGCCCAATTTATATGATTTATGCTTGGTTAATAAACATTGTTGAAACCTGTAGTGCTGTTTCAGTTGCTGCCAGGAATTCTGTCTATGTTTCATAGTTGTGGGTTCAGATGGATGATAGACCTGGCTAATGAAGATGCCTTTTTAAGGGTGGCTAGTTGCCCATTCATCAAAGTGCACTTGTTCCGCCAGCATTTAAAGGCAGAAGGTTCAAATCTAGGTGCAATAACTTCCAATTCCAATTTCAATTTTCGAGAAAAAAAATTCCAAATTTGGTCTCGTCTAACCTTCTTTCTCAGCGGTGGTGATTGATGAGAGCTGTGGTTTTTGTGAGTGTTTTTACCCTGTTTCTTGTCTTGTGCGCTCTTGCGAGTGCAGTGCAATAACTGTAGCTTTCAATTTTTATATATTTTAATATGTTATCTAAGCCCATTCTTTGTTATACTTCTGTGGTTGCTTATCAGTACATATAAATGTATTTCTTATGCTATTTCAAAGGCATCAATTCCGCCCATCATTTGATATTTCTGAGTACTTGTTTTACATAAGACACACCAGGACCAACCAATCATGTCTCTACTTTAAATGTTTGGAATATACTAGACCAAGCATTATGGTCCAATATGTCTGTGCTACAAGGTATGTGACCTAAGATTGATAAATACCGGGTGTTTGTTAAGCCTCACTACACTTTGCATGTAGAAGAAATTTGACAAATGAAGTACATGATGACATAAAAATTATTTCTTCCGTTGATAACACCATTCTGTTTGGAGTGCAAAGAATTACTCCAGCAGACAACAGCCATTTGCTGCAGATTACTTCACTATGGACTGTGGAGGACATTTTCTATGACATCATGTTCTACATACAAAGTGTCGTGAGACTTTACAAACACCCTGTATAAATTACTGAAACCTATGACTATTTCAATGGTTTCCGCCCTTCATTTGTCCATACCTTTAGGCATATTAGGTATATGCAGCTCATCCTAATATTTCTATAGACCAGTCAAGTCTTGATAGTTGATGTGGTCACTGTCACTGGCCTTCTTGATGTCTCAGGACATTGACTATCTACCCATGTAAGCGATCATCCTAATATTTCTATAGACCAGTCAAGTCTTGATAGTTGATGTGGTCACTGTCACTGGCCTTCTTGATGTCTCAGGACATTGACTATCTACCCATGTAAGCGCTCATCCTAATATTTCTATAGACCAGTCAAGTCTTGATAGTTGATGTGGTCACTGTCACTGGCCTTCTTGATGTCTCAGGACATTGACTATCTACCCATGTTAGCGCTCGATATTTCTATAGACCAGTCAAGTCTTGATAGTTGATGTGGTCACTGTCACTGGCCTTCTTGATGTCTCAGGACATTGACTATCTACCCATGTAAGCGCTCATCCTAATATTTCTATAGACCAGTCAAGTCTTGATAGTTGATGTGGTCACTGTCACTGGCCTTCTTGATGTCTCAGGACATTGACTATCTACCCATGTCAGCGCTCGATATTTCTATAGACCAGTCAAGTCTTGATAGTTGATGTGGTCACTGTCACTGGCCTTCTTGATGTCTCAGGACATTGACTATCTACCCATGTAAGCGCTCATCCTAATATTTCTATAGACCAGTCAAGTCTTGATAGTTGATGTGGTCACTGTCACTGGCCTTCTTGATGTCTCAGGACATTGACTATCTACCCATGTAAGCGCTCATCCTAATATTTCTATAGACCAGTCAAGTCTTGATAGTTGATGTGGTCACTGTCACTGGCCTTCTTGATGTCTCAGGACATTGACTATCTACCCATGTTAGCGCTCATCCTAATATTTCTATAGACCAGTCAAGTCTTGATAGTTGATGTGGTCACTGTCACTGGCCTTCTTGATGTCTCAGGACATTGACTATCTACCCATGTAAGCGCTCATCCTAATATTTCTATAGACCAGTCAAGTCTTGATAGTTGATGTGGTCACTGTCACTGGCCTTCTTGATGTCTCAGGACATTGACTATCTACCCATGTTAGCGCTCGATATTTCTATAGACCAGTCAAGTCTTGATAGTTGATGTGGTCACTGTCACTGGCCTTCTTGATGTCTCAGGACATTGACTATCTACCCATGTAAGCGCTCATCCTAATATTTCTATAGACCAGTCAAGTCTTGATAGTTGATGTGGTCACTGTCACTGGCCTTCTTGATGTCTCAGGACATTGACTATCTACCCATGTTAGCGCTCGATATTTCTATAGACCAGTCAAGTCTTGATAGTTGATGTGGTCACTGTCACTGGCCTTCTTGATGTCTCAGGACATTGACTATCTACCCATGTAAGCGCTCATCCTAATATTTCTATAGACCAGTCAAGTCTTGATAGTTGATGTGGTCACTGTCACTGGCCTTCTTGATGTCTCAGGACATTGACTATCTACTCATGTTAGCGCTCGATATTTCTATAGACCAGTCAAGTCTTGATAGTTGATGTGGTCACTGTCACTGGCCTTCTTGATGTCTCAGGACATTGACTATCTACCCATGTAAGCGCTCATCCTAATATTTCTATAGACCAGTCAAGTCTTGATAGTTGATGTGGTCACTGTCACTGGCCTTCTTGATGTCTCAGGACATTGACTATCTACCCATGTTAGCGCTCGATATTTCTATAGACCAGTCAAGTCTTGATAGTTGATGTGGTCACTGTCACTGGCCTTCTTGATGTCTCAGGACATTGACTATCTACCCATGTCAGCGCTCATCCTAATATTTCTATAGACCAGTCAAGTCTTGATAGTTGATGTGGTCACTGTCACTGGCCTTCTTGATGTCTCAGGACATTGACTATCTACCCATGTAAGCGCTCATCCTAATATTTCTATAGACCAGTCAAGTCTTGATAGTTGATGTGGTCACTGTCACTGGCCTTCTTGATGTCTCAGGACATTGACTATCTACCCATGTTAGCGCTCGATATTTCTATAGACCAGTCAAGTCTTGATAGTTGATGTGGTCACTGTCACTGGCCTTCTTGATGTCTCAGGACATTGACTATCTACCCATGTTAGCGCTCGATATTTCTATAGACCAGTCAAGTCTTGATAGTTGATGTGGTCACTGTCACTGGCCTTCTTGATGTCTTAGGACATTGACTATCTACCCATGTAAGCGCTCATCCTAATATTTCTATAGACCACTCAAGTCTTGATAGTTGATGTGGTCACTGTCACTGGCCTTCTTGATGTCTCAGGACATTGATTATCTACCCATGTAAGCGCTCATCCTAATATTTCTATAGACCAGTCAAGTCTTGATAGTTGATGTGGTCACTGTCACTGGCCTTCTTGATGTCTCAGGACATTGACTATCTACCCATGTTAGCGCTCGATATTTCTATAGACCAGTCAAGTCTTGATAGTTGATGTGGTCACTGTCACTGGCCTTCTTGATGTCTCAGGACATTGACTATCTACCCATGTAAGCGCTCATCCTAATATTTCTATAGACCAGTCAAGTCTTGATAGTTGATGTGGTCACTGTCACTGGCCTTCTTGATGTCTCAGGACATTGACTATCTACCCATGTTAGCGCTCGATATTTCTATAGACCAGTCAAGTCTTGATAGTTGATGTGGTCACTGTCACTGGCCTTCTTGATGTCTCAGGACATTGACTATCTACCCATGTAAGCGCTCATCCTAATATTTCTATAGACCAGTCAAGTCTTGATAGTTGATGTGGTCACTGTCACTGGCCTTCTTGATGTCTCAGGACATTGACTATCTACTCATGTTAGCGCTCGATATTTCTATAGACCAGTCAAGTCTTGATAGTTGATGTGGTCACTGTCACTGGCCTTCTTGATGTCTCAGGACATTGACTATCTACCCATGTAAGCGCTCATCCTAATATTTCTATAGACCAGTCAAGTCTTGATAGTTGATGTGGTCACTGTCACTGGCCTTCTTGATGTCTCAGGACATTGACTATCTACCCATGTTAGCGCTCGATATTTCTATAGACCAGTCAAGTCTTGATAGTTGATGTGGTCACTGTCACTGGCCTTCTTGATGTCTCAGGACATTGACTATCTACCCATGTCAGCGCTCATCCTAATATTTCTATAGACCAGTCAAGTCTTGATAGTTGATGTGGTCACTGTCACTGGCCTTCTTGATGTCTCAGGACATTGACTATCTACCCATGTAAGCGCTCATCCTAATATTTCTATAGACCAGTCAAGTCTTGATAGTTGATGTGGTCACTGTCACTGGCCTTCTTGATGTCTCAGGACATTGACTATCTACCCATGTTAGCGCTCGATATTTCTATAGACCAGTCAAGTCTTGATAGTTGATGTGGTCACTGTCACTGGCCTTCTTGATGTCTCAGGACATTGACTATCTACCCATGTTAGCGCTCGATATTTCTATAGACCAGTCAAGTCTTGATAGTTGATGTGGTCACTGTCACTGGCCTTCTTGATGTCTTAGGACATTGACTATCTACCCATGTAAGCGCTCATCCTAATATTTCTATAGACCAGTCAAGTCTTGATAGTTGATGTGGTCACTGTCACTGGCCTTCTTGATGTCTCAGGACATTGACTATCTACCCATGTTAGCGCTCATCCTAATATTTCTATAGACCAGTCAAGTCTTGATAGTTGATGTGGTCACTGTCACTGGCCTTCTTGATGTCTCAGGACATTGACTATCTACCCATGTCAGCGCTCATCCTAATATTTCTATAGACCAGTCAAGTCTTGATAGTTGATGTGGTCACTGTCACTGGCCTTCTTGATGTCTCAGGACATTGACTATCTACCCATGTTAGCGCTCGATATTTCTATAGACCAGTCAAGTCTTGATAGTTGATGTGGTCACTGTCACTGGCCTTCTTGATGTCTCAGGACATTGACTATCTACCCATGTAAGCGCTCATCCTAATATTTCTATAGACCAGTCAAGTCTTGATAGTTGATGTGGTCACTGTCACTGGCCTTCTTGATGTCTCAGGACATTGACTATCTACTCATGTTAGCGCTCGATATTTCTATAGACCAGTCAAGTCTTGATAGTTGATGTGGTCACTGTCACTGGCCTTCTTGATGTCTCAGGACATTGACTATCTACCCATGTAAGCGCTCATCCTAATATTTCTATAGACCAGTCAAGTCTTGATAGTTGATGTGGTCACTGTCACTGGCCTTCTTGATGTCTCAGGACATTGACTATCTACCCATGTTAGCGCTCGATATTTCTATAGACCAGTCAAGTCTTGATAGTTGATGTGGTCACTGTCACTGGCCTTCTTGATGTCTCAGGACATTGACTATCTACCCATGTCAGCGCTCATCCTAATATTTCTATAGACCAGTCAAGTCTTGATAGTTGATGTGGTCACTGTCACTGGCCTTCTTGATGTCTCAGGACATTGACTATCTACCCATGTAAGCGCTCATCCTAATATTTCTATAGACCAGTCAAGTCTTGATAGTTGATGTGGTCACTGTCACTGGCCTTCTTGATGTCTCAGGACATTGACTATCTACCCATGTTAGCGCTCGATATTTCTATAGACCAGTCAAGTCTTGATAGTTGATGTGGTCACTGTCACTGGCCTTCTTGATGTCTCAGGACATTGACTATCTACCCATGTTAGCGCTCGATATTTCTATAGACCAGTCAAGTCTTGATAGTTGATGTGGTCACTGTCACTGGCCTTCTTGATGTCTTAGGACATTGACTATCTACCCATGTAAGCGCTCATCCTAATATTTCTATAGACCAGTCAAGTCTTGATAGTTGATGTGGTCACTGTCACTGGCCTTCTTGATGTCTCAGGACATTGACTATCTACCCATGTTAGCGCTCATCCTAATATTTCTATAGACCAGTCAAGTCTTGATAGTTGATGTGGTCACTGTCACTGGCCTTCTTGATGTCTCAGGACATTGACTATCTACCCATGTCAGCGCTTGATATTTCTATAGACCAGTCAAGTCTTGATAGTTGATGTGGTCACTGTCACTGGCCTTCTTGATGTCTCAGGACATTGACTATCTACCCATGTAAGCGCTCATCCTAATATTTCTATAGACCAGTCAAGTCTTGATAGTTGATGTGGTCACTGTCACTGGCCTTCTTGATGTCTCAGGACATTGACTATCTACCCATGTAAGCGCTCATCCTAATATTTCTATAGACCAGTCAAGTCTTGATAGTTGATGTGGTCACTGTCACTGGCCTTCTTGATGTCTCAGGACATTGACTATCTACCCATGTAAGCGCTCATCCTAATATTTCTATAGACCAGTCAAGTCTTGATAGTTGATGTGGTCACTGTCACTGGCCTTCTTGATGTCTCAGGACATTGACTATCTACCCATGTAAGCGCTCATCCTAATATTTCTATAGACCAGTCAAGTCTTGATAGTTGATGTGGTCACTGTCACTGGCCTTCTTGATGTCTCAGGACATTGACTATCTACCCATGTAAGCGCTCATCCTAATATTTCTATAGACCAGTCAAGTCTTGATAGTTGATGTGGTCACTGTCACTGGCCTTCTTGATGTCTCAGGACATTGACTATCTACCCATGTAAGCGCTCATCCTAATATTTCTATAGACCAGTCAAGTCTAGATAGTTGATGTGGTCACTGTCACTGGCCTTCTTGATGTCTCAGGACATTGACTATTTACCCATGTAAGCGCTCATCCTAATATTTCTATAGACCAGTCAAGTCTTGATAGTTGATGTGGTCACTGTCAATGGCCTTTTTGATGTCTCAGGACATTGACTATCTACCCATGTAAGCGCTCATCCTAATATTTCTATAGACCAGTCAAGTCTTGATAGTTGATGTGGTCACTGTCACTGGCCTTCTTGATGTCTCAGGACATTGACTATCTACCCATGTTAGCGCTCATCCTAATATTTCTATAGACCAGTCAAGTCTTGATAGTTGATGTGGTCACTGTCACTGGCCTTCTTGATGTCTCAGGACATTGACTATCTACCCATGTAAGCGCTCATCCTAATATTTCTATAGACCAGTCAAGTCTTGATAGTTGATGTGGTCACTGTCACTGGCCTTCTTGATGTCTCAGGACATTGACTATCTACCCATGTAAGCGCTCATCCTAATATTTCTATAGACCAGTCAAGTCTTGATAGTTGATGTGGTCACTGTCACTGGCCTTCTTGATGTCTCAGGACATTGACTATCTACCCATGTTAGCGCTCATCCTAATATTTCTATAGACCAGTCAAGTCTTGATAGTTGATGTGGTCACTGTCACTGGCCTTCTTGATGTCTCAGGACATTGACTATCTACCCATGTAAGCGCTCATCCTAATATTTCTATAGACCAGTCAAGTCTTGATAGTTGATGTGGTCACTGTCACTGGCCTTCTTGATGTCTCAGGACATTGACTATCTACCCATGTAAGCGCTCATCCTAATATTTCTATAGACCAGTCAAGTCTTGATAGTTGATGTGGTCACTGTCACTGGCCTTCTTGATGTCTCAGGACATTGACTATCTACCCATGTAAGCGCTCATCCTAATATTTCTATAGACCAGTCAAGTCTTGATAGTTGATGTGGTCACTGTCACTGGCCTTCTTGATGTCTCAGGACATTGACTATCTACCCATGTAAGCGCTCATCCTAATATTTCTATAGACCAGTCAAGTCTTGATAGTTGATGTGGTCACTGTCACTGGCCTTCTTGATGTCTCAGGACATTGACTATCTACCCATGTTAGCGCTCATCCTAATATTTCTATAGACCAGTCAAGTCTTGATAGTTGATGTGGTCACTGTCACTGGCCTTCTTGATGTCTCAGGACATTGACTATCTACCCATGTAAGCGCTCATCCTAATATTTCTATAGACCAGTCAAGTCTTGATAGTTGATGTGGTCACTGTCACTGGCCTTCTTGATGTCTCAGGACATTGACTATCTACCCATGTTAGCGCTCATCCTAATATTTCTATAGACCAGTCAAGTCTTGATAGTTGATGTGGTCACTGTCACTGGCCTTCTTGATGTCTCAGGACATTGACTATCTACCCATGTCAGCGCTCATCCTAATATTTCTATAGACCAGTCAAGTCTTGATAGTTGATGTGGTCACTGTCACTGGCCTTCTTGATGTCTCAGGACATTGACTATCTACCCATGTAAGCGCTCATCCTAATATTTCTATAGACCAGTCAAGTCTTGATAGTTGATGTGGTCACTGTCACTGGCCTTCTTGATGTCTCAGGACATTGACTATCTACCCATGTAAGCGCTCATCCTAATATTTCTATAGACCAGTCAAGTCTTGATAGTTGATGTGGTCACTGTCACTGGCCTTCTTGATGTCTCAGGACATTGACTATCTACCCATGTAAGCGCTCATCCTAATATTTCTATAGACCAGTCAAGTCTTGATAGTTGATGTGGTCTCTGTCACTGGCCTTCTTGATGTCTCAGGACATTGACTATCTACCCATGTAAGCGCTCATCCTAATATTTCTATAGACCAGTCAAGTCTTGATAGTTGATGTGGTCACTGTCACTGGCCTTCTTGATGTCTCAGGACATTGACTATCTACCCATGTCAGCGCTCGATATTTCTATAGACCAGTCAAGTCTTGATAGTTGATGTGGTCACTGTCACTGGCCTTCTTGATGTCTCAGGACATTGACTATATACCCATGTAAGCGCTCATCCTAATATTTCTATAGACCAGTCAAGTCTTGATAGTTGATGTGGTCACTGTAACTGGCCTTCTTGATGTCTCAGGACATTGACTATCTACCCATGTAAGCGCTCATCCTAATATTTCTATAGACCAGTCAAGTCTTGATAGTTGATGTGGTCACTGTCACTGGCCTTCTTGATGTCTCAGGACATTGACTATCTACCCATGTAAGCGCTCATCCTAATATTTCTATAGACCAGTCAAGTCTTGATAGTTGATGTGGTCACTGTCACTGGCCTTCTTGATGTCTCAGGACATTGACTATCTACCCATGTTAGCGCTCGATATTTCTATAGACCAGTCAAGTCTTGATAGTTGATGTGGTCACTGTCACTGGCCTTCTTGATGTCTCAGGACATTGACTATCTACCCATGTAAGCGCTCATCCTAATATTTCTATAGACCAGTCAAGTCTTGATAGTTGATGTGGTCACTGTCACTGGCCTTCTTGATGTCTCAGGACATTGACTATCTACCCATGTTAGCGCTCGATATTTCTATAGACCAGTCAAGTCTTGATAGTTGATGTGGTCACTGTCACTGGCCTTCTTGATGTCTCAGGACATTGACTATCTACCCATGTAAGCGCTCATCCTAATATTTCTATAGACCAGTCAAGTCTTGATAGTTGATGTGGTCACTGTCACTGGCCTTCTTGATGTCTCAGGACATTGACTATCTACCCATGTAAGCGCTCATCCTAATATTTCTATAGACCTGTCAAGTCTTGATAGTTGATGTGGTCACTGTCACTGGCCTTCTTGATGTCTCAGGACATTGACTATCTACCCATGTAAGCGCTCATCCTAATATTTCTATAGACCAGTCAAGTCTTGATAGTTGATGTGGTCACTGTCACTGGCCTTCTTGATGTCTCAGGACATTGACTATCTACCCATGTAAGCGCTCATCCTAATATTTCTATAGACCAGTCAAGTCTAGATAGTTGATGTGGTCACTGTCACTGGCCTTCTTGATGTCTCAGGACATTGACTATCTACCCATGTAAGCGCTCATCCTAATATTTCTATAGACCAGTCAAGTCTTGATAGTTGATGTGGTCACTGTCACTGGCCTTCTTGATGTCTCAGGACATTGACTATCTACCCATGTAAGCGCTCATCCTAATATTTCTATAGACCAGTCAAGTCTTGATAGTTGATGTGGTCACTGTCACTGGCCTTCTTGATGTCTCAGGACATTGACTATCTACCCATGTTAGCGCTCATCCTAATATTTCTATAGACCAGTCAAGTCTTGATAGTTGATGTGGTCACTGTGACTGGCCTTCTTGATGTCTCAGGACATTGACTATCTACCCATGTTAGCGCTCATCCTAATATTTCTATAGACCAGTCAAGTCTTGATAGTTGATGTGGTCACTGTCACTGGCCTTCTTGATGTCTCAGGACATTGACTATCTACCCATGTAAGCGCTCATCCTAATATTTCTATAGACCAGTCAAGTCTTGATAGTTGATGTGGTCACTGTCACTGGCCTTCTTGATGTCTCAGGACATTGACTATCTACCCATGTAAGCGCTCATCCTAATATTTCTATAGACCAGTCAAGTCTTGATAGTTGATGTGGTCACTGTCACTGGCCTTCTTGATGTCTCAGGACATTGACTATCTACCCATGTAAGCGCTCATCCTAATATTTCTATAGACCAGTCAAGTCTTGATAGTTGATGTGGTCACTGTCACTGGCCTTCTTGATGTCTCAGGACATTGACTATCTACCCATGTAAGCGCTCATCCTAATATTTCTATAGACCAGTCAAGTCTTGATAGTTGATGTGGTCACTGTCACTGGCCTTCTTGATGTCTCAGGACATTGACTATCTACCCATGTTAGCGCTCATCCTAATATTTCTATAGACCAGTCAAGTCTTGATAGTTGATGTGGTCACTGTCACTGGCCTTCTTGATGTCTCAGGACATTGACTATCTACCCATGTAAGCGCTCATCCTAATATTTCTATAGACCAGTCAAGTCTTGATAGTTGATGTGGTCACTGTCACTGGCCTTCTTGATGTCTCAGGACATTGACTATCTACCCATGTAAGCGCTCATCCTAATATTTCTATAGACCAGTCAAGTCTTGATAGTTGATGTGGTCACTGTCACTGGCCTTCTTGATGTCTCAGGACATTGACTATCTACCCATGTCAGCGCTCATCCTAATATTTCTATAGACCAGTCAAGTCTTGATAGTTGATGTGGTCACTGTCACTGGCCTTCTTGATGTCTCAGGACATTGACTATCTACCCATGTAAGCGCTCATCCTAATATTTCTATAGACCAGTCAAGTCTTGATAGTTGATGTGGTCACTGTCACTGGCCTTCTTGATGTCTCAGGACATTGACTATCTACCCATGTAAGCGCTCATCCTAATATTTCTATAGACCAGTCAAGTCTTGATAGTTGATGTGGTCACTGTCACTGGCCTTCTTGATGTCTCTGGACATTGACTATCTACCCATGTAAGCGCTCATCCTAATATTTCTATAGACCAGTCAAGTCTTGATAGTTGATGTGGTCTCTGTCACTGGCCTTCTTGATGTCTCAGGACATTGACTATCTACCCATGTAAGCGCTCATCCTAATATTTCTATAGACCAGTCAAGTCTTGATAGTTGATGTGGTCACTGTCACTGGCCTTCTTGATGTCTCAGGACATTGACTATCTACCCATGTAAGCGCTCATCCTAATATTTCTATAGACCAGTCAAGTCTTGATAGTTGATGTGGTCACTGTCACTGGCCTTCTTGATGTCTCAGGACATTGACTATCTACCCATGTAAGCGCTCATCCTAATATTTCTATAGACCAGTCAAGTCTTGATAGTTGATGTGGTCACTGTCACTGGCCTTCTTGATGTCTCAGGACATTGACTATCTACCCATGTAAGCGCTCATCCTAATATTTCTATAGACCAGTCAAGTCTTGATAGTTGATGTGGTCACTGTCACTGGCCTTCTTGATGTCTCAGGACATTGACTATCTACCCATGTTAGCGCTCATCCTAATATTTCTATAGACCAGTCAAGTCTTGATAGTTGATGTGGTCACTGTCACTGGCCTTCTTGATGTCTCAGGACATTGACTATCTACCCATGTTAGCGCTCATCCTAATATTTCTATAGACCAGTCAAGTCTTGATAGTTGATGTGGTCACTGTCACTGGCCTTCTTGATGTCTCAGGACATTGACTATCTACCCATGTAAGCGCTCATCCTAATATTTCTATAGACCAGTCAAGTCTTGATAGTTGATGTGGTCACTGTCTCAGGACATTGACTATCTACCCATGTAAGCGCTCATCTTAATATTTCTATAGACCAGTCAAGTCTTGATAGTTGATGTGGTCACTGTCACTGGCCTTCTTGATGTCTCAGGACATTGACTATCTACCCATGTTAGCGCTCATCCTAATATTTCTATAGACCAGTCAAGTCTTGATAGTTGATGTGGTCACTGTCACTGGCCTTCTTGATGTCTCAGGACATTGACTATCTACCCATGTTAGCGCTCTTAGTTATTTGCATATCCCTTACAGGACGTAGCAGTCAACCCCAGAAATTTTTGGCTGTTCGTGATTCTTGGGCAGGTTTACGTTCAGTAGTTTGCCATTGCTTACTGAACGACCGGCACTCATACCATTTCATTAAAAAAAAACCAACGTAAGGCGGTCTGCTGCCAAATCGCCCACAGATGAACTACATCCGTAACTCCTTTGCCACGGAGCCAGCCCATGTTAGCTAAGTTACCTGGAAGCTCAGGTCACCTGCATCCCTTCAATGGGGATTTGAAGACATGACCACCGCGCTGGCCAGCAAGCACCCTAGTCACTGCACTACTGCAGCCCCCACTATCTCAATAGTAAGTTGTCAGTAAAGGACCCTTTTGCATACCTTGAGGCTATTTGGGCACACACTGTGGGATCCATGTTTTTATAGACCAGTCAGCGCTCTTTTGGAAGTAGTCATGATCTCCCCGGTTGCCTTGATGTCCTCAGACATATCTTGGTACCTATTTTAGACTGGGTTGACCTGGGAGCCCAGGTTCATTTTAAGAATCTGAATCTGCCCTGATGCAGGTAGAACCCAGGACCACCGGCCCAGCTGGCGAGTATCTAGTCTCTGCGTTACATTGGCACCCCCCACTGTCTCAATGACTGATATTAATTCTGTCCATATTCCACAGTTGTCGGTTCCCGTGGATTATAGGGCTGGCTAATCAAGACCATGTCTAGTTGACTATGTGTCAAAGACAGCAATTTGGTTTTCATCATTTGAAGGTTCAAATCCTGGTCCGGTTGCTAAAGCTTTCATTTTGTGTACATATTTTCTAGCGTGCCCTGTAACCTCTACATCTTTCCTATACTTCTGTGAGTGCCAATCAGTACCTGAAAATGTATTTCTCATGTTAAGTGTGGCCATATTTAGTACTTATTATTAAATATATTTTATTTAGGGTACAGATGGACTGAATGGGCTACCTGGCAGAGAAGGCAGAAAGGGAGAGCCAACATTTGATCAAGTTATAAGTGGTCCCCCAGGTAAGTAGCAAGTTTAAATGGATCTTTCGTTCTTTATGAAAGCACTGTAAAGAATAAGCTGTCATGTACAGTCACAACAAAGAGTTAGTTAGTCACAATTCCAACTTCACGGCAAAGGGTTTCCCCCATCATGCTCCATTCCTGTGCCAGCGAATATCACACAAAAGGTTTCTCTCTGCCCCATGTGAAAAGTGGAACAGACAAGAGTCTCAACAAACCAACAGCCCGCACAGATATACTATCACAACAAACAATTCGGACATGGTGACTGTTCAAGCGGCTTCCTACTGTCTTCTTCAGACTCCACAATTAATTTGGGTTCAAGGCAAGAGGATTGATTTAATTGAGCTGTGTTTATATCCCATGTGGCTCAGACTACTTCTGCATTTTCTAGAGATTATCTCTAGCAATGACTCTCAGGGATCTATGGAATAAAACAATTGCACTCATGAACCAAATGATGGAATCAGAAAGTGAACCAAAGACTTGTAGCTCAAGGTTGGTGGCTTGACAACTTCATTGTGGAGATCCAATCCTCCGACCTGTATGGTGCTTTCCACGTCTATTTATTCAATGCTGGTGCTGTTCAACTCCTACACTCGTGAGAATCACTAGCGAGCAAACCATAGGACCGGGGAGGACATTGTCATATGCTGACGATGTTTTGGTGTATCTTCAGGGCAAGGGTAGAGATCAGGTTGCTGTGGAACTACAAATTGAACTCATATAAGCACTTGGTGTGTTGAAGCTGGGGCAATGATCAACCCAATAAAGGCAACAGTGACATGGTTCTCTTTGAATAACCTTATTGTCAACACCCCAACGCCAACTGTAAATCAGTGTTCACAGACGGTGGAAAGAACGCAGGCAATGAATTACCCGAGGATATGATTTGATTGAAGCCTAGCTTATACTTAGCATGTAGACCAGGTGATAACAAAGGCCAAACAGGGTTTGGCTGCGATGCGGGTGATGGCGGCAGCAAACTGTAAGCAGCGCCATTATATCTTCTATACGAGGGTCTGGCCTTTTCTGTTTTGGAGTATGTGATGGCGACCTTGACTCTCAGCCATAAGCAGATAGAAAGGATGGAAAGGATACAGAACGAACCTATGAGCATTATTCTTGGATGTACAAAAGAGATACAGCATGCAGAGCGATGCGCCACCTTCTTGATTTTCCGATCATGAGGGACAGAATAAAATTTTGCCAAGCACGTGCCTATCTTAGAGTCAACGCAAACACACAACATCCACTGCATAGCGAGATTAAGAAGGTAAAGGGCAGCAGGTTAAAAAGAGGAAAGTCGTGGATGGGTCAAGCCGACGACATTTTTCAGCAGGTGTGTTCACTTCAGGACCTAGAACCTGGCGAGGAGTGGGTACAAGTGCCAACAGAGTTCTGTACATCCTTTTCAGTGTGCATCCAACTAGACAGGAAATGCAGACAAGAAAATCCAGCTGCTGTGGAGGCGGAAGTACAGGCTCTGATCTTTGAGAATTCGTTAGAGGATGATGCTGTCATTTACACGGATGGGTCGGTCGTCCGAGGAGTGAGAAGTTCATGGGCCTTTATGGCCCAGGTCGGAGGGAAAAGTGTTAAGGAAGAGTCTGACGCTTTTGCTTTGACCACAAGCAGCTTGGCTATGGAAGTCATGGCAATAAGTAAAGCAATAACATGGCTCGAGACACAGACATTCAATCGGGCATGTGTCCTTAGCAACTCAATGAGCATGCTCAAGAAGATAGAGATGGGGTGGATCCAAAGAGGGTGGTTGCTGTCTCTGGAGCGGTCTCGGCTGGCAAAGATTAGTTTCATCTTCGTGCCAGAGCATGGGGGTGTACAAGGAAATGAGCAGGCTGACAAGCTCGCAGGTAAGGCTATTGTGGAAGGCGGACGAGTCATGACCAGGCTGATATTCTGATTGCTCTACGAGAAGTAAGTCATTTACGAGAACCAAGTGATGACTGGTAATTTACAACCATGGTCAGGCTGCGAGAACAGCAAGTGAAAAGAGGCTTGACCAAACAAGAACACTGCGCAGGAAGCCAAAGAAGAGTAATAAACCAACACAGAACTGATGTCGTGAGCTGCTACACGCTGCAGGATTTACTGAGGAGGGGATCTGAGCACTTATGGACTGAATGGTTCGATGTGCAATGAGGATGATCTGTTGACTAACTAACTAACTAACTCTATTTATTCGATGCTGTTTAGGGTATTCTCTGCACTTCGTTCTTGATTTTGTTCTACTGTTATTTTGGTTATAGTAATTTGTTATAGTGCTGCCCCAAATGCCATACAGGCCTTTAACCTCTTTCCCCTCATTTTGAAACCACTAACAACACACTGGATTTATGAAAACTCTTCATAGGAGACGGAAATGTTTCACATCCTGTAATTACTGATCAAATCAGGAATGTAATTCACAATAAGTAGAAATGCAATTCACATTTATCGTTCTTTAAAATCATATTCTAAAATACTCTACCAATCAACATTCGCCTGGCAGCAATATCTTGTCATCACCAACTTGGCTTTTGATCTATCCTGTTCCTGTGATGGTCTCGGCTCGTTGTGACCCTTTCTAGAGTATTCTCGACTCTTCCGTTCAGTCAATGCATGCAATCTCGCTCAACGCATGCTGCATGATCAAAACTGACATGTGCTCACTTGGATCCATTCAAATATCATTCTTGTACATACAGATGGAATTGGGGGATGGAGTTATCATTCTTGTACATACAGATGGAATTGGAGGATGGAGTTATCATTCTTGTACATACAGATGGAATTGGGGGATGGAGTTATCATTCTTGTACATACAGATGGAATTGGGGGAATAAAGTTATAATTTTTGTACATACAGATGGAACTGGGGGAATAAAGTTATCATTCTTGTACATGCAGATGGAGCTGGGGGAATAGTTATCATTCTTGTACATGCAGATGGAATTGGGGGAATAGAGTTTAATTCTTGTACATAAAGATGAAATTGGGGAATAGTTATCATTCTTGTACATACAGATGGAAATGGGGGAATAGAGTTATCATTCTTGTACATGCAGATGGAATTGGGGGAATAAAGTTATCTTTCTTGTACATACAGATGAAATTGGGGAATAGTTATCATTCTTGTACATACAGATGGAAATGGGGGAATAGAGTTATCATTCTTGTACATACAGATGGAAATGGGGGAATAGAGTTATCATTCTTGTTACATACAGATGAAATTGGGGAATAGTTATCATTCTTGTACATACAGATGGAAATGGGGGAATAGAGTTATCATTCTTGTACATACAGATGGAACTGGGGGAATAAAGTTATCATTCTTGTACATACAGATGGAAATGGGGGATGAGTTATCATTCTTGTACATACAGATGGAATTGGGGCATGGAGTTATCATTCTTGTACATACAGATGGAATTGGGGCATGGAGTTATCATTCTTGTACATACAGATGGAGCTGGGGGAATAGTTATCATTCTTATACATGCAGATGGAATTGGGGGAATAAAGTTATCTTTCTTGTACATACAGATGGAATTGGGGGATAGAGTTGTCATTTTTGTACATACAGCTGGAATTTGGGGATATAGTTATTATTCTTGTTCATACAAATGAAACTGGAGGAATAGAGTTATTAGTCTTGTACATACAGATGGAATTGGGGGATAGAGTTATTATTCTTGTACATACAGCTGGATATGGGGATAGTTATTATTCTTGTACATATAGCTGAAATTGGGGGATAGAGTTATTGTTCTTGTACATACATCTGGATTTGGGGGATGGAGTTATTATTCTTTTACATACAGCTGGATTTGGGGGATAGAGTTATCATTCTTGTACATACAGATGGAAATGGGGGAATAGAGTTATTATTCTTGTACATACAGATGAAATTGGGGGATAGAGTTATTATTCTTGTACAAACAGATGGAATTGAGGTATAGAGTTATTATTCTTGTACATTCAGATGGAACTGGGGGTTAGAGTTATTATTCTTGTAAATGCAGATGAAATTGGGGGAATAGAGTTTTTATTCTTGTACGTAAAGATGAAATTGGGGGAATAGAGTTATTATTCTTGTACAAACAGATGAAATTGGGGGAATAGAGTTATCATTCTTCTACATACAGCTGGATTTGGGGGATAGAGTTATTATTCTTGTACATACAGATGAAATTTGGGGATGGAGATTGCTCACTTTATGAATCTTGCGGCAGTGGGAAATCATAAAGAGCAGGGTAAATAGGCGGCTACTCAGGCAACATTTCCAAATGATAAAAAGTACCCACAGAAACATTTACAGCACGTATGATTTTGCCATACACATGTTTGGATCCTGGCTGGTGCTCTGGGGTTTGTGCACTGTTCTGAGAAACTCCTTGTGTGATCTAAGCAAGGAGACTGGAGCACTTAGGGTGATATCTGTGTGCAATGTAAGCGATCCTTTACTAACCAAACCAAACCAGCATAAACCAAGTATTTCTTGTATGCTTAGGTAAGTGAAATCGTGTATGGTTATTGTGACAGTACAGGGACGTTTATAAGATAAGTCCTGATGGTGTTTTTAAAAGGTTTTATTCAACATAATAAGTCCAAGAATATTGCACAGGTTACATGATATGATGTTCACCTCTCCAGACCCAGCTGTAACTGCCCTTTTTTAAACCTACGTCACGGCTTGAGCATCCTTAGTTACGTTCTTATAGGATGCTCAACCGTGCTTAACCTTTGCACATCATGCTTCTCCAAACCTACTAACAGAGATGGTACTCACTCTGTTACATTATCTGTAATGTTAATCTTCTCAGGTGCAAGGGGAGAGATTGGTATACCTGGATCACCTGGAGACCCTGGCCCACAAGGACCACCTGGTCACATCGGAAATCCTGGCTCACCAGGATTTCCTGGACCAATAGGAGATATAGTGAGTAATCTTTCTTATCTCCAAGTGTCTATTATTGATTCTTTTCAAATTTAAGGAGCTTCTACTTTTCTGTAGTATTTTTAGCAGTATCTTTGCATGTTAAACATTTATTTGTGAGATAAAAACAAACAATACTAAATATATCTTTACAGTATTGACAGAGAGAACTGTATCAATTAAAAGAGATCTATACTTGTACTGTCTTGATTAGACTGAAGAATATGACATGGTGAAACATAAGAAATAACCAGGGTTTGAGAGGGTGACAAGTGCTGTGATAATATACACAGCTGGGTCTGTCATGTGAGATAAAAGGGGTGGCTGGGGCTTCCATGCACGGGTTAAGTGATGCTGTGTTACAAAAAGGAAACACCGGTGTATGACGCCATAACTTCAGCATGAGAATCCAGATGGAGACTAACGGCAGCTTGCCAATGGCTGAAGAGTAGTACAGAATGACATGTGTTCGTTACAGACGCGCTGAGCATGCTCCGTAAAATAGAAACTGGGATGTTTCACATGGAGTGACAGGTATCAAGAGAATACCATGAATTTTGTGCCCAGGTCAGGTGGGTATGAGAAAATCAACAGGCTGGCAGACTCTAGGCGGCCGGCTAGATTATGACAAGGCTGGTGTGGTGTAGACTTTCTGGGATGGAGGGGAAAGTAAAGCCAAGTAAAGGACTCGCATGTGAAGAGGGTGGTGATTCAGCGGGGGTGAGCACCTACCTACCTACCTACCTACCTACCTACCTACCTACCTACCTACCTACCTACCTTCCTTCCTTCCTTCCTTCCTTCCTTCCTTACCAACCCCACCCACCCACAGACTGACTGAGTTTCAACCAGGCTGCCACTGGCATTATCAACATGGGAACAGTTTGTTGACTTCTGAAGAAGGGGAAGGAGCAGGTGTGGAAAAGTCCCGAGAGAGCAGTGATGTTGATAATTGATTTCACATTCCTATTGAAGAACAGAACACAGAACTATCAACGGCAAATTACAAACAGCCAAACAATGCTGGGGTTGACTGCAACATCCTGTAAAGGATATGCAACCAATTAACTATTTGGAATTTACTGTCATCCATAGCCATACAAGTTCTCTGCTAGCTCGTGTGGTATCTGAGGCATGCATCTTAATTACAGGTTGCATGTGTTTACAATATCCTGGGCCCAAGATGGTCAGTGACGTGTACGTTTAAACACTGTTTGGCAATTACTTCATTGCCATCTACTGCTTATAGTACCTTGCGGTGTAGGATGTGAGTGGGGTGGAGGGTCTTGACCCTGAGGAATTAAGGCCTGCCTGGCTAGTGCAGTCATCACAAACTGTGCATGTTAGGGTTTTCTTTTTGCTCCTGACAAGAAAAATCCACACCTTACCAAAGATTCAAACCTGGGTCTCCTGAAGGAGAACCTGACAATCTTAGCCACACAGCCAGCTGCTCAATTACATAATCTAATATCACACAGGGACTCAAGGGATTTCCAGGAGCAGCAGGTTTGCCAGGTATGCCTGGGGATTCAGGCAGGCGAGGGGAGAGAGGAAACGATGGTTTTGGCCCTCCGGGGGAGCAAGGTCAACGCGGAAATCCTGGCCGAAACGGGTTCCCTGGATTATCTGGAGAACCGGGTAATAAGGGTGAACCAGGTATGTATATGAAAAGCATTATCATTAGACCTGTGCGTTTCCTTTGGAACTGCAATGAATACATTGTTGATCGTTTGTTTTTTCACGTGTATTTTTTCTGGTATGTATATACCATTACAGTCGACATCTTTGGCAAAGTGGTAGTGACTGCGTTTCACAATCCTGCATACCGCGCTTTGAAATCAGCTGCAGGCGATTTGGAAGCAGGCTGCTGTGCGTTGATTTTTAAGAATGGTATGAGCATTGATCATTGCAAAGGCAAACTACAGAGCATAAACTTGCCTAATAAATCACAAACAGCCAATAAATGCTGGGGCTGATTGCACATCCTGTAAAGGACATGCAGCTACTTGTATACATTCTGTCTTCTGCTTATGCTTGTCCAGATCAGCTGATGACTTCCCACTGTTCCAATGCATTGTCTTAATATGCTTCCATTTCTATTCTTGAAAATGTGTTTCTGCATGTGTTGGACGTCAAGAATTTACTCTAGCAGATGGCATTGTCAATTAAAATTGTTCTTATGATGTTAGGACAAAAGCCACCTACATATACATATAGCTAAACATGACATCTACATATAGCTAAACATGACATATACATATAGCTAAATATGACACCTACATATAACTAAACATGATATCTATATATAGCTGAACATGACATCTACATATAGCTAAAGATAACATCTACATATAGCTAAACAAGACATGTACATATAGCTAAACATGACATCTGCACATAGCTGAACATGACATCTGCATAAAGCTAAACATGACATCTATGTATAGCTAAACACGACATCTACATATAGCTAAAGATAACATCTACATATAGCTGAACATGACATCTGCACATAGCTGAACAGGACATCTGCATAAAGCTAAACATGACATCTATGTATAGGTAAACATGATATCTATGTGTAGCTAAACATGGCATTTACAAATAGCTAAACATGACATCTATATATAGCTAAACATGAACATCTACATATAGCTAAACATTACATTTGCATATAGCTAAATATGACATCTTCATATAGCTAAATATGCCATCTACATACATGAAAATTTACTGAAATCTGTTTAATACATTTTTCTATGACATCTTATTGTATCATGTTTTTTACATGTTTTGTTAATTTTTTTTCTTTTCTTAGGACCTGCATATTCTGGTATTAAAGGTGAGAGAGGTGATCCTGGCTACGATGGATTGCCAGGAATGTCAGGGGCCAAAGGTGAAAAGGGTTATCTTGGACCAAAAGGTAATTGAAAATCATCTTCATTTTAGGGTTTACAATGTCAGTACAAACAGGAAATGGTGGCCGGGTAGCACATCAGTTTTAGAATCCATTTGATTCGAGTTGCTGATTCTTCTCTGCCTGGAATAATTGAGGACCGCTGGTGACTTGGTTTAGCAGTCATGTTAGAATAATCATGAGGTGGTTACGTTGATAATATCAATGAGCACGGTCAAATGAGGGTGTGATGCCTGTGCTCATCATCCGCTAAAATAGGTAATGACTGGCTGCCTATCCCTTCAAAATGTGATAGCCCTAACACATCACAGAACCATACCATGTTTCTGCTGCAGGACTTGTATACAGAACCATACCATGTTTCTGCTGCAGGACTTGTATACAGAACCATACCATGTTTCTGCTGCAGGACTTGTATACAGAACCATACCATGTTTCTGCTGCAGGACTTGTATACAGAACCATACCATGTTTCTGCTGCAGGACTTGTATACAGAACCATACCATGTTTCTGCTGCAGGACTTGTATACAGAACCATACCATGTTTCTGCTGCAGGACTTGTATACAGAACCATACCATGTTTCTGCTGCAGGACTTGTATACAGAACCATACCATGTTTCTGCTGCAGGACTTGTATACAGAACCATACCATGTTTCTGCTGCAGGACTTGTATAGGGTGTATTTTTAATGATTGTGCAGTGTTTGAAAATATTGCAGATCCAAGTTTTGTATTCACTCTCATGATGGGAGACAAGTGTTTGAGGCTGATATTTTGAAGTTTTCATAATGAGAGACAAGTGTTTGAGGCTGACATTTTGAAGTGTTCATGATGGGAGACAAGTGTTTGAGGCTGATATTTTGAAGCATTCATGATGGGATACCAGATTTAATTAAGGCTGATATTTTTAAACGATAAAGATACAATTCCGGCATGTGAGGCTGATATTTTAGTCTAGATGGGAATATCAGTATTTGATGCTGACATTTTTAGCATGCATGGTGGAAGACCAGTATTTGAGGCTGAGATTTTGAAAAATTCATGATGATGCCAGTATTTGATGCTGATATTTTAAAGTATTCAAGACATAATGTCTGTATTTCAAGCTATTTTCAAGCATTCTTGATGAGGATACCAGTATGTGAGGCTGATATTTTGAATCATTCAAGATATAATCCCAGTATGTGAGGCTGATATTTTGAATCATTCAAGATATAATGCCAGTTTGTGAGGCTGATATTTTGAATCATTCAAGATATAATGCCAGTATGTGAGGCTGATATTTTGAATCATTCAAGATATAATAATGCCAGTATGTGAGGCTGATATTTTTAATCATTCAAGATATAATGCCAGTTTGTGAGGCTGATATTTTGAATCATTCAAGATAATAATGCCAGTATGGGAGGCTGATATTTTGAATCATTCAAGATATAATGCCAGTACGTGAGGCCATTTGAAGCATTCATGATGGGATACCAGTATTAAAAACTGAGTTTTGAAGCATTCATGATAGAAGCCCAGTATTTGTGGCCAGCAACAAATACCATATTTTGATTTTTGTTTTGTCATGGCAATTATTTTTAAATATCCCCTTTGTAATTGTATTTATTTAGGGATTCCCAAACTATGTAAACTTATTTCATTCATGAACATTTGTGATCACATGACATTTAATTGGAAGCTATGGAGGTGTGGTTTTACAGCAGAATGATGAGAATACCATCCATGGAAAGAAAAAAAAACAATGAAAATATCTTGAAAAAAGAGAACTCACAAAGAGAACTGGTCACTTGCATCAGAAGAAGAGAGCCCACATTCTTTGGGATTGCCATATGAAGGAGAAAGCTGGAGTATGTCATCACAACAGGAAGGTTGGAGGGGAGGAGAGACAGGGGAGACCAAGAGAGAAGATGCGGGACAGTTTGACATTATGCAGGAACATCAGTATCAGAAATGATTGGCAGTACACTAGACAGAAGGCTGTGGACAGACAGCACATGGACCTGTGACTCTCAAGTATTCTTACCTCTGAGTGGTCATGACCCCTACTTTAAGAAGACCTGTATTACATCAATACATTGTTTACCCATAAGTACACAGACACACAGAGGAACGAAATGAACGAATGAACAGACTTTATTTTCAAAGGGTAACAAATTGGGCACGCAGGCCCGTCTTACATTCGGCCCTTCCAATCACTCATCTTGCGTTCATCAATAGTGCATAGGAAAAAAACATTGTCAAATGAATTTTGTAAACATAAACAATGCATATTACCATGTTATGAGACACATCCACCACCCACCCACACATCCCCCATTCACCCACACATCCCCCCCCCCACACACACATACCTCCCCCACCCATCCACCACATCCCCACACCTACGCATCTTCCCACCCACACCCCCCCCCCCCCCCCCCCCCACCAACCACACATCCCATCCACCCACACCCCAAGCACACATACATTCCCCAACCCACACATCCCCCACCCACACACATCTCCCCACCCACTCACATATCCTCCACCCATCCCATTACCCACCAACAATCACCCACCCACATACCTCCAACCCCCAGCCAAACACACATCCCTCAACCACACATCCCCCACGCACACACACACACACATCTTCCTGCCATCTCATATATCCTGCACCTACCCACTCACAAATTCCGCACCCACCCACATAATCTCCCATCTCCCCCAGACCACTCACAGATCCCGAGCTCACCCATACAAACATCCCCCACATCTTCTAACCTACACACACTCAACCACCCACACATCCTCCACCCACCCATCCCGCAACCAAACATCCCTTAACCACACATCCTTTCACCACACACCCTTACCCATATACAATCACCCACCCACACATCCTCTACCCACCCACCCATCCCCCAGCCACACATCCCTTAACCACACACCCCTACCCATATACACACACATCCCCACCCACACACACACATCTCTCCACCCATACACACATCCTTTACACATATCCCCACCCACCAACACATCCCCCATTCACAAACACACACCTCCCATCTACGCACACCTAACACACACACAGATAAAAAAGCACGAGAACAATTTGAGAAACTCTTCATGTTTTTAAGTTTTAATAAAGCTATAAGTGACTTTTTTTTAATGTGTTGCCAGGCGAGGCTGGTCTCACTGGTTCACCTGGTCCTGATGGTCTCAAAGGTGAACCCGGAGAAAATGGTATACCTGGATTGGACGGTCCAAGAGGTGAGTTGGATTGATGGATTCTTGTCAAGGTTACACATCTGTATTTGATTGAATCAAATAACTTTTTAGAATTTGGTTTTGATTAGGCATTTTTTGTTGTTGTTGACTTGTTTGTGTGTGTTTTGATTTGGTTTATTGAGGATCAACTCATTGCACATGGATACCAGTATAAGTGGCTGCAGTTTTCTCCCATAGACCCTAAAAGGAAAATCTTAACACAGTGCATGAGATCTGTAGTACTGGCCAAAATCCAGTACCACACATGCTATCATGATCTTGTTTTGGGTAGATTGTCTCGTTTTCAAATTTAGCCAGAGCAGCAACTTATTTGGTCAGCTCTTTTCAATGTCCAGCTGCCAAGGGAATTTTAATGTGTGCTAGTGCTATGTACACAGGGCTCTTCTAGCGTTATGGCCTTATTTGAGAAGGCTCGTCATCAAATTTCCTCCCTCAGAATCAGATTAGCTTATAACATTCTGAGGTTTCTTATTTTGATTTGTTTCTGATCTGCTTGAGAAAGCAATGGTCACTCTCTAAATCTTAGCTCAGTAGCTGAGCTTTCACTGTGATCATATCATGTCCTGCAGTCTATGCCCGCATGGTTACCCCAACACTCCATTTCCAATGGGTATCAGGGACTTTGGTTTTAGGGAAGAATGCTAAAAAAATTGCTTGGGCAGCCAAAACTAAGCAATGTGAACATTTTGAGCTGCAGTGACAAAAACTGAAACATGTTGTGGCACTGGGAAGTTTTGTGGAAAGAGATAGAGAAAGAAAGCAAGAGAAAATTCTTGACAGTCTTATGTCATGGCATGGAAGGAAGTCAGCATGTGAATTGATACATGCTGTGGAGTTCAAAAGATCTGGAGAAGTATGATCACTCATGCCAGTCACAAGATCTGGAGAAGTATGATCCCTCATGCCAGTCACAAGATCTGGAGAAGTATGATCGTTCATGCCAGTCACAAGATCTGGAGAAGTATGATCGTTCATGCCAGTCACAAGATCTGGAGAAGTATGATCGCTCATGCCAGTCACAAGATCTGGAGAAGTATGATCACTCATGTCAGTCACAAGATCTGGAGAAGTATGATCGTTCATGCCAGTCACAAGATCTGGAGAAGTATGATTGTTCATGCCAGTCACAAGATCTGGAGAAGTATGATTGTTCATGTCAGTCACAAGATCTGGAGAAGTATGATCGTTCATGCCAGTCACAAGATCTGGAGAAGTATGATCGTTCATGCCAGTCACAAGATCTGGAGAAGTATGATCCCTCATGTCAGTCACAAGATCTGGAGAAGTATGATCCCTCATGCCAGTCACAAGATCTGGAGAAGTATGATCACTCATGTCAGTCACAAGATTTGGAGAAGTATGATCACTCATGCCAGTCACAAGATCTGGAGAAGTATGATCGTTCATGCCAGTCACAAGATCTGGAGAAGTATGATCGTTCATGCCAGTCACAAGATCTGGAGAAGTATGATCACTCATGTCAGTCACAAGATCTGGAGAAGTATGATCACTCATGTCAGTCACAAGATCTGGAGAAGTATGATCACTCATGCCAGTCACAAGATATGGAGAAGTATGATCACTCATACCAGTCACAAGATCTGGAGAAGTATGATCACTCATGCCAGTCACAAGATCTGGAGAAGTATGATCACTCATGCCAGTCACAAGATCTGGAGAAGTATGATCACTCATGCCAGTCACAAGATCTGGAGAAGTATGATCACTCATGCCAGTCACAAGATCTGGAGAAGTATGACCACTCATGCCAGTCACAAGATCTGGAGAAGTATGATCACTCATGCCTGTCACAAGATCTGAAGAAGTATGATCACTCATACCAGTCACAAGATCTGGAGAAGTATGATCACTCATGTCAGTCACAAGATCTGGAGAAGTATGATCACTCATGTCAGTCACAAGATCTAGAGAAGTATGATCACTCATGTCAGTCACAAGATCTGGAGAAGTATGATCACTCATGTCAGTCACAAGATCTGGAGAAGTATGATCACTCATGTCAGTCACAAGATCTGGAGAAGTATGATCACTCATGTCAGTCACAAGATCTGGAGAAGTATGATCACTCATGTCAGTCACAAGATCTGGAGAAGTATGATCGTTCATGCCAGTCACAAGATCTGGAGAAGTATGATCGTTCATGCCAGTCACAAGAGCTGGAGAAGTATGATCGTTCATGCCAGTCACAAGAGCTGGAGAAGTATGATCACTCATGCCAGTCACAAGATCTGGAGAAGTATGATTGTTCATGCCAGTCACAAGATCTGGAGAAGTATGATCACTCATGCCAGTCACAAGATCTGGAGAAGTATGATCACTCATGTCAGTCACAAGATCTGGAGAAGTATGATCACTCATGCCAGTCACAAGATCTGGAGAAGTATGATCACTCATGCCAGTCACAAGATCTGGAGAAGTATGATTGTTCATGCCAGTCACAAGATCTGGAGAAGTATGATCGTTCATGCCAATCACAAGATCTGGAGAAGTATGATCGTTCATGCCAATCACAAGATCTGGAGAAGTATGATTGTTCATGTCAGTCACACGATCTGGAGAAGTATGATCGTTCATGTCAGTCACAAGATCTGGAGAAGTATGATTGTTCAGGCCAGTCACAAGATCTGGAGAAGTATGATCACTCATGCCAGTCACAAGATCAGGAGAAGTATGATAACTCATGCCAGTCACAAGATCTGGAGAAGTATGATGACTCATGCCAGTCACAAGATCTGGAGAAGTATGATTGTTCATGCCAGTCACAAGATCTGGAGAAGTATGATTGTTCATGCCAGTCACAAGATCTGGAGAAGTATGATCGTTCATGTCAGTCACAAGATCTGGAGAAGTATGATCGTTCATGTCAGTCACAAGATCTGGAGAAGTATGATCTCTCATGTCAGTCACAAGATCTGGAGAAATATGATCACTCATGTCAGTCACAAGATCTGGAGAAGTATGATCACTCATGTCAGTCACAAGATCTGGAGAAGTATGATCACTCATGTTAGTCACAAGATCTGGAGAAGTATGATCACTCATGTCAGTCACAAGATCTGGAGAAGTATGATCACTCATGCCAGTCACAAGATCTGGAGAAGTATGATCGTTCATGCCAGTCACAAGATCTGGAGAAGTATGATTGTTCATGCCAGTTACAAGAGCTGGAGAAGTATGATCACTCATGCCAGTCACAAGATCTGGAGAAGTATGATCACTCATGCCAGTCACAAGATCTAGAGAAGTATGATTGTTCATGCCAGTCACAGGATCTGGAGAAGTATGATCACTCATGCCAGTCACAAGATCTGGAGAAGTATGATCACTCATGTCAGTCACAAGATCTGGAGAAGTATGATCACTCATGCCAGTCACAAGATCTGGAGAAGTATGATCACTCATGCCAGTCACAAGATCTGGAGAAGTATGATTGTTCATGCCAGTCACAAGATCTGGAGAAGTATGATCACTCATGCCAGTCACAAGATCTGGAGAAGTATGATCACTCATGTCAGTCACAAGATCTGGAGAAGTATGATCACTCATGCCAGTCACAAGATCTGGTGAAGTATGATCACTCATGCCAGTCACAAGATCTGGAGAAGTATGATTGTTAATGCCAGTCACAAGATCTGGAGAAGTATGATCGTTCATGCCAGTCACAAGATCTGGAGAAGTATGATCGTTCATGTCAGTCACAAGATCTGGAGAAGTATGATCGTTCATGTCAGTCACAAGATCTGGAGAAGTATGATCACTCATGCCAGTCACAAGATCAGGAGAAGTATGATCACTCATGCCAGTCACAAGATCTGGAGAAGTATGATGACTCATGCCAGTCACAAGATCTGGAGAAGTATGATTGTTCATGCCAGTCACAAGATCTGGAGAAGTATGATTGTTCATGCCAGTCACAAGATCTGGAGAAATATGATCGTTCATGTCAGTCACAAGATCTGGAGAAGTATGATTGTTCATGTCAGTCACAAGATCTGGAGAAGTATGATCACTCATGCCAGTCACAAGATCTGGAGAAGTATGATCTCTCATGTCAGTCACAAGATCTGGAGAAGTATGATCACTCATGTCAGTCACAAGATCTATAGAAGTATGATCATTCATGCCAGTCACAAGATCTGGAGAAGTATGATCGTTCATGCCAGTCAAAAGATCTGGAGAAGTATGATTGTTCATGCCAGTCACAAGAGCTGGAGAAGTATGATCACTCATGCCAGTCACAAGATCTGGAGAAGTATGATCACTCATGCCAGTCACAAGATCTGGAGATGTATGATTGTTCATGCCAGTCACAAGATCTGGAGAAGTATGATCACTCATGCCAGTCACAAGATCTGGAGAAGTATGATCACTCATGTCAGTCACAAGATCTGGAGAAGTATGATCACTCATGCCAGTCACAAGATCTGAAGAAGTATGATCACTCATGCCAGTCACAAGATCTGGAGAAGTATGATTGTTCATGCCAGTCACAAGATCTGGAGAAGTATGATCGTTCATGCCAGTCACAAGATCTGGAGAAGTATGATTGTTCATGTCAGTCACAAGATCTGGAGAAGTATGATCGTTCATGTCAGTCACAAGATCTGGAGAAGTATGATTGTTCATGCCAGTCACAAGATCTGGAGAAGTATGATCACTCATGCCAGTCACAAGATCAGGAGAAGTATGATTGTTCATGTCAGTCACAAGATCTGGAGAAGTATGATCACTCATCCCAGTCACAAGATCTGAAGAAGTATGATCGTTCATGTCAGCCACAAGATCTGGAGAAGGATGATCACTCATGCCAGTCACAAGATCTGGAGAAGTATGATTGTTCATGCCAGTCACAAGATCTGGAGAAGTATGATCGTTCATGTCAGTCACAAGATCTGGAGAAGTATGATCGTTCATGTCAGTCACAAGATCTGGAGAAGTATGATCTCTCATGTCAGTCACAAGATCTGGAGAAATATGATCACTCATGTCAGTCACAAGATCTGGAGAAGTATGATCACTCATGTCAGTCACAAGATCTGGAGAAGTATGATCACTCATGTCAGTCACAAGATCTGGAGAAGTATGATCACTCATGTCAGTCACAAGATCTGGAGAAGTATGATCACTCATGCCAGTCACAAGATCTGGAGAAGTATGATCGTTCATGCCAGTCACAAGATCTGGAGAAGTATGATTGTTCATGCCAGTCACAAGAGCTGGAGAAGTATGATCACTCATGCCAGTCACAAGATCTGGAGAAGTATGATCACTCATGCCAGTCACAAGATCTGGAGAAGTATGATTGTTCATGCCAGTCACAGGATCTGGAGAAGTATGATCACTCATGCCAGTCACAAGATCTGGAGAAGTATGATCACTCATGTCAGTCACAAGATCTGGAGAAGTATGATCACTCATGCCAGTCACAAGATCTGGAGAAGTATGATCACTCATGCCAGTCACAAGATCTGGAGAAGTATGATTGTTCATGCCAGTCACAAGATCTGGAGAAGTATGATCACTCATGCCAGTCACAAGATCTGGAGAAGTATGATCACTCATGTCAGTCACAAGATCTGGAGAAGTATGATCACTCATGCCAGTCACAAGATCTGGTGAAGTATGATCACTCATGCCAGTCACAAGATCTGGAGAAGTATGATTGTTAATGCCAGTCACAAGATCTGGAGAAGTATGATCGTTCATGCCAGTCACAAGATCTGGAGAAGTATGATCGTTCATGTCAGTCACAAGATCTGGAGAAGTATGATCGTTCATGTCAGTCACAAGATCTGGAGAAGTATGATCACTCATGCCAGTCACAAGATCAGGAGAAGTATGATCACTCATGCCAGTCACAAGATCTGGAGAAGTATGATGACTCATGCCAGTCACAAGATCTGGAGAAGTATGATTGTTCATGCCAGTCACAAGATCTGGAGAAGTATGATTGTTCATGCCAGTCACAAGATCTGGAGAAATATGATCGTTCATGTCAGTCACAAGATCTGGAGAAGTATGATTGTTCATGTCAGTCACAAGATCTGGAGAAGTATGATCACTCATGCCAGTCACAAGATCTGGAGAAGTATGATCTCTCATGTCAGTCACAAGATCTGGAGAAGTATGATCACTCATGTCAGTCACAAGATCTATAGAAGTATGATCATTCATGCCAGTCACAAGATCTGGAGAAGTATGGTCGTTCATGTCAGTCACAAGATCTGGAGAAGTATGATCTCTCATGTCAGTCACAAGATCTGGAGAAGTATGATCACTCATGTCAGTCACAAGATCTGGAGAAGTATGATCACTCATGTCAGTCTCAAGATCTGGAGAAGTATGATCACTCATGTCAGTCACAAGATCTGGAGAAGTATGATCACTCATGTCAGTCACAAGATCTGGAGAAGTATGATCACTCATGCCAGTCACAAGATCTGGAGAAGTATGATCGTTCATGCCAGTCACAAGATCTGGAGAAGTATGATTGTTCATGCCAGTCACAAGAGCTGGAGAAGTATGATCGCTCATGCCAGTCACAAGATCTGGAGAAGTATGATCACTCATGCCAGTCACAAGATCTGGAGATGTATGATTGTTCATGCCAGTCACAAGATCTGGAGATGTATGATTGTTCATGCCAGTCACAAGATCTGGAGAAGTATGATCACTCATGTCAGTCACAAGATCTGGAGAAGTATGATCACTCATGCCAGTCACAAGATCTGAAGAAGTATGATCACTCATGCCAGTCACAAGATCTGGAGAAGTATGATTGTTCATGCCAGTCACAAGATCTGGAGAAGTATGATCGTTCATGCCAGTCACAAGATCTGGAGAAGTATGATTGTTCATGTCAGTCACAAGATCTGGAGAAGTATGATCGTTCATGTCAGTCACAAGATCTGGAGAAGTATGATTGTTCATGCCAGTCACAAGATCTGGAGAAGTATGATCACTCATGCCAGTCACAAGATCAGGAGAAGTATGATTGTTCATGTCAGTCACAAGATCTGGAGAAGTATGATCACTCATCCCAGTCACAAGATCTGGAGAAGTATGATCGTTCATGTCAGTCACAAGATCTGGAGAAGTATGATCACTCATGCCAGTCACAAGATCTGGAGAAGTATGATCGTTCATGTCAGTCACAAGATCTGGAGAAGTATGATTGTTCATGTCAGTCACAAGATCTGGAGAAGTATGATTGTTCATGCCATTCACAAGATCTGGAAAAGTATGATCGTTCATGTCAGTCACAAGATCTGGAGAAGTATGATTGTTCATGCCAGTCACAAGATCTGGAGAAGTATGATTGTTTATGCCAGTCACAAGATCTGGAGAAGTATGATTGTTCATGCCAGTCACAAGATCTGGAGAAGTATGATTGTTCATGCCAGTCACAAGATCTGGAGAAGTATGATCGTTCATGCCAGTCACAAGATCTGGAGAAGTATGATCGTTCATGTCAGTCACAAGATCTGGAGAAGTATGATCACTCATGTCAGTCACAAGATCTGGAGAAGTATGATCGCTCATGTCAGTTACAAGATCTGGAGAAGTATGATCACTGATGCCAGTCACAAGATCTGGAGAAGTATGATCACTGATGCCAGTCACAAGATCTGGAGAAGTATGATCGTTCATGTCAGTCACAAGATCTGGAGAAGTATGATCACTCATGCCAGTCACAAGATCAGGAGAAGTATGATCACTCATGCCAGTCACAAGATCTGGAGAAGTATGATGACTCATGCCAGTCACAAGATCTGGAGAAGTATGATTGTTCATGCCAGTCACAAGATCTGGAGAAGTATGATTGTTCATGCCAGTCACAAGATCTGGAGAAATATGATCGTTCATGTCAGTCACAAGATCTGGAGAAGTATGATTGTTCATGTCAGTCACAAGATCTGGAGAAGTATGATCACTCATGCCAGTCACAAGATCTGGAGAAGTATGATCTCTCATGTCAGTCACAAGATCTGGAGAAGTATGATCACTCATGTCAGTCACAAGATCTATAGAAGTATGATCATTCATGCCAGTCACAAGATCTGGAGAAGTATGGTCGTTCATGTCAGTCACAAGATCTGGAGAAGTATGATCTCTCATGTCAGTCACAAGATCTGGAGAAGTATGATCACTCATGTCAGTCACAAGATCTGGAGAAGTATGATCACTCATGTCAGTCACAAGATCTGGAGAAGTATGATCACTCATGTCAGTCACAAGATCTGGAGAAGTATGATCACTCATGTCAGTCACAAGATCTGGAGAAGTATGATCACTCATGTCAGTCACAAGATCTGGAGAAGTATGATCACTCATGCCAGTCACAAGATCTGGAGAAGTATGATTGTTCATGCCAGTCACAAGAGCTGGAGAAGTATGATCGCTCATGCCAGTCACAAGATCTGGAGAAGTATGATCACTCATGCCAGTCACAAGATCTGGAGATGTATGATTGTTCATGCCAGTCACAAGATCTGGAGATGTATGATTGTTCATGCCAGTCACAAGATCTGGAGAAGTATGATCACTCATGTCAGTCACAAGATCTGGAGAAGTATGATCACTCATGCCAGTCACAAGATCTGAAGAAGTATGATCACTCATGCCAGTCACAAGATCTGGAGAAGTATGATTGTTCATGCCAGTCACAAGATCTGGAGAAGTATGATCGTTCATGCCAGTCACAAGATCTGGAGAAGTATGATTGTTCATGTCAGTCACAAGATCTGGAGAAGTATGATCGTTCATGTCAGTCACAAGATCTGGAGAAGTATGATTGTTCATGCCAGTCACAAGATCTGGAGAAGTATGATCACTCATGCCAGTCACAAGATCAGGAGAAGTATGATTGTTCATGTCAGTCACAAGATCTGGAGAAGTATGATCACTCATCCCAGTCACAAGATCTGGAGAAGTATGATCGTTCATGTCAGTCACAAGATCTGGAGAAGTATGATCACTCATGCCAGTCACAAGATCTGGAGAAGTATGATCGTTCATGTCAGTCACAAGATCTGGAGAAGTATGATTGTTCATGTCAGTCACAAGATCTGGAGAAGTATGATTGTTCATGCCATTCACAAGATCTGGAAAAGTATGATCGTTCATGTCAGTCACAAGATCTGGAGAAGTATGATTGTTCATGCCAGTCACAAGATCTGGAGAAGTATGATTGTTTATGCCAGTCACAAGATCTGGAGAAGTATGATTGTTCATGCCAGTCACAAGATCTGGAGAAGTATGATTGTTCATGCCAGTCACAAGATCTGGAGAAGTATGATCGTTCATGCCAGTCACAAGATCTGGAGAAGTATGATCGTTCATGTCAGTCACAAGATCTGGAGAAGTATGATCACTCATGTCAGTCACAAGATCTGGAGAAGTATGATCGCTCATGTCAGTTACAAGATCTGGAGAAGTATGATCACTGATGCCAGTCACAAGATCTGGAGAAGTATGATCACTGATGCCAGTCACAAGATCTGGAGAAGTATGATCGTTCATGTCAGTCACAAGATCTGGAGAAATATGATCACTCATGTCAGTCACAAGATCTGGAGAAGTATGATCGCTCATGTCAGTCACAAGATCTGGAGAAGTATGATCACTGATGCCAGTCACAAGATCTGGAGAAGTATGATCGTTCATGCCAGTCACAAGATCTGGAGAAGTATGATCGTTCATGCCAGTCACAAGATCTGGAGAAGTATGATCGCTCATGTCAGTCACAAGATCTGGAGAAGTATGATTGCTCATGTCAGTCACAAGATCTGGAGAAGTATGATTGTTCATGCCAGTCACAAGATCTGGAGAAGTATGATTGTTCATGCCAGTCACAAGATCTGGAGAAGTATGATTGTTCATGCCAGTCACAAGATCTGGAGAAGTATGATCGTTCATGTCAGTCACAAGATCTGGAGAAGTATGATCACTCATGTCAGCCACAAGATCTGGAGAAGTATGATCACTCATGCCAGTCACAAGATCTGGAGAAGTATGATCACTGATGCCAGTCACAAGATCTGGAGAAGTATGATTGTTCATGTCAGTCACAAGATCTGGAGAAGTATGATCACTCATGCCAGTCACAAGATCTGGAGAAGTATGATCGTTCATGCCAGTCACAAGATCTGGAGAAGTATGATTGTTCATGCCAGTCACAAGATCTGGAGAAGTATGATCACTCATGCCAGTCACAAGATCTGGAGAAGTATTATCACTCATGCCAGTCACAAGATCTGGAGAAGTATGATTGTTCATGCCAGTCACAAGATCTGGAGAAGTATGATCACTCATGCCAGTCACAAGATCTGGAGAAGTATGATCACTCATGTCAGTCACAAGATCTGGAGAAGTATGATCACTCATGCCAGTCACAAGATCTGGAGAAGTATGATCACTCATGCCAGTCACAAGATCTGGAGAAGTATGATTGTTCATGCCAGTCACAAGATCTGGAGAAGTATGATCGTTCATGCCAGTCACAAGATCTGGAGAAGTATGATTGTTCATGTCAGTCACAATATCTGGAGAAGTATGATCGTTCATGTCAGTCACAAGATCTGGAGAAGTATGATTGTTCATGCCAGTCACAAGATCTGGAGAAGTATGATCACTCATGCCAGTCACAAGATCAGGAGAAGTATGATAACTCATGCCAGTCACAAGATCTGGAGAAGTATGATGACTCATGCCAGTCACAAGATCTGGAGAAGTATGATTGTTCATGCCAGTCACAAGATCTGGAGAAGTATGATTGTTCATGCCAGTCACAAGATCTGGAGAAGTATGATCGTTCATGTCAGTCACAAGATCTGGAGAAGTATGATTGTTCATGTCAGTCACAAGATCTGGAGAAGTATGATCACTCATGCCAGTCACAAGATCTGGAGAAGTATGATCGTTCATGTCAGTCACAAGATCTGGAGAAGTATGATTGTTCATGCCAGTCACAAGATCTGGAGAAGTATGATCACTCATGCCAGTCACAAGATCAGGAGAAGTATGATAACTCATGCCAGTCACAAGATATTTAGAAGTATGATGACTCATGCCAGTCACAAGATCTGGAGAAGTATGATTGTTCATGCCAGTCACAAGATCTGGAGAAGTATGATTGTTCATGCCAGTCACAAGATCTGGAGAAGTATGATCGTTCATGTCAGTCACAAGATCTGGAGAAGTATGATTGTTCATGTCAGTCACAAGATCTGGAGAAGTATGATCACTCATGCCAGTCACAAGATCTGGAGAAGTATGATCGTTCATGTCAGTCACAAGATCTGGAGAAGTATGATCACTGATGCCAGTCACAAGATCTGGAGAAGTATGATCGTTCATGTCAGTCACAAGATCTGGAGAAGTATGATCGTTCATGTCAGTCACAAGATCTGGAGAAGTATGATTGTTCATGCCATTCACAAGATCTGGAAAAGTATGATCGTTCATGTCAGTCACAAGATCTGGAGAAGTATGATTGTTCATGCCAGTCACAAGATCTGGAGAAGTATGATTGTTCATGCCAGTCACAAGATCTGGAGAAATATGATTGTTCATGCCAGTCACAAGATCTGGAGAAGTATGATTGTTCATGCCAGTCACAAGATCTGGAGAAGTATGATCGTTCATGCCAGTCACAAGATCTGGAGAAGTATGATCGTTCATGTCAGTCACAAGATCTGGAGAAGTATGATCACTCATGTCAGTCACAAGATCTGGAGAAGTATGATCGCTCATGTCAGTCACAAGATCTGGAGAAGTATGATCACTGATGCCAGTCACAAGATCTGGAGAAGTATGATCACTGATGCCAGTCACAAGATCTGGAGAAGTATGATCGTTCATGCCAGTCACAAGATCTTGAGAAATATGATCACTCATGTCAGTCACAAGATCTGGAGAAGTATGATCGCTCATGTCAGTCACAAGATCTGGAGAAGTATGATCACTGATGCCAGTCACAAGATCTGGAGAAGTATGATCGTTCATGTCAGTCACAAGATCTGGAGAAGTATGATCACTCATGCCAGTCACAAGATCTGGAGAAGTATGATCACTCATGCCAGTCACAAGATCTGGAGAAGTATGATCGTTCATGCCAGTCACAAGATCTGGAGAAGTATGATTGTTTATGCCAGTCACAAGAGCTGGAGAAGTATGATCACTCATGCCAGTCACAAGATCTGGAGAAGTATGATCACTCATGCCAGTCACAAGATCTGGAGAAGTATGATTGTTCATGCCAGTCACAAGATCTGGAGAAGTATGATCACTCATGCCAGTCACAAGATCTGGAGAAGTATGATCACTCATGTCAGTCACAAGATCTGGAGAAGTATGATCACTCATGCCAGTCACAAGATCTGGAGAAGTATGATCACTCATGCCAGTCACAAGATCTGGAGAAGTATGATTGTTCATGCCAGTCACAAGATCTGGAGAAGTATGATCGTTCATGCCAGTCACAAGATCTGGAGAAGTATGATTGTTCATGTCAGTCACAAGATCTGGAGAAGTATGATCGTTCATGTCAGTCACAAGATCTGGAGAAGTATGATTGTTCATGCCAGTCACAAGATCTGGAGAAGTATGATCACTCATGCCAGTCACAAGATCAGATGTATGATAACTCATGCCAGTCACAAGATCTGGAGAAGTATGATGACTCATGCCAGTCACAAGATCTGGAGAAGTATGATTGTTCATGCCAGTCACAAGATCTGGAGAAGTATGATCACTCATGCCAGTCACAAGATCTGGAGAAGTATGATCACTCATGCCAGTCACAAGATCTGGAGAAGTATGATCACTCATGTCAGTCACAAGATCTGGAGAAGTATGATCACTCATGCCAGTCACAAGATCTGGAGAAGTATGATCACTCATGCCAGTCACAAGATCTGGAGAAGTATGATTGTTCATGCCAGTCACAAGATCTGGAGAAGTATGATCGTTCATGCCAGTCACAAGATCTGGAGAAGTATGATTGTTCATGTCAGTCACAAGATCTGGAGAAGTATGATCGTTCATGTCAGTCACAAGATCTGGAGAAGTATGATTGTTCATGCCAGTCACAAGATCTGGAGAAGTATGATCACTCATGCCAGTCACAAGATCTGGAGAAGTATGATGACTCATGCCAGTCACAAGATCTGGAGAAGTATGATTGTTCATGCCAGTCACAAGATCTGGAGAAGTATGATGACTCATGCCAGTCACAAGATCTGGAGAAGTATGATTGTTCATGCCAGTCACAAGATCTGGAGAAGTATGATTGTTCATGCCAGTCACAAGATCTGGAGAAGTATGATCACTCATGCCAGTCACAAGATCTGGAGAAGTATGATTGTTCATGCCAGTCACAAGATCTGGAGAAGTATGATCACTCATGCCAGTCACAAGATCTGGAGAAGTATGATTGTTCATGCCAGTCACAAGATCTGGAGAAGTATGATCACTCATGCCAGTCACAAGATCTGGAGAAGTATGATCACTCATGCCAGTCACAAGATCTGGAGAAGTATGATTGTTCATGCCAGTCACAAGATCTGGAGAAGTATGATCGTTCATGCCAGTCACAAGATCTGGAGAAGTATGATTGTTCATGTCAGTCACAAGATCTGGAGAAGTATGATCGTTCATGTCAGTCACAAGATCTGGAGAAGTATGATCACTCATGCCAGTCACAAGATCAGATGTATGATAACTCATGCCAGTCACAAGATCTGGAGAAGTATGATGACTCATGCCAGTCACAAGATCTGGAGAAGTATGATTGTTCATGCCAGTCACAAGATGTGGAGAAGTATGATTGTTCATGCCAGTCACAAGATCTGGAGAAGTATGATCGTTCATGTCAGTCACAAGATCTGGAGAAGTATGATTGTTCATGTCAGTCACAAGATCTGGAGAAGTATGATCACTCATGCCAGTCACAAGATCTGGTGAAGTATGATCGTTCATGTCAGTCACAAGATCTGGAGAAGTATGATCACTCATGCCAGTCACAAGATCTGGAGAAGTATGATCATTCATGTCAGTCACAAGATCTGGAGAAGTATGATCGTTCATGTCAGTCACAAGATCTGGAGAAGTATGATTGTTCATGCCATTCACAAGATCTGGAAAAGTATGATCGTTCATGTCAGTCACAAGATCTGGAGAAGTATGATTGTTCATGCCAGTCACAAGATCTGGAGAAGTATGATTGTTCATGCCAGTCACAAGATCTGGAGAAGTATGATTGTTCATGTCAGTCACAAGATCTGGAGAAGTATGATTGTTCATGCCAGTCACAAGATCTGGAGAAGTATGATCGTTCATGCCAGTCACAAGATCTGGAGAAGTATGATCGTTCATGTCAGTCACAAGATCTGGAGAAGTATGATCACTCATGTCAGTCACAAGATCTGGAGAAGTATGATCGCTCATGTCAGTCACAAGATCTGGAGAAGTATGATCACTGATGCCAGTCACAAGATCTGGAGAAGTATGATCACTGATGCCAGTCACAAGATCTGGAGAAGTATGATCGTTCATGCCAGTCACAAGATCTGGAGAAATATGATCACTCATGTCAGTCACAAGATCTGGAGAAGTATGATCGCTCATGTCAGTCACAAGATCTGGAGAAGTATGATCACTCATGCCAGTCACAAGATCTGGAGAAGTATGATCGTTCATGCCAGTCACAAGATCTGGAGAAGTATGATTGTTCATGCCAGTCACAAGATCTGGAGAAGTATGATCGCTCATGTCAGTCACAAGATCTGGAGAAGTATGATTGCTCATGTCAGTCACAAGATCTGGAGAAGTATGATTGTTCATGCCAGTCACAAGATCTGGAGAAGTATGATTGTTCATGCCAGTCACAAGATCTGGAGAAGTATGATTGTTCATGCCAGTCACAAGATCTGGAGAAGTATGATCGTTCATGTCAGTCACAAGATCTGGAGAAGTATGATCACTCATGTCAGTCACAAGATCTGGAGAAGTATGATCACTCATGCCAGTCACAAGATCTGGAGAAGTATGATCACTGATGCCAGTCACAAGATCTGGAGAAGTATGATCATTCATGCCAGTCACAAGATCTGGAGAAGTATGATCACTCATGCCAGTCACAAGATCTGGAGAAGTATGATCGTTCATGTCAGTCACAAGATCTGGAGAAGTATGATCACTCATGCCAGTCACAAGATCTGGAGAAGTATGATCGCTCATGTCAGTCACAAGATCTGGAGAAGTATGATCACTCATGTCAGTCACAAGATCTGGAGAAGTATGATCACTCATGTCAGTCACAAGATCTGGAGAAGTATGATTGTTCATGCCAGTCACAAGATCTGGAGAAGTATGATTGTTCATGCCAGTCACAAGATCTGGAGAAGTATGATCGTTCATGTCAGTCACAAGATCTGGAGAAGTATGATCGCTCATGTCAGTCACAAGATCTGGAGAAGTATGATTGCTCATGTCAGTCACAAGATCTGGAGAAGTATGATTGTTCATGCCAGTCACAAGATCTGGAGAAGTATGATTGTTCATGCCAGTCACAAGATCTGGAGAAGTATGATTGTTCATGCCAGTCACAAGATCTGGAGAAGTATGATCGTTCATGTCAGTCACAAGATCTGGAGAAGTATGATCACTCATGTCAGTCACAAGATCTGGAGAAGTATGATCACTCATGCCAGTCACAAGATCTGGAGAAGTATGATCACTGATGCCAGTCACAAGATCTGGAGAAGTATGATCATTCATGCCAGTCACAAGATCTGGAGAAGTATGATCACTCATGCCAGTCACAAGATCTGGAGAAGTATGATCGTTCATGTCAGTCACAAGATCTGGAGAAGTATGATCACTCATGCCAGTCACAAGATCTGGAGAAGTATGATCGCTCATGTCAGTCACAAGATCTGGAGAAGTATGATCACTCATGTCAGTCACAAGATCTGGAGAAGTATGATCACTCATGTCAGTCACAAGATCTGGAGAAGTATGATTGTTCATGCCAGTCACAAGATCTGGAGAAGTATGATCGTTCAAGCCAGTTGGCAAGGCACTTACTTGATCAGTGACTTCATGCCAGTTGGCAAGGCACTTACTTGATCAGTGACTTCATGCCAGTTGGCAAGGCACTTACTTGATCAGTGACTTCATGCCAGTTGGCAAGGCACTTTCTTGATCAGTGACTTCATGCCAGTTGGCAAGGCACTTACTTGATCAGTGACTTCATGCCAGTCAGCCAGGCACTTCATCAGTGACTTCATGCCAGTCAGCCAGGCACTTGATCAGTGACTTCATGCCAGTCAGCCAGGCACTTGATCAGTGACTTCATGCCAGTCAGCCAGGCACTTGATCAGTGACTCCATGCCAGTCAGCCAGGCACTTCATTAGTGACTTCATGCCAGTCAGCCAGGCACTTCATCAGTGACTTTATGCCAGTCAGCCAGGCACTTCATTAGTGACTTTATGCCAGTCAGCCAGGCACTTCATCAGTGACTCCATGCCAGTCAGCCAGGCACTTCATTAGTGACTTTATGCCAGTCAGCCAGGCACTTCATCAGTGACTTCATGCCAGTCAGCAAGCAACTTGATCAGTGACTTCATGCCAGTCAGCCAGGCACTTCATTAGTGACTTCATGCCAGTCAGCCAGGCACTTCATCAGTGACTTTATGCCAGTCAGCCAGGCACTTCATCAGTGACTTCATGCCAGTCAGCAAGCAACTTGATCAGTGACTTCATGCCAGTCAGCCAGGCACTTCATTAGTGACTTCATGCCAGTCAGCCAGGCACTTCATCAGTGACTTTATGCCAGTCAGCCAGGCACTTCATCAGTGACTTCATGCCAGTCAGCAAGCAACTTGATCAGTGACTTCATGCCAGTCAGCCAGGTACTTCATTAGTGACTTCATGCCAGTCGGCCAGGCACTTGATCAGTGACTTCATGCCAGTTGGCCAGGCACTTGATCAGTGACTTCATGCCAGTTGGCCAGGCACTTGATCAGTGACTTCATGCCAGTCAGCAAGCAACTTGATCAGTGACTTCATGCCAGTTGGCCAGGCACTTGATCAGTGACTTCATGCCAGTCGGCCAGGCACTTGATCAGTGACTTTATGCCAGTCGGCCAGGCACTTGATCAGTGACTTCATGCCAGTCAGCAAGCAACTTGATCAGTGACTTCATGCCAGTTGGCCAGGCACTTGATCAGTGACTTCATGCCAGTCAGCCAGGTACTTCATTAGTGACTTCATGCCAGTTGGCCAGGCACTTGATCAGTGACTTCATGCCAGTCGGCCAGGCACTTGATCAGTGACTTTATGCCAGTCGGCCAGGCACTTGATCAGTGACTTCATGCCAGTCAGCAAGCAACTTGATCAGTGACTTCATGCCAGTCAGCCAGGCACTTCATTAGTGACTTCATGCCAGTCAGCCAGGCACTTCATCAGTGACTTTATGCCAGTCAGCCAGGCACTTCATCAGTGACTTCATGCCAGTCAGCAAGCAACTTGATCAGTGACTTCATGCCAGTCAGCCAGGCACTTCATTAGTGACTTCATGCCAGTCAGCCAGGCACTTCATCAGTGACTTTATGCCAGTCAGCCAGGCACTTCATCAGTGACTTCATGCCAGTCAGCAAGCAACTTGATCAGTGACTTCATGCCAGTCAGCCAGGCACTTCATTAGTGACTTCATGCCAGTCAGCCAGGCACTTCATCAGTGACTTTATGCCAGTCAGCCAGGCACTTCATCAGTGACTTCATGCCAGTCAGCAAGCAACTTGATCAGTGACTTCATGCCAGTCAGCCAGGCACTTCATTAGTGACTTCATGCCAGTCAGCCAGGCACTTCATCAGTGACTTTATGCCAGTCAGCCAGGCACTTCATCAGTGACTTCATGCCAGTCAGCAAGCAACTTGATCAGTGACTTCATGCCAGTCAGCCAGGCACTTGATCAGTGACTTCATGCCAGTCAGCAAGCAACTTGATCAGTGACTTCATGCCAGTCAGCCAGGCACTTCATTAGTGACTTCATGCCAGTCAGCCAGGCACTTCATTAGTGACTTCATGCCAGTCGGCCAGGCACTTGATCAGTGACTTCATGCCAGTTGGCCAGGCACTTGATCAGTGACTTCATGCCAGTTGGCCAGGCACTTGATCAGTGACTTCATGCCAGTCAGCAAGCAACTTGATCAGTGACTTCATGCCAGTTGGCCAGGCACTTGATCAGTGACTTCATGCCAGTCGGCCAGGCACTTGATCAGTGACTTTATGCCAGTCGGCCAGGCACTTGATCAGTGACTTCATGCCAGTCAGCAAGCAACTTGATCAGTGACTTCATGCCAGTTGGCCAGGCACTTGATCAGTGACTTCATGCCAGTCAGCCAGGTACTTCATTAGTGACTTCATGCCAGTTGGCCAGGCACTTGATCAGTGACTTCATGCCAGTCGGCCAGGCACTTGATCAGTGACTTTATGCCAGTCGGCCAGGCACTTGATCAGTGACTTCATGCCAGTCAGCAAGCAACTTGATCAGTGACTTCATGCCAGTCGGCCAGGCACTTGATCAGTGACTTCATGCCAGTCAGCCAGGTACTTCATTAGTGACTTCATGCCAGTTGGCCAGGCACTTGATCAGTGACTTCATGCCAGTCAGCCAGGTACTTCATTAGTGACTTCATGCCAGTTGGCCAGGCACTTGATCAGTGACTTCATGCCAGTCAGCAAGCAACTTGATCAGTGACTTCATGCCAGTTGGCCAGGCACTTGATCAGTGACTTCATGCCAGTCAGCCAGGTACTTCATTAGTGACTTCATGCCAGTTGGCCAGGCACTTGATCAGTGACTTCATGCCAGTCAGCCAGGTACTTCATTAGTGACTTCATGCCAGTTGGCCAGGCACTTGATCAGTGACTTCATGCCAGTCGGCCAGGCACTTGATCAGTGACTTTATGCCAGTCGGCCAGGCACTTGATCAGTGACTTCATGCCAGTCAGCAAGCAACTTGATCAGTGACTTCATGCCAGTTGGCCAGGCACTTGATCAGTGACTTCATGCCAGTCAGCCAGGTACTTCATTAGTGACTTCATGCCAGTTGGCCAGGCACTTGATCAGTGACTTCATGCCAGTCAGCAAGCAACTTGATCAGTGACTTCATGCCAGTTGGCCAGGCACTTGATCAGTGACTTCATGCCAGTCAGCCAGGTACTTCATTAGTGACTTCATGCCAGTTGGCCAGGCACTTGATCAGTGACTTCATGCCAGTCGGCCAGGCACTTGATCAGTGACTTCATGCCAGTCGGCCAGGCACTTGATCAGTGACTTCATGCCAGTCGGCCAGGCACTTGATCAGTGACTTCATGCCAGTCAGCAAGCAACTTGATCAGTGACTTCATGCCAGTCAGCCAGGTACTTCATTAGTGACTTCATGCCAGTTGGCCAGGCACTTGATCAGTGACTCCATGCCAGTCGGCCAGGCACTTGATCAGTGACTTCATGCCAGTCAGCAAGCAACTTGATCAGTGACTTCATGCCAGTCAGCCAGGCACTTGATCAGTGACTTCATGCCAGTCAGCCAGGTACTTCATTAGTGACTTCATGCCAGTTGGCCAGGCACTTGATCAGTGACTTCATGCCAGTCAGCAAGCAACTTGATCAGTGACTCCATGCCAGTCGGCCAGGCACTTGATCAGTGACTTCATGCCAGTCAGCAAGCAACTTGATCAGTGACTTCATGCCAGTCAGCCAGGCACTTGATAAGTGACTTCATGCCAGTCGGCCAGGCATTTGATCAGTGACTTCATGCCAGATGGCCAGGCATTTGATCAGTGACTTCATGCCAGTCAGCCAGGCACTTGATCAGTGACTTCATGCCAGTTGGCCAGGCACTTGATCAGTGACTTCATGCCAGTTGGCCAGGCACTTACTTGATCAGTGACTTTATGCCAGTCAGCCAGGCACTTCATTAGTAACTTCATGCCAGTCGGCCAGGCACTTGATCAGTGACTTCATGTCAATCTACAAGATCAGTGTATGAGTGGAATAGAAAGTTTCAAAACGGCTTGACTTTGTGACAGACTGTTCAAGACTGGGCCCGGCACATGGAGCAGCGACCGAAGAGTCAATTTTTCTGCAGGAATTCAAGCACTTTATCGGCGCTGGAGGACTTGCATTGAGCGCAGTGGTGACTACATTAAAAATCATGCATGTGTTCTTTACTTTTTCAGAACATATTCACCCCGCCAAAAATATTTTAAGGTTTTCATTTGAAGCTCCCTCGTATATTTTGCAATAAGTCACTGTCATTGAATGTCAGAATGAGAAGACAAATGTTATATCGAAACTGTCCTGCTGAATGACAGTGAATCATGGAGCATGAATGAACAGATTAGGAAGAGCTTGGAAGCAACGGAGATTTGGTCTCTGAATTGGACTGCCAGAGTAACTAAAAATGAATTCCTGGAAAAGGCTAATGAAATTAGAACATTATATACAGATATACTGTTCTTGAAAGTTAGAAAAAGAGTTCTTGCATGTTACACAGACCCAGTTTTAACCTACGACTGTGAATCCTGGACAATTATTCTCCATGCTAAAAAATCCCTTTAAGCCATGGAGATGTGGTTTTAAAGAATAATGCTGAAAATGTGGACAGCCAAAATGAGCAATCAAGAAGTTTTAAGGGAAGCTGAGTCGCAAAGACAACTTATCACAAACATCAGATAGAGGCAGTCATTGTTTTTTGGCCATGTTATGAGAAGATAAAAACTGGAACATTTGACAACAGAAAGATTTACAGAAAGAGAGATAGAGGAAGACAGCTTGAGAAGATTCTTGACAGTCTTGTGTCATGGCACGGAAGGAAGTCAACACATGAATTGATCCATGCCATGGGAGATGGTAATTTGTGGAGAGGCATGATTGCCCACGCCAGGTGGCAAGGCACTGGATAGTGATACAGACATAAGAAAGAGACAGTGTTCTGTTGTCATGTAATGAGAAGAGAGGCAATGAGCAACATGATGATGGCTGGAAAGTTTAGCGCGCAGGAGAGGCTAGGCAGACCAAGAAAAGGGATAGTGGCTTGGAAAGAAGAGTGATGGAAAATATGGCACCTGGAACAAGAGTTATTGGTCTGCCAGCCTGAAGATGGACACAGGTCATTGGAGACACCTTGGGCATGAGGGTTTATAAGTTGTTGCATATCCTTTACAGGATGTAGCAGTCAACCCGAGTTTTTTAGCTGTTCGCGATTCCGGGGAAAGTTTACATTCAGTAGTTTGCCATTGCTTTCTGAATGACCGGCACACATACCATTTCATAAAAAGAACCAACGTAAGGGGGTCTGCTGCCAAATCGCCTGCAGCTGTGATTAGAACGCGGGTATGCAGGATTACGAGCTGTGTCTGTAATCCCATCGCCGAGGAGCTGGGCGAGGGTTTATGAAGCAGGAGAAATAGCAAGAAACTGAGAAACTTGTTAGTTGGCCAGGAGGATCGAGGCGTTGTGCAAGGGACCTATACGTGTGTCAATATCTCAGTTAAAGTTAGTTGTGTATCCTTTACAGGACATTGCAGTCAACCCCAGTATTTATTGACTGTAAGTGTTTTACTAGGCAATTTTACGTTCAGAAGTTTGCCATTGCTTTCTGAATAGCTGACCCGTTATTTCATCAAAATAAGCACAAAGCGATCTGCTTCCAAATAAAAGCAGTCTTTTTAAGTCTGTCATGTCAGCTTATTCAGTCTTGACACTGGTGTGAAGTTTCTGAACATGCAACTCTTCAGTTCCAGATTTGCGACCTGTTCATAAGCTTATTGTTGTGAAGAAATGTAATGGTTTCCCCTAGTCTTTCACTTTTACATGGCTAGTTTGCAACTTCCGCCGTTTGTCAGCAATTGCCAGCTTCCAGGACAAATGAATGCCCTGCTGTACTCAGATGCTGAATTGTCCACTTATTCTGGTGGATACACACTTCCACCAAACTGCCTTTGCCACGCTCTTGTGCATTGCCCATCCTCTACTATTAAGAGGTGCAGTGCTATTTGGAATTCCTCTTCTTTGAGCTGAGACCACAGTATCCTTTTCTCATTTTCTCCAGTGCTTTTGATTTTAGAGTTATCAAGTTTAAAAACCATGGCAAAGTGGTTAAACCACCTGTCTGACACTCCATAGGTCCTGGGTTGTGTGTTAAATCACCTGTCTGACACTCCAAAGGTCCTGGGTTGTGGGTTAAACCACCTGTCTGACACTCCAAAGGTCCTGGGTTGTGGGTTACACCGCCTGTCTGACACTCCAAAGGTCCTGGGTTGTGGGTTAAACCGCCTGTCTGACACTCCAAAGATCCTGGGTTGTGGGTTAAACCGCCTGTCTGACACTCCAAAGGTCCTGGGTTGTGGGTTAAACCGCCTGTCTGACACTCCAAAGGTCCTGGGTTGTGGGTTAAACCGCCTGTCTGACATTCCAAAGGTCCTGGGTTGTGGGTTAAACCGCCTGTCTGACACTCCAAAGGTCCTGGGTTGTGGGTTAGACTGCCTGTCTGACACTCCAAAGGTCCTGGGTTGTGGGTTTCATTTCTAAACTACATCATTCTGTTCATGAGTGTAATTTTCTCTGAGACTCCGGGGGTTGTTGCTGAAGCCATGGAGTTCTTGCAGTGTGTGACACTTTTGGCAGGTTGCTCTGCTGAAAGAGACTCAGCCTTTAGGGAGTCAATCCCCTCACCATTAAAACTCTTTTAAAAATACCTGTAATAGCTGTTATAAACCATTGAAGAGTAAAGATGGAAACTAGCTTATGTGGATTGTATCTTTCAGGGCTTCCTGGACCCAGAGGTGACAAAGGCAGGCCAGGACAAGATGCTATTCCAGGAATCGATGGACCTAAGGGTGATCCTGGTTATCCAGGACAACCTGGAATGGATGGTAGGTGTTCATGTCTGTTCCTCTACCTTACATCAACTTATCGAGAATAAGTTATAGGGGAAACAGACGAGATAAATACAGTGAATGGCTATTATACTGCGTTCACAAATGTTTTCCCCCATATAAAAATCCATAACTCAGTAACCAACTGAGGGAAAATGATGAGATTTAGCATATAACCTTATCATTATGAACACCCAACAAAAAGTTGTTTGTTCTGAAGATTGTACAGCAGATCTCAATGTTTGCTTATATGCAGTAATAGTTTAGGGGTCAGAGATGAAGTGCATATTATGAAATGTATTACATCTTCACATGGAAATATCAGTGTTCAATAATTAATACTCTCTGTGGTGCATAGGAATTTCCTTATGAGAAGCACGTCACATAGTGGAATGGATATGCCTTACATCATTATCCAAAATGATGTGCATTACTGTAAAACAAGTCTATTAGCATGAATTCAATTCATTTTCACCAAAACATCAAAGAAATGTCTCCGCTTTCCATGATTTCAGTTGCTTTTGAACCTATCAAAGACATATTCCTTGGGTGGGAGTAAATATAAGATGCCATGAAAAATTTCATAACAGTGCAACAAATACCTTTCAAAAGCATTGAACATGAATGAGGGCAAACATTTATGAACTCACTATAGGTCAAATGGCGTAATAGGAAAAATAGCAAAGACCTTATTCAAGACTTGTTGGGGGGGGGGTGCGTTTTGTGTTCATCACAAGCCTTACCCTGGTGCGAGGAAATGCAAGCTAAAGACAAAATGTCATGGCAGGGCAGACCAGGCCCTAAGCCTTGGTTGGCAGCTGGTCTAGGATCGAAACTCCGAAAGGCGGACAGTTAGAGCATTGCTTTGCTGATCCGGCAGCTTCTGCAGCTTGTCTTGTTCCAGATGTAGGGGTGTTACCTTTCCTCTGGAGTGAACTAGGCAGGCCGAGAGAGGGATCATGCTGCATGCGCAACACATGATCTCTATATTTTAGCCCAGGCTTTGTGCTATGGAGAGGCAATAACTCCATCCCTGGTCTTAACTGATCTAGGAATCAAAGCGAGAGGCAACTGTTGCGGGTTATAAGTCCCTGTCAACTGGCGTAGACATGGGGCGCCACGCGTTGCCTCTGACGGTGGGAGACACCTACAGGTGACACTGAACAGCTACCGCCCGCCTAAAGCTGGGCAGCCCCCGGCCAATTGGGTGCCAATTGGATTTTCACCATCATGCACCATCTTACATCTCACACGCTCGGCTTGTGACTTATCTGCAATAATGTTCTCCTTTATGTTTATTCCATTTCTGATACTTGCCCTCCATTCAACACATTCAGTGGCGACTTGCTCCCAATGTGCATTATCAATGCCTGTACCAATCCTGTCCTGCTTACACACATCTTTGTATCGTAGTAGAGGCTGACCCTGAGATCTCTTACCCACCTGCAATTCACCAAAAAAGATGTCCTTTGGTATTCTATCATCCATCTTCCAAACGTGTCCTGTCCATCTAAGTCTACGAAGACTGAGCATGGAATATACCGTCACACAACCTGATCTTTCCAATACTTCAGTATTTGTGATTTTGTCTTGCCACTTAATACCAAGTATTCTTCGCAGACACTGCATATGAAAGCTGTTTTAACGTTTTTCTTGGTGTGAGTAAGTTGTCCAGGCTCCACTGCCATAAGGAAGAGTACTAAGGACACAGGCTTGATAGACAAGGACTTTTGTTTTAGCAGTAAGCTTCCTGTTCTCCCAGACTCTTTTTCTTAACCTGTTCATTGTTGTTGCTGCCTTATCAATCCTGATGTTGATTTCCTGATCCAGGGATAATTTGCTATTTACCTCTGATCTTAGATATGCAAAATGGTCTACTATCTCTAGTTCGGCGTCGTCAATAAAGATTGATGGTACCCCATGTGCACCTTGTGACATAATCTGTGTCTTCTTTTTGCTAATTGTTAAACCAAATTCAGAACATAATTGGAGAATGCAGATAGTAGACATTGTAATTCTTCCTCAGAGTGGGTCGTAATTGCAGCATCATCTGCAAAAAACAACTCTCTAATCAGTACCCTCCTAATTTTGGTCTTGACCTTTAATCTCTGAGCATTATAGAGGCTGTCTCTGAGCGTCAGTGAATGTATATACCACCATCCTGATCATGAAAGGCATATTTAAGTAGAAATGAAAAGTAAATTCCAATCTTTAGTGCCTTGAACAGATCCTCACGACTTTCCCTCTATGAGGGAAAGTCATTCAGTAACCGGAATTTTATTATAAAGTGCATGGAAGAGTATGGACATTAGAAAATCTTATTTCCGCACACAAACTGGCTCTTAAGAAATATCCCATGAAGGGGTCATGAGGGCCAAGCAGTTTTTGCATGTGTAATAATGATTACAAAATGGTCATCCCACTATCGATTTGCGCCATAGAAGAACAACGAGGCGTTATTTATATTTTGTGGTCAAAGTCTACAAAATCTAAAGAAGAATGATGGTTCAGTATGGAGACAGTTGTTTGAACATTATGAACCAGAAAGTATGAGGCAGTCAGTGTTGTGGAAGCAGCGGTGGTCTCTGGTTAAGAAAAAATTCAAAACACATAAATCGGCAAGGAAAGCAATGATGGTCATCTTTTGGGATATTAAGGGCCCTATATTGGTGCATTTCCAGGAAAGGGGTGAAACTGACTAATTCTTGATACAGTGACATGTTAGTTAATAAACCAAAGCCAACGATGCAATCAAAATGCCAGGGATGTTTCTCGAAAGGTGTACTGTGGCTGCACTGCAAGACCCGCCCTCATATGGTTGTGTGTCTAGTATCAATTTTTAAAAATTTTTTGGGCGCTGGCTCGCTTTGAACTGAAGCGTAGTTCACACAATACTTCTAGTTGTGCTGGACTTAATTTTACGTGTGGATTAGCTTTCCCTACTAACAGTTCCCTCACCATCAGGCGAACCCAATGCTGTTTCAGAAGTACTTGTAATTAATGTCTCCAAGTCGAGTACAATAGGTCAACATTTTAGTCCAACTGTCCGATGTAGGGGTTGAACCCCTGATGCCTATGTTACTGATTGTTAATAAATGTGCAGAGCCTCCGTGGTTGCCACTCACAACACGCATGCTGGGTTACAGTTTTATTATTCTTTGCTTTGCCTTAGTGTCCCGTTAACACATGGGATGGTGACAGCTGAAAGTGGACAGAAAAGGAAAAGGAGGAGGCAGATGGAGAATAAATAACAGCATTTAAACTTATGTTTTAAGCTAAAAAAAATTGCTTCCTATTTAACTTTGTCAGGCCGCCAAGGAGAACCTGGACCACCTGGTCAAGCTCTTCCTGGACCAAAAGGAGATGCCGGGCGTCCAGGACGCCCTGGCGCAGATGGTCCACCTGGACAAAGAGGAGAAGATGGTAAAGTCTTTTTCTCTTTAATTCATTTTCTATACCCAGAATGCCATCATACATATTGTGGTAAATCCTTACATGTTCAACTTGTATTAGCTCCCTCTTTCCCAAGAAATTATTATACTTACCCACTCAGTGTGAAATGTTGCTTTCACTGCTTCTGTTTCACTGTGTTATAATTTAACTACTTCACACCCAGACATTTATTACTTTTAATAAGCAACATCTCCTTGGGATAGGGAAGAGGCACCAGTAACTACAGTCTTAGACAGAAACTACAGTCTTAGACAGAGAAAGAGTTAACAGTACCTACAGTCTTAGACAGAGAAAGAGTTAACAGTAACTAGTCTTAAACAGAGAAAGAGTTAACAGTAACTACAGTCTTAGACAGAGAAAGAGTTAACAGTAACTACAGTCTTAGACAGAGAAAGAGTTAACAGTAACTACAGTCTTAGACAGAGAAAGAGTTAACAGTAACTACAGTCTTAGACAGACAGAGTTAAAACAGTATCTACAATCTTAGATAGAGAAAGAGTTAACAGTAACTACAGTCTTAGACAGAGAAAGAGTTAACAGTAACTACAGTCTTAGACAGAGAAAGAGTTAACAGTAACTACAGTCTTAGACAGACAGAGTTAAAACAGTATCTACAGTCTTAGATAGAGAAAGAGTTAACAGTAACTACAGTCTAAGACAGCAAAAATTTAACAGTAACCACAGTCTTAGACAGAGAAAGAGTTAACAGTAACTACATTCTTAGACATAGAAAGAGTTAACAGTAACTACAGTCTTAGACATAGAAAGAGTTAACAGTAACTACAGTCTTAGACATAGAAAGAGTTAACAGTAACTACAGTCATAGACATAGAAAGAGTTAAATATTATTTTCATAAAGTGAGTTGTACTGATGGGTCTAGCCTAGTGTGAGTTGTACTGTTGGGTCTAGTGGTTCTAGCCTAGTGTGAGTTGTACTGATGGGTCTAGTGGTTCTAGCCTAGTGTGAGTTGTACTGTTGGGTCTAGTGGTTCTAGCCTAGTGTCAGTTGTACTGTTGGGTCTAGTGGTTCTAGCCTAGTGTCAGTTGTACTGTTGGGTCTAGCCTAGTGTGAGTTGTACTGATGGGTCTAGTGGTTCTAGCCTAGTGTGAGTTGTACTGATGGGTCTAGTGGTTCTAGCCTAGTGTGAGTTGTACTGTTGGGTCTAGTGGTTCTAGCCTAGTGTCAGTTGTACTGTTGGGTCTAGCCTAGTGTGAGTTGTACTGTTGGGTCTAGTGGTTCTAGCCTAGTGTCAGTTGTACTGTTGGGTCTAGCCTAGTGTGAGTTGTATTGTTGGGTCATGCCTAGTGTGAGTTGTACTGTTGGGTCTAGTGGTTCTAGCCTAGTGTCAGTTGTACTGTTGGGTCTAGTGGTTCTAGCCTAGTGTCAGTTGTACTGTTGGGTCTAGTGGTTCTAACCTAGTGTCAGTTGTACTGTTGGGTCTAGTGGTTCTAGCCTAGTGTCAGTTGTACTGTTGGGTCTAGTGGTTCTAGCCTAGTGTCAGTTGTACTGTTGGGTCTAGTGGTTCTAGCCTAGTGTCAGTTGTACTGTTGGGTCTAGTGGTTCTAACCTAGTGTCAGTTGTACTGTTGGGTCTAGTGGTTGTAGCCTAGTGTGAGTTGTACTGTTAGGTCTAGCCTAGTGTGAGTTGTACTGTTGGGTCTAGCCTAGTGTGAGTTGTACTGTTGGGTCTAGTGGTTCTAGCCTAGTGTGAGTTGTACTGTTGGGTCTAACCTAGTGTGAGTTGTACTGTTGGGTCTAGTGGTTCTAACCTAGTGTCAGTTGTACTGTTGGGTCTAATAGTTCTAACCTAGTGTCAGTTGTACTGTTGGGTCTAGTGGTTCTAGCCTAGTGTCAGTTGTACTGTTGGGTCTAGTGGTTCTAGCCTAGTGTCAGTTGTACTGTTGGGTCTAGCTTAGTGTGAGTTGTACTGTTGGGTCTAGTGGTTCTAGCCTAGTGTCAGTTGTACTGTTGGGTCTAGTGGTTCTAGCCTAGTGTGAGTTGTACTGTTGGGTCTAGTGGTTCTAGCCTAGGGTCAGTTGTACTGTTGGGTCTAGTGGTTCTAGCCTAGTGTCAGTTGTACTGTTGGGTCTACTGGGTCTTGTCTAGTGTGAGTTGTACTGTTGGGTCTAGTGTGTCTTGTCTAGTGTGAGTTGTACCGTTGGGTCTAGCCTAGTGTGAGTTGTACTGTTGGGTCTAGCCTAGTGTGAGTTGTACTGTTGGGTCTAGCCTAGTGTGAGTTGTACTGTTGGGTCTTGCCTAGTGTGAGTTGTCGTGGCTTACAGGTTATGGTATCCACCTCAGGCACAGAAGATATCGGGTTCAATCTCAGCAAAGGGTTGGACATTTGCCTAAGAGCCACTGGTATCTAATGATGCCATCATGATCTTTTGGGTCATGAGATTGGATAGCTAGCCTGCTGGGATAGGGGTGAAAAACAGGAGGTCCATGATTTACTGTCACATGTTTGTATAAAGATTTACTGTCAAATGTTTGTATAAAGATTTACTGTCACTTGTTTGTATAAAGATTTACTGTCAAATGTTTGTATAAAGATTTAGTATAAAGATTTAATGTGAAATGTTTGTATAAATATTTAGTATAAAGATTTACTGTGAAATTTTTGTATAAAGATTTAGTATAAAGATTTACTGTAAAATGTTTGTATAAAGATTTACTATAAAGATTTAATGTGAAATGTTTGTATAAAGATTTAGTATAAAGATTTACTGTCAAATGTTTGTATAAAGATTTAGTATAAAGATTTAATGTGAAATGTTTGTATAAAGATTTAGTATAAAGATTTACTGTGAAATGTTTGTATAAAGATTTAGTATAAAGATTGTAGCTTCTGGTACAATGGCGACAAAATGAAGCGTTACTTTTCGGAGGGACGCTATTTAGTGTTATCCTTTGGATTTCGTGTGATTTCCTATGGATTTCCTGTGAATAGTGTTTTCCTGTGGATTATGTGATGTTATTTTGTGTTCCTTTTATTGGAAGTTTTCAAAAGAAGCCACGGAAGGCAGGTGGTGGATGAAATTTTGAGGGCAGCCGACAAATATTTGTGGGTCATGGCCTCGAGCTTCACGACGGCAGGCAGAGGAACTCTTCTTGAGTCAATGGCTGCGGTCTCCGACCAGTAAGGTCACTGCCATAGAGGAAAACAACGGCAAACTACCTCTTTAAAAGTGCCTAGTATATCATGATTCGCTTAAAGACTGATCATAGCAAGACAAGGTCAGAGACGTTAAAATTAGCAACTTGGAACGTTAGGACGTTAAACGATGACGGAAAATTAGAGAACATAAAACAAGAAATTGAAAGGAAAAAAATTAATATTTTAGGTATGTGCGAAACGAGATGGACAGGAGCAGGCATCAAGATAGAAGAAGATTTCAAGATTATTTATTCTGGAGGTGAAGATCGTCATAGAGGAGTGGCAATTATTTTGGACCGGAAAACAGCAAAATCTGTTCAAGGATATTGGGCAGTGTCGGACAGATTTCTACTAGTTAAATTAAGTGGCAGACCTTTTAGCATAAATATTATTCAAGTATATGCCCCAACAGGAGAATCCAGTGAAGATAGTGTAGAAGAATTTTATAATGACATAGAGGCTGCTTTAAAGAAATGTAAAAATTAAGAAATAAACATCATAATAGGGGACTTCAATGCAAAAGTAGGAAATCAAGGGGATAGATACACAGTAGGAAACTATGGTTTAGGAGAGAGAAATGAAAGAGGATACAGACTCATAGAGTGGGCAAAAGAACAGGAAATGATTGTAGGAAACATCTGGTTTAAGCAACCCCCTAGAACAGGGGCGGGCAAACTTTTCGAACGGAGGGCCGCATTGACAAATATAAAGCTATTGGCGGGCCGCATATATATATATATATATATATATATATCCATTTTGTTTACAGCAACCTATCACAATAAGTAATTATTAATTATTTATAGGTTATTAAGCAGTATAAATAACTAATTATCGCAATTTGATTTTACTTATACACTTAAACATTATATTTGACAATATGGATAACAAATATTCTTTATTATCTATCAATGGCTTTAATTTAGACACACAGCGACTACATTGTCACTACAGTTGTTGATTTCTAATGAGATGTATGCAACTGTCTGCAATTTTTGACAATATTCTTGAAATCTGGAGCAAGTTTACTTGTTGACATTCGCATGACCGCATGCAAGTTGCAGTCCGACAATAAAGACCTATTCTTAGATTTGTTGATCTTCAAGCAAGAGAATGCTTGTTCGCAAATGTATGTTGATCCAAATAATGATAAAAGTTTAGCTGCAAAGTTTTTCAAGTTGGGAAATGATTCTTGTGATAAAGATCCACAGAAATCCAGCAAACCATCTGCCTTGAATTTCTCTTTCAGGTCATTATCTGCTTGTAAGTCAAGCAGCCCCAACTGTATATCCTATGTGGCTGTATCAGCTTCTGAACTAAAAGGTGAACTGAGAATATTGAACTATGGCTCTAATTTCTTGAAATCTTGGAATCTCCATCCAAATTCTTCAATCAATGCATCTACCTGGGCTTTGTATTTTTCAGTCATTTCACCAGGAATGGTTTTTTGTTTCAGCAAAGGGAAGTGACAAAATCTTTTTTCACTTGCTTGTCTGGAGAACAGTGAGAGTTTTGCCTGAAATGATTTTACATATACGTACAATTCATGTGCAAACACACCATTGCCCTGAAGTTTGACATTCAGTTCATTTAACTTTCCCATAATTTCAATGGCAAAGATAAGGTCTAACTGCCACTCTTTATTGATAACGTTAGTATTAAAGTCACATGCAATGCCCTTCATCTCTAGGAACATCACTATTTCTTCTCTGAGTTCCCACACTCTCCTCAACACCTTGCCGAGACTCAGCCATCGAACATTGGTGTGGTTCAAGACATCGGAATGTTCAGTTTCCAAATCGTCAAGTAATGACTTGAACTGTCTGTGGTTAAGTCCTCTTGATCTGATGAGGCTGATGACACTGACAACTGGGTCAATAACAGGCTTGATATTCAAAACAGTTTTACACAGACTTTCTTGATGAATCACACAGTGAAGTGGTAATAATGTGTGATCTGGATATTCTACTTTAATCTGATCACTTATCAACTTTACCAGACCTACATTTTTTCCAGTCAAAGCACGAGCTCCGTCAGTTCTAACACTTGCCATCTTGTTCCAAACCAACCCAGTTCTTTCAATACAGTTAGTAACAGCATTGAATATATCATGGCCTGTAGTTGTGTCTCTGAGTGACTCAACACTCAGTAACTCTTCAGTGAGTTTGAAAGAAGTGTTTATTCAACGTATAAATATCAATAATTGGGCAGTATTATGTACATCGGTACTCTCATCCAATGCAAGAGACTACCACAAAAATTGTTTACTTGCATCTTGAAGTTTATGCATCAAATTTTCACTTATCTTGTCAACACGTCTGACCACAGTTCTCCTTGATAAAGTAACGTTGTCAAATTTTTTTTTTTTTTTTTGGTTCTGGACACATAATGATGAACTCGCCATCAGAAAACGGCTTGTTCTGTTTTACAATTCTGTGTGACAGCACAAGACTAGCTTCAATTGCAGTATCTTGAATTGAAGATTGTTTAGTGAAAACAGTTTGCTGTTTCTTCAAATTTTTCACCAACTCAAGGCATTTCCTTTGCTTCTCTTCGGTCGTTAAATTGTATCCGAAATTGGAATGTTTTGTTTGATGTCTTTTTAAATTGTACTCCTTGAAGACAGCCACTGACTCACGACACAACAAGCAAACTGATTTGCTACCTACTTTTATAAAACAGTACTTAGTTGTCCATTCATCATTAAAAACACGGCATTCATCTTCATCTTGCGTTTGTTATTGACACTCATTATAACGGTACATGAAATTTTGTAAAATTCAACAAAATAACTCAAAAACAAATTAAAAATTTTTATTTCTAAATGTCCTCGCGGGCCGCATAAAATCACTTGGCGGGCCGCATGCGGCCCACGGGCCGTAGTTTGCCCACCCTTGCCCTAGAAGATTATGGACATGGAGGAGTCCTGATAGCAGGATTAGAAACCAGATTGACTACATTCTCATTAGCAGAAGATTTAGAAACGCGCTAACAGTAGCAAAAACAGTTCCTAGTGCTGATTGTTATAGTGACCACAGATTACTCACAGGAACATTGAGGATAAAGTTGAAGAAAGTCAAGTATATAACAGGAAACACTAAATATGATTTGTGTACATTGAGTAATGACAAGAAAATACAAAACAAATTCAACACAGAAGTACAAAACAGATTTGAAATATTGTCTGATCTAGAGATCCTATTCCAGGAAGTGGATGATCAATGGGAAACGTTGAAGAATTCAATCATTGTGGTTGCAGAAACAACTATTCCAAAATTAAAGAAGGTGGGTCGTAAGAAATGGATGACTGAAGAAATTTTACACCTCATGGAAACAAGAAGACTCAACAAAAATAATTCTGTCAAATATGAAGAAATTCACAGACAAGTCAGAATATTATGTAAGGAGGCAAAAGAAGCATGGCTTGAGGAAAAATGCTTAGAAATTGAAAACCAACACAACAGTCAAAATACCAAATAGTGCACAAAAGAATTCAGGAACTTACTAATAAAAGAACAAGTACATCAACAGGGTGTCTAAAAACTGAAGATGGCAAAATCGTAATAGAAAAAGACCAGATTCTACATGTATGGACAGATTATGTGAAACACCTTTATGATGATAACAGAGACGAACAGTATGATATTAGATTTAATAATGAAGGACCGCCAATTTTGGAGATGGAGGTTCGAAATGTTCTTAAGCATATGAAAGCTGGCAAGGCCCCCGGTGCAGATAACATCACAACAGAAATGATTAAAGCTTTAGAAGAATTTGGACTAGAGCAAGTCATCAGACTGCTGAACACATTATATGATACTGGAGATATACCTCCTGAATTATGTAACTCTGTATTTATTGCAATCCCAAAGAAATCAGGAACCTTGGAATGTGATCAACATAGAACAATTAGTATAATGAGTCACATCACAAAGATTTTGCTAAGAATTATCATGCAAAGAGTGAGGAAGAAGTTACAACCTGAAATAGGGGAAGAACAATGCGGGTTTGTAGAAGGAAAGGGTACAGTAAATGCTGTGTATATACTGCTAACAGTTATTGAACGTGCTATAGAAGTAAACAAGGACATACATCTTTGCTTTATTGACTATACAAAGGCTTTTGATAGAGTTAGACATGTCAGCATGGTGGATATGCTTGCAGATCTACAAATTGATGGGAAAGACATTAGACTTATAAAAAACATATATTGGAAACAACAAGCTGCAATAAGGATTGATAATGAAGTGGGACAGTATCAGCCAATTAAGAGAGGTGTTAGGCAGGGATGTGTGATGTCTCCAGATCTTTTTTCCCTATAGAGTGAAAATATTTTCAGAAATGTAGAGGATATAAATGGAATCAGCATTGGAGGACGAAACATCAATAACATTAGATATGCAGATGATACAGTATTAATTGCAGACAATGCGCAGGACCTGCAACAATTAGTAGATGCAGTTGTTGTACACAGTGAGCAACTGGGGTTAGAATTAAATTGTAAAAAGACTCAGGTTTTGGTCGTCACTAGGAAGGAAGAAGTGCCACAATGTAATATACAAGTAAATGGAAATATTCTTCAACAAGTGAATCGGTACAATTATCTTGGAACAGTCATAACATCTGATGGGAGATGCCTTGAAGAGATTAGAACAAGAATCGCCATGGCGAAAGTAGCCTTTAGCAAGAAACACATTCTGACCAATAAAAAGATGTCAATTGAAACGAGAAAAAGAGTATTGAGGGGATACATAGAGCCTGTTCTTTTGTATGGATGTGAAACTTGGACAATGAGCAGTCAAGCTGAAAAGCATCTGATGGCTGCAGAAATGTGGTTTCTGAGGAAAATGCAAAGAATACCATGATCAGACAGAAAAACCAATGACCAAGTACTACAGGAGACAAATGAACATCGTAAACTGATTAGAGAAATTAGACGTAGACAGTCAAAATTTTTTGGACATGTTATGAGAAGAAATGGATTGGAGAACTTAGTGACAACTGGCAAGATCGAAGGGAACAGACCAAGAGGAAGACCGAGAGGAAAATACCTGGATGGCTTGGCCACATGGCATGGACAAGACAGGAACACTGAGCTGATCCACAACACTGGTGATCGAGTGAAAAGGCGAGTCATGACTGCCCATGCTTTCCGGCATGGCACATGATTGATTGATTGATAAAGATTTACTGTGAAATGTTTGTATAAAGATTTAGTATAAAGATTTACTGTCAAATGTTTGTATAAAGATTTAGTATAAAGATTTAATGTGAAATGTTTGTATAAAGATTTAGTATAAAGATTTACTGTCAAATGTTTGTATAAAGATTTAGTATAAAGATTTAATGTGAAATGTTTGTATAAAGATTTAGTATACAGATTTACTGTCAAATGTTTGTATAAAGATTTAGTATAAAGATTTACTGTGATATGTTTTTATGCAAGATTTACTGTCAAATGTTTGTATAAAGATTTAGTATAAAGATTTAATGTGAAATGTTTGTTTGCAAGATTTACTGTGAAATATTTGTATAAAGATTTACAGTGATATGTTTTTATGCATGATTTACTGTGAAATGTTTGTATAAAGATTTAGTATAAAGATTTAATGTGAAATGTTTATTTGCAAGATTTACTGTGAAATATTTGTATAAAGATTTACTGTAATATGTTTTTATGCACGATTTACTGTGAAATGTTTGTATACAGATTTGCTGTCAAATGTTTGTATAAAGATTTACTGTCAAATATTTGTATGCAAGATTTAGTGTGAAATGTTTGTGTGCAGATTATTGTGAAATGTTTGTATACAAGATTTACTGTGAAATAATTGTAAAAAGATTTATTATGAAATATTTGTGTACAAGATTTACTATGAAATTATTATTTCAACTTCAAGGTTCAAATGGCTTTCCCGGATTAACAGGAGAAAAAGGTTCTCCTGGGCAAATGGGACTTGAAGGCAACCCTGGTCGAGATGGACTTGATGGAGAACCTGGCCCTATTGGCCCTCCAGGCCCGCCTGGAGAGAAGGGAAATAGTGGTCTCCCAGGACTTTCTGGTAAGTTTATGTTAACTAGTTAATTAGTCAGTTAGTCATGGTTCCAACTTCACGGCAATGGGTTGTCCCCATTATGCTCCGTTCCTGTGCCAGTGAATATCACACAAAATGCTCCTTACTGCCCAATGTGAAAAGTTGAAAAGCCAACAGCCTGCACACGTACACTGTGCATAATGCCGCTGCCACAATGCCAACACAAAAGTCCTCCACAAAAAATACAGTTCATCGTCGATAGAAGCCGCAGTCACCAGAAAGACTTCATTGGCCCTGGTTTGATCCCATATGGTTCAGTCTCTTTCCGCAGGGCGACCCACCGAAAGCGCCGCACAAAGCACGAACTCCATAGCTCCAGCGACAACTCCGAGGAGTCTCTTTATGTTAACTTTGGCATACATTTACTCTTAGAGAACGTGACACTCTTCTTGAACAGGATTGTTCATAGACTGTCAGGACTCATTTATTTAGATTGTTTTTAAAACTGTCTTCTGTTTTTAAAACTATCTTCATCAAGTGCCTTCTCAATTAGTTTTGATCATATTTATATATAAATATATGTCAACATATATATGCTTGTCGATTAGTGTTGATGATGATAGATATATAAATATGATAGGGTGAAAAACAGGATCTCTCCCCCTCTACCCCCTTGCAGGTTGTGCGCGTTAAAAATCCCATAGCCATTGGAAATTGCAAAGAGTAGGCTGTAAGGCCGGTTTTTCTAATCTGACTATCATGTCTTTTTGTTTGCACAAAGTTGGTTTCTGTAGATGAATGGTGATTGCTTCTGCCAGCTTTTTTTTGCAAAAAAAAAAGAAGACATAATAGTCAGTTTAAAATTACCACGGTTGACAATTCAAATTATTGTGTGAATATGTGTGTTGCATATTTCAGCTTGAAATATTTTTCTAATTACTTTCCGTCGTGTGATTTCTGCTGTTTGTACCTGACGAGATGTAGCGAAATATGCCAGGCAATAAATTGTGCCATCTATTGTTCATGTCTTTGTTATTCAAATATCTCTCAGCAGACATAATCTTTTAGCAGAACACCACTCTCATCATGGCCTGTTGAAGAGTTTCTCGATCTCTTGTCATCTCCCCAACTTCATTCCCAACTCGTCTGCAACGTCCTGTGTCCATCTTTGTACTCATCCGCTGCATCTTTTTCTAGGAACCTTGCCTTCCATCACTTTTGACCGTTTGCGACATTTAATAATGCCAAAGTATTTTAGTTTCCATGATATGATGCTGTTTATGAGGGAGTTTTCTTCGATGTTCAGATCTCGTGGAATGTCGGTTTTTAATTTTCTTGGTCCTCGATATACAGCCCTTGCACCCTCTTGGTTTGAAGCAGACATACAACCCCGGCCATGGTTCCCCACTTGGTATAGGATATAGAGTCTGTATTCATTGTTTGCTTGCATGATCTTAGCCTAGCCTATTATTACCTCCAATCAATCAATCAATGAATCCAATCAATCAATCAGGTGCTGTCTCCACAATGAAGGTTGGCTGCAATGGATCTTCAATACTGCCTGTCTCTCGCTGTGACTGTACATTCTGTCATATTGATGTTCGTCCATCTCTTGATGTTATCTTCCCACTTGTATTGTTGTCTACCTCTTGCTTACTTGCCTTCAACCTTACCCTCCAGTATGGTTTTTATAAGAGTATTATGTCTTTTAACGTGGCCAAAATATTTCATTTGCCTCTTTTTTAATTTCTATCATCAACTCTCTTTTCATTCCCAGTTTTTTTAGAATCTCTGTATTTGATTGTTTTTGTTTCCATGAAATACAACATATTCTTCTGTATATCCACATCTCCAGAGTCTCTGTTCGACTTTCTAGTTGCTTGTTCAATTGTCCAGGTTTCCGCGCCATACAGTAATGTTGAATATATGTAACATTTGACAATTCTCATTTTTAATGCATTGTTAATCTCTCTACATATTAATACGATTTCATCCTGCTGAAAGCACTATTACCTCCGGTGATAATAGATTTTTCTAAAGGTACTTGTTTTCTTATACAGGATTACTTGGCCCGAGAGGTCAAGGCGGATTTCCTGGCAGGGCTGGGGCACCTGGAGATAAGGGAGATAAAGGTGCTGTAGGCCTTTCAGGAATGGATGGTCTCCCAGGAATTGACGGACCATCTGGATTACCTGGCCAGGATGGACCACGTGGCTTTCCTGGGCTTCCTGGTAAGTATATGTTGGCGTCAAAGACTCATGAAGTTTTTCCATACTAAGTAATACACTATACATTCATAGGTTACTGTTTACTTCATCATGGTCAACATCAAGAGCCTAGTCAACTGGCATAGGCGATTATGCTTCTCCACATCTCATGATCTAAAACATAATGTGTCAATTTGAGCACTGACAACTTTCTGTGCCGTGACGAAAGGATGTCATATTTGTTTCTGGGTTTTCCCATATTGAACACGTTTTCTTTCTTTGCTGTAGCAAGGACTATTCATTTCTCTATAGCATCTCTGGTAATTAAATACAGAAATATATATTCTTGTACAAAAGACAACCCTCCAAAAATCAATCTTATTAGTATAGTGTAAACTGCTGCATAATTTGAGTAAAAATCACATCTCATAAATGTTTATCCACTGCCAGTGTCTTGACCTTGCCTCGTGGTGTATTATAGTTTGTTTAGGTCTCAATTGGAAACAACAAGCTGGCATAAAAATTGACAATGAAGTAGGTCAGTACCAGTTTATCAAGAGAAGTATATGACGGGAATGTGTAATGTCTCCAAACCTTTTTTCTTATGAAGTGCAAAAATAATGCAGAATTTAGAGGGTATGAGAAGAAGGACATAACATCAGTAATAGAAGATATGCAGATGATGCAGTATTACTTGCAGACAATGAACAGGATCTGCAGCATTTAGTAGATTTGATTAATGCACACGTGAGTAACTAGAGGAGAATTCAAGTGAAAGAAAATAGAGATCATAATTGTCTCCAAGAAGAAAGAAATACTATAATGTAATATCCTATAAAATGGGAAATTTTCTACCAGGTGAATTGGTACAGATATCTCAGAACGGTCATATCATTTGATGGAGGTTGCCTTGTAGAGATTAGAACAAGAACCACTATGGGAAAAGGTAATTTGTTTGCAAGATGGAAAACATACTGAACAATGAAAGGCTGTCAAATTGCAGTCAGAAAAAACAGAGTTAAAGTGCTGTTTAGATCCTGTACTGTTACATGACCGGCTTCGTGGTGATGGAGTTACAGGTGCAGTTCGTAATCCCGCATACTCGTTTTCAAAACATAGCTGCGCGCGATTTGGCAACTGACTGTGTTGTGTTGGTTGTTTTTATGAAATGGTATGGCCGCTTATCGTTCAGAAAGCAATGGCAAACTTCTGAACGTAAACTTGCCAAGAGATCACAACAGCAAAAAAATACTGGTGTTGACTTCAACGTCCTGTTAAGGATACGCAACTAACTGAACTGTTATATTCATTTGCAACATGAGCAATAAATAGACAAGCTGTAAAGCGTCTAGTGGCAGCGGAAACATGATTTTGGGGGGAAATGCAAAGAATACCATGGACCGACAAAAAAACAAATGAGACAGTTCTCCATCAATCATGTGCCATGCCGGAAAGCGTGGGCGGTCATAACTTGCCATTTCACTCGATCACCACCGTCATGGATCAGCTCAGTGTTCCTGTCTCATCCATGTCATGTGGCCAAGCCATCCAGGTATTTTCCTCTCGGTCTTCCTCTTGGTCTGTTCCCTTCGATCTTGCCAGTTGTCACTAAGTTCTCCAATCCATTTCTTCTCATAACATGTCCAAAGAATTTTGACTGTCCACATCTAATTTCTCTGATTACAGTTCTACAAGAAGCAAATGAAAACCGTGAACTGATTCAAGACATTAGATGTAGACAGACAAGATTGTTTGGGCACCTTATGAGGAGACATAAACTAGACAATTTAGTGACAACTGGCAGAACTGATGGGGAAAGAGCAAAGGGGAGGCAGAGAGAGAAATACCTGGGAGGCTTGGTCATATGGGATAATGGGAACAAGAACACAGACCTGATGCAAGAAAATGACAGTGAATGGATAGAGATTTGAACAAGTCAATAATTTTTCTTACCTAAGACAGTTAATAACAAAAGCTGGCAGGTGTTGCATAGTGTAGTTACAGTTATAACAAGGTGTTCCATCATTTACATAGTATAATAACAATTGTAACAAGTTGTTCTATCATTTACATAGTGTAGTTACAGTTACAAGTTGTTCAATCATTTAAATATTGTAGTGACAGTTGTAACAAGTTGGTCCCTCATTTACATATGTAGTTACAGTCATAACTAGGTGTTCCATCATTTACATAGTGTAATAACAATTGTAACAAGTTGTTCCATTATTTACATAATGCAGTGACAGTTATAACAAGTTGGTCCATCATTTACATAGTGTAGTGACAGTTGTAACAAGGTGTTCCACCATTTACATCGTGTAATAACAATTGTAACAAGTTGTTCCATCATTTACATAGTGTAGTTACAGTCGTAACTAGGTGTTCCATCATTTACATATTGTAATAACAATTGTAATAAGTTGTTCCATCATTTACATAATGTAGTGACAGTTGTAACAAGTTTTTCCATTATTTACATAGAGTTGTGACAGTTGTAACAAGTTGTTCCATCATTTACATAGTGTAATAACAATTGTAACATGTTGTTCCATCATTTACATAGTGTAGTTACAATTGTGACAAGTTGCACCATAATTTACATAATGTAGTTACAGTTGTAACAAGTTGTTTTCCCATCAGTTACCTTCTATCATTTACAAAGTGTAGTTACAGTTGTAACAAGTTGTTGTTTCATCATTTACCTCCACAGGTCCAAAGGGTGAGCCGGGTCTACGTGGACTTGATGGTGAGCAAGGCCGTGTTGGTCCTGAGGGTCTCCCTGGCTTACCAGGAATGAAAGGATCTAAGGGCAATCCTGGCTTCCCTGGACGTGCTGGTTTGCCTGGGTATGAGGGTAAGTAGTCTTTATTGATTGCCAAGGTATAATAGTAAGTTGTCTATATTGATTGCCAAGGTATGATGGTAAGTTGTCTGTATTGATTGCCCAGGTATAATGGTAAGTTTAGGGAGCTGCATGGTCTCGAGGTATGGTGTCCGCCTTGAGTGCTGGAGGTTGCGGGTTCAAGCCCCAGTGATGACCGGGATTTTTTCCTCATGGACTTCTAGTAATAAAATTTCCCCTGGTCTCTGGGTAGTGAGATCGGACGCTCGTGTGTATTGTTGCGCACGTAAAAAAATCCCTTGGCAGTTGGAAATCGAAAAACGGTGCTGCCCGGGCAAAATTCCGAGTTAAAAATCTTCCCAAAGTATTCCAGGATCCTCGGCAGTGCTACGGAGTTCATGCACTGAGCTGAGTTTCTCCAGACTCAGATTTGAGTTAGGAGGAAAACGGAGCACTTATGGGTTGCACCCGTGTGCCATGATGTTGATCCATAGACTAAACTAAACTAATGGTAAGTTGTCTGTATTTATTCATACCTCTCCGGGAGTCTCCGTGGCGAGGTGGTCAGGCCAACTGCCTCATGCTCCGAAGGTTATGGGTTCAACTCCGGTCTACATCATTCGGTTCACAAGTGCATTTTTCTCGGAGACTCGAAGTGGGGGGGGGGGGGGGGGGGATTTCATCGCCTGAGCTAAATAGTTCTGGCCTTGTACTAAGCTTTCGACAAGCTGTCCTGCGGAAAGAAACAATATGGGATAAAACCCGGGGCAATGAAGTGGATTGATCCTCTCGACTTTTAAGACTTTTGTAAGATTTGTATGTATCTTTACACTGTTCTCCCCGCCCCCAACCATTACAGACCTGGGGTCAACCCAGTCCCATTAAAATGGCTACTTGACAATTTTCTGGGAATTTTCTGGTAAGGAAAGATGATGAGGAAGGGAACAGGCTGCTCCAGCTCATATAACATGACCTAGAATGTGTGAAGGCTTAACACTTCACACTCCAGCTGCAGAATCTGGTCACTACATTTCCCTGTGCACCGTGCACAGTCAAGTTTAAGCATTATGGGGTTGACTAGCATGAGTTTAACGTGGATCAAGAGCGCAGGGATAATATAAAACAAGCTATTGTACTTGTGGGGAGTCTAGTCATTAAGTCTAGTAAGTAAAGTAACATAAAATACAGTACAGTAAAGTAAAGCAAAGTAAAGTAAATTAAATTAAACATAAAGTAAAGTAGTGTAAAGCAAAGCAAAGTAAATTAAACGTAAAGTAAAGCAAAGCAAAGTAAATTAAACCAAAAGTAAATTAAAAGTAAAGTAAATTAAAGCGAAGCAAAGTAAATTAAAAGTAAAGTAAATTACAGCAAAGCAAAGTAAATTAAAAATAAAGTAAATTACAGCAAAGTAAAGTAAAAGTAAAGTAAATTTAATGTAAAGTAAAGTAAATCAAAGCAAAGTAAATTAAAAGTAAAAGTAAAGTAAATTAAATGTAAAGTAAAGTAAAGTAAAGTAAATCAAAGCAAAGCAAAGTAAATTAAAAGTAAAGTAAAGAACCCTGTTGCACACATTATGACATATCAAGCATATGGTGCTAGACTTACTGTTTAAAGGTCAGTGAGCTCTCCATTAGTGATGAGATCTGAAGAGAGATACAGAGATCTGAAGAAACTGAACATCATAGACTGTTCTTCAGTATCACATCAACAACCTTTACTACCCATGGCATTTCCTGGTTTCCTTTAGGCTGGGTCGACCTGAGAGGCCACTGCAGATGTAATCTGCTGACTTCACAGAAAACATTGTAGGCACTGGATGATTTTTTTATCAGGATTATTCATTAGAAAATATCACAGATAAAGATGAACAGTAGAGATGATAAATTGAGGTCATTGAAAGTTAGTTTACAGGACATGACTATCAACCACAGTATTGATGGCTGTTTGTGAATTACTGGGCAGGTTTTACATTCAGTGCCATTGCTTTCTGATTGACCGACAATCATATCATCAAAATCAACGCAAAGCAGCTTGCTTCCAAATCGTCTGCTGGTGATTGTGAATAGTTGACTCCGCAGTCGGAGAATTACGAAATGTGTTCACTGTTGCTAAGCCACAGATGTTGGCAGGGATGGTAAAGTAAGGGAGCTTTTCCCATTGGGTATCCAAAGGTTAAGGATCACAGGGTCAGATGTTAATTAAACTTCTTGGTAAATACACTGACCAGTTGTACTGAAATAATATTTCATCTTTTGTAGGTCTGAAAGGAGATCCTGGGTTCCCTGGCCAATTTGGTGAGGTTGGGCCGGATGGCGAACCTGGAAGACCAGGTCCTTTTGGTCCCAAGGGAGACCCAGGCCTGCCAGGAACACCTGGTCTAAATGGATCACCAGGTAGGTACCCACTTCTGGTTATTTGCAAAGTCCTTGACTGCAAGTGCAGTGTACTTCCTGGCCATGTCTCTGTTGATCTTGCTTCAGTCTACAATGTTCAGTTCCTTCAGGTATGTGCTATATTTGCAAAGTTCTTGACTGCAAGTGCAGTGTACTTCCTGGCCTTGTCTCTGTTGATCTTGCTTCAGTCTACGATGTTCAGTTTCTTCAGATCTCTGCTATATTTGGTGGGTGGTGAAGTGTATAAATGTTACACCAGTACAGCAGTTCTTCTGTCAGAAGTAACATGAAACAGCAACGGCTGGAGGAGACTTCAAGCAGCCCTATGCATCGCAGAGCTTTAGGGAGATAGAAACTCTACTAAAGCATGAGGACAAATTGGAGAAAAGAAAGCGAGAACTACAAGGGAGGGCATAATAACATTAAAGAGCTTGGCGGAAACGCACAGACCAGAATCTGCAGACGCCAAAGCAAACCCCAAAACATGTTCTACAAGACTACCCTGACTTTGCTGAATTGATGGAGGAAGTCTGGCCGATTTGTGTGACTAATTGATTGATTGATTTAAGAATCGATGTATTTAGGGGGCTGAGTGGTCTCAAGATATGGTGTCTGCCTCGAGTGCTGGAGGATCCCTGGTGAGGACCGGGATTTTTTCACGTGGACTTCTAGTAACAGATATGTCCTCTGGTCTCTGGGTAGTGAGATCGGACGTCCGTGTGTTTTGTTGTAAAAAATCCCTTGGCAGTTGGAAATCGAAAAAGAGTAGCCTGACGGCACTGGCCAGGCAAAATTGTGAGTTAAAAATCTACCCAAAGTATTACAGGATCCTTGCTGGTGCTATGGACTTTGTGCACTGAGCTGTGAGTCTCCGGACTCAGGCTCGAGTTAGGAGTAGAACGGAGCACTTGTGGGTTACACCCGTGTGCTGTGATGTTGATCCGTCGACTAAATTAAACTAAACAAAACTATCAGTATCATAGTATTCCGGGCAGACACATAGATGCTCTGACGCAACAAATGGTGAAAGGTGCAGATGTTGGTCAATCACACTCTGGTTGTAAACACATCAGATTCATCCTCTCACATGACCCTCCTTGCTGAAACCCACTCTTAAATCGAAATTCAAGCATCCTTAAATATGTTGTTTCATTTATTATTGTGTCTTGAAGTAGTAGGCATTCATAAATAATCTTCGGAATGTCTGACTTGTCCATTATGAGTGTTCCAACTACTGTTGCTCTTGAAGCATATCAGCTCGATTTATGGAAACACTCTTAGTCAGACAGTTTAGTTTAGTTTAGTCGACGGATCAACATCACGGCAGATGGGTGTAACCCATAAGTGCTCCGTTCTACTCCTATCTCAAACCCGAGTCCAGGGAATCTCGGCTCAGTGAACAAACTCCGTAGCACTGGTGAGGATGCTGAAATACTTTAGGTAGATGTTTAACTCAAAATTTTCTGGTTAGCGCCGTTAGGCTACTCTTTCTCGATTTCCAAGTGATTTTTTATGAGCGCAACAATACACACGGGCGTCCGATCTCACTGCGTAGAGACCAGTGGAAATTTTGTTACTAGAAGTCCATGTGAAAAAATCCCGGCCCTCTCGGGGCTTGAGCCCAGGACCTCCAGCACTCAAGGCGGAAACCATACCTCGAGACCACTCATCCCCCCACTTTTAGTCAGATGTGACTGAGCTACAATATAACAATAGACAGTACTACCCACTTTCTGTCAGCACCAAATCTTGGGCCCCACATTATACCAAAGGTTTCGGGCAAAGGAGAGCAATTGGGAGGGTAAAAGCCTTATTCTGGTGCCAGGAAATGCAACCTGAAGATTAAATGTTATTGCAGGACAGACCAGGCCCTAAGCCTTGGTCGGCAACTGGTCTAGGATGGAAGCTTTGACAGGCGGACAGATAGAGCTTTGCTTTACTGATCCAGCAGCTTCTGTAGCTGGCCTTTTTCAACTCAACCCAACCCAACCCAACCCAATTCAACTCAACTCAGTTTGCATGAGCTAGATAGAAGAAATGAGAAACTTTTCTGCCCACTGTCATGAGACCAGCGCTCTGCAAAGTTCCTGCAACACCATGACTTAGCTAATACACTTTAACTTGCATGTGTGAAAGTATGTGCAATTCTAATGACACCTGCTGTGCATGTATACTCAGGGTTTCCTGGCATGGGCGGGCAGAAGGGAGAACCAGGTCTGCCTGGATTTGGTTTGCCAGGTTTATCTGGTCGAGATGGGAGAAAAGGTGAAGATGGACTCTCTGGAAGTATTGGCCCTCCTGGACCACCAGGAGAAAAAGGTGAACCAGGATACCCGGGTGCGCCTGGAGCCAAGGTAAATGTTTTTATTACAATTACATTAACTAGCGACTAGAATATTCTTGTTACATGTGAGTGGTCAGTCATTTGGTATCACATCTACTAGTGATTGTATTCTTCTCCTTGTAACATCTGTGTGGTCAGTTTTCATCTTACCACATCAGCTTGTGATTGTATTCTCCTTGTAACATCTGTGTGGTCAGTTTTCATCTTACCACATCAACTAGTGATTGTATTCTTCTTCATGTAACATCTGTATGGTCAGTTTTCATCTTACCACATCAACTAGTGATTGTATTCTTCTTCATGTAACATCTGTATGGTCAGTTTTCATTGTACCACATCAGCTTGTGATTGTATTCTCCTCCTTGTAACATCTGTGTGGTCAGTTTTCTTTGTACCACATCAACTAGTGATTGTATTCTCCTCCTTGTAACATCTGTGTGGTCAGTTTTCATTGTACCACATCAGCTTGTGATTGTATTCTCCTCCTTGTAACATCTGTGTGGTCAGTTTTCATTAGTCATTACTAGTCATTAGTCATGGTTCCAACATCACAGCAAATGGTCGTCCCCATTATGCTCCATTCCCGTGCCAGTGAATATCACATAAAATGTTCTCCACTGCCCCATGTGAAAAGTGGAAAAGACAGGAGTGATTGATTGATTGATTTAGGAATCGACATCACAGCATTCGGGGCATTCCCATAAGTGCTCCGTCCTCATCCTCAGCAGCCAGCGAAGAGTTCCAACACTAATAGTACCAGTAGCAATCTGATTATAAGTCCGTCTCGCCTTTCCTCTGAGCGTTGAGCGTCGGCCAGATCCCCTCGTCACTCCTCGCTGTCTCATTCTTGCCAGACCATGGTAATCCATTTGCTCCTCCGAGGTGTGCACGTGCTCCCACAAGGCCGCAACCACGTCTGCCTTGTCATGTATCAATGCTCCACCAAGTTCTGCAGAGCCAGCCAATCTGTCCGCCTGTTCATTTCTCAGCACACCGGCATGCCCCGGAGAAAAGATCCAGACGATGCTTGTCACCGATGACTTCCGAAGCGAAGCAAGCCACTCCGCACGAAGCCTGCCTGTCCTCACCCTCGTCAGCATGCTTTCTGAGTCAGTTACAATCATGATGTGTGTGTGTATCGTATTCTCCATCTAGCGGAGAGCCGCAGTGACTGCCTCCACCTCCATTCTTAAGCTGGATGTTGTGGTATCATATGCCAGGCTCTCCTGCCCCAAACATCGACCATTAGCTTTGGCTATGAACCCCCAGCCACTTCTCTGACCTCTTGACACCGAACCATCTGCCAGAGAGTAACTATACTATTCTTCTATATCTTTACTGTTCTTCCTTGGCAAGTTTGGCTTCAATTTGTCTAGCATCCTTCTCAACATAACTGGAATTTTGTAACGTAACTGTTCAACTGTGATATATATAACACTGACAGAATGTCTTAATCTTTAGCCGAGGTTTTATTTTTCGGGCAGCATCTCGTGACACAGATGACCTGCAGGCATAATTATACCATCACACAGTCCGTCATCCCTACTCACACTACCGTACTCACCAAGACTACAATTAATACAGACATGTCGCTTGTCATCTTGCAATCATTAATAGTGTTGACAATTCGTAACAATATTCCTATCTATACTATTAAATCTCATAGAACCTTTAGACTTGATTACTCACGTCTGTCTTTGGTATTCCTTCTTGTATGACCTTTCGCTGGTGATTCCCTAACTGACAATGTTGACTTCATATCTTGTGTTTCGTGTTTCCTACTTCCATTTGTACTCAGTGCTTAAACGCATTCATACTACAATCCGTCTCTTCTCGTTCCTTCCTTCTTCCTCTCCTTAAGTTCTCTGGATTATAGACATTCTCTTCATTCGCTTCACCAGATCTTGTCCTGATCATAACAGTGTCTTCTTTCCTTCATCGCTGTTCCCCGTCTGTTTCCCTATGACGTTTTTTATCACCAAGTCAGTTATTGTGCATTCAATGTGTGCTGTATTTTCCTATTTCCCGATTATCGCATTATTTGTCCTGCGACACATGGCACCATCTGTGTAGATAATCACATCACCCGAGTGAGCATTGTCCTGAATTAGTTGCTGGATTTCCACTTCCGTGGCCCCTGCTGGCCGCTCCCTGCACTCCCGGCTTAATGTGATTATAACTCTGCACAAGTCTGACTGCTCCGCTGGCACTCTGACCCACTCCTCTCCACGCCTAATGTTCTCCAAGGGGCACACCTGTCTGATTGTATCCTCTGCCTGAGCCATCCATGATTTCCCTCTTATCAGTCGTTGACCCTTAACTGCGTCCAGCGCCTCATGCAGTGAGTGGTCTGTGTCTGCAGCTACTCTGAGGTATGCTTTCGCCTGCATCACCTTGAGCCTACCAGCAACAGTCGGCAGACCAAGAATGTAACGCATACACACTACTGGGGTGTCTCTAGTGCATCCCTGAATGACCCGCATAGCTTCATTCTGTATGCGCTCTAACTTCACCAGCTGACTCTCTGAGACAGTGAGCAGACCTAATCCATAATCAATTACTGAGAGGATCAAGTGCTGGTATAGTGTGAAAAGCATTCTCTGCTCAGTGTCCGTTGCAGCCATAGTTTTAAGTGCACTGAGTCCCTTTTGAGATCTTGTCACAACCGTCTCCACATGGTCCTTGAAGGATAGGCTCCTGTCAAATGTGATCCCCAGATACTTACATACAGCCCTATGCATCCCAGAGCTTTAGGGAGATAGAAACTCTACTAAAGCATGAGGACAAATTGGAGAAAAGAAAGCGATAACTACAAGGGAGGGCATAATAACATTAAAGAGCTTGGCGGAAACGCACAGACCAGAATCTGCAGACGCCAAAGCAAACCCCAAAACATGTTCTACAAGACTACCCTGACTTTGCTGAATTGATGGAGGAAGTCTGGCCGATTTATGTGACTAATTGATTGATTGATTTAAGAATTGATGTATTTAGGGGGCTGAGTGATCTCAAGATATGGTGTCTGCCTCGAGTGCTGGAGGTCCTGGATTCAAGCCCCGGTGAGGGTTGGGATTTTTTTCACATGGACTTCTAGTAAAAGAAATGTCCCCTGGTCTCTGGGTGGTGAGATCGGACGCCCGTGTGTTTTGTTGTGCACGTAAAACATCCCTTGGCAGTTGGAAATCGAAAAAGAGTAGCCTGACGGCACTGGCCAGGCAAAATTGCGAGTTAAAAATCTACCCAAAGTATTAAGGATCCTTGCCGGTGCTATGGACTTTGTGCACTGAGCTGTGAGTCTCCGGACTCAGGCTTGAGTTAGGAGTAGAACGGAGCACTTATGGGTTACACCCGTGTGCTGTGATGTTGATCCGTCGACTAAATTATACTAAACAAAACTATCAATATCATAGTATTCCGGGCAAACACATAGATGCTCTGACGCAACAAATGGTGAAAGGTGCAGATGTTGGTCAATCACACACTGGTTGTAAACACATCAGATTCATCCTCTCACATGACCCTCCTTGCTGAAACCCACTCTTAAATCGAAATTCAAGCATCCTTAAATATGTTGTTTCATTTGTTATTGTGTCTTGAAGTAGTAGGCATTCATAAATAATCTTCGGAATGTCTGCCTTGTCCATTATGAGTGTTCCAACTACTGTTGCTCTTGAAGCATATCAGCTCGATTTATGGAAACACTCTTAGTCAGACAGTTTAGTTTAGTTTAGTCGACGTATCAACATCACGGCAGACGGGTGTAACCCATAAGTGCTCCGTTCTACTCCTATCTCAAACCTGAGTCCAGGGAATCTCGGCTCAGTGAACAAACTCCGTAGCACTGGTGAGGATGCTGAAATACTTTAGGTAGATGTTTAACTCAAAATTTTCTGGTTAGCGCCGTTAGGCTACTCTTTCTCGATTTCCAAGTGATTTTTCATGAGCGCAACAATACACACGGGCGTCTGATCTCACTACGTAGAGACCAGTGGAAATTTTGTTACTAGAAGTCCACGTGAAAAAATCATACAGAATCAAAGGATTGAAATTAGCTGCAGAAACTTTGAAAGCAGACCGCCTTGCATTGATTTCACCAGCATGGTTATCAGTCATTCAGAATTAATGTAGCGAAATATGTAATTATTGCCTAATAAATCACAAACAGCCAAACACCATATTGGGGTTGATTGTGACATCCTGTAATTTAAATGCAACTAACTTTTTAACTTTGTGGCTGTTTTCTTTCTCTTTGTAACATCTGTGTAGTAAGAATTTATTGTACCACATCAACACATCATTATGTACCATGTGGATAGGCATGTGCAGTTATGGTTCTCCATCTGACATGATCACCAGAGTATTAGATCAGGTCTGTTCTCCATCTCACATGATCACCAGAGTATTAGATCGGGTCTGTTCTCCATGTCACACGATCACCAGAGTATTAGATCGGGTCTGTTCTCCATCTCACACGATCACCAGAGTATTAGATCGTGTCTGTTCTCCATCTCACACGATCACCAGAGTATTAGATCGGGTCTGTTCTCCATGTCACATGATCACCAGAGTATTAGATCGGGTCTGTTCTCCATGTCACACGATCACCAGAGTATTAGATCAGGTCTGTTCTCCATCTCACACGATCACCAGAGTATTAGATCGGGTCTGTTCTCCATGTCACATGATCACCAGAGTATTAGATCGGGTCTGTTCTCCATGTCACATGATCACCAGAGTATTAGATCGGGTCTGTTCTCCATGTCACACGATCACCAGAGTATTAGATCAGGTCTGTTCTCCATCTCACACGATCACCAGAGTATTAGATTGGGTCTGTTCTCCATGTCACATGATCACCAGAGTATTAGATCAGGTCTGTGTTCTTGTTTGGATTATGCCATCTGGCCAAGCCATCCAGTTTTTTTTATAACTTTTCCTTCCCTTTGCCCTTTCTCCATTAATTTTGTCAGTTGTTACTAAGTTTTTAAGTTGATTTCTCCTCATAATGTGTCCAGAAAATCTCATCTGTCTTGTCCAATTTCTGTAAACAATTTATGATTTTTATTTGTCTCTTGAAAGACTTTCATTCAATTTTCTGTCGGTAGATGATGTTATTTTCATATTCCTCAGAAACCATATTTCCAATGACATTTCATCTTTCTCTGTTTCTCTGCTTATTGTCCTTGTTTTCCTTGCATAAAACAGTATAGGTTCTATATAGCACTGCAACACTCTTTTTCTCATGGCCATTTTATTGTATTGGCACCTTGCCATCTTGACAAACAATATTTATTGTGCTTTAAAAAAACAGGCATAATAAACTCTCTAAAGCACAAAGTATATGCTGAATTGTAGAGACCATGTGTTGCCCATACAGCATGATCCCTCTATTGGTCTGCCTCTTTTACTCCAGAGGAAAGGCAACACCATACATCTGGAACAAGACATGCTGCAGAAGCTGCTGCTTCAGCAAAGCAGTGCTCTAACTGTCTGCATGTTGGAGCTTCCATCGTAGACCAGTTGCCGACCATGAATTAAGGCCTGGTCTATCCTACCATGACATTTAATCTTTAGGTTCCACACAAGGAATCTCACACAAGGAAAAAGCTTGTACCCTCCCAGTTGCGCTCTTCTGCCCAAAGCTGTTGGCACAATGTGGGGTGTCGGGTTTGTTGCACGCTGCCCAACATTTGGTGCTAACAGAAAGCAGGTAGTGCCGTCTGCTGTCATAGGTAGTGTCAGAAGTCGGGGTGCCCACCACCTAGATGAAAGTATTATTCACTGGCGTGCAACCCCAAATAGTCATAAATTGACTAGGGACAAAATCTATATGGCTGAACTATAGATTAAGCCCTGAATATCCAACGTACAGCTCCAAGTGGCTCGTTACAAAATTGAAATGAACTGTGCTGAATATTCGCCAAGGAATAGGAAAGAAAAGGTTAGCTAGGATAGATTTTTAAGTCTAAAATTAAGTGTAATTAACAACTATCCCAGTACAGGTTTTTCTCCCTGACTGCTCCCTTCCTTGGTGTTTAAGTGAACCCCCACCAATGTACACACACAACACGTATGCACAATTGGAATTAATATAATGACAGAACTATGAGTTACAATACTACAACATTTATTTACTAATCATAATCATAGACATCTGATGGTTTTCAATATGAGGATGATGAAATCATATAACATATTGTGATGAGAAACATTACGTAACTTTACTGTTACTTGAACTATCTGGATCTGTGGTCCAGATCCCCTCTCTCAAGTAGAAACAAAAAACAGCTTGCTGGTATTCTGACTCCTGTCAGTCCTGGCACAACCTAGTCGTCACTCGTCCTTGAGATCTTAAACATAGGTGCTCTTTGTGAGAGCTTGAAAGAAAGTCAAGAATGTGTTATATATAGTTCTACATCAGTGCAATCCTAAGTAAAACATATTCTAGTAAACACATATACAATGACCAGTCTGGCCAAGTTTATCTTCCAGCTCTACTGCATTCACCATCCTCCTTCTCCCTCCATATCTCTCTCCTACTGTCTTATTCGGGGACGGGCTTTTCAATTGTCTCACACGCCTGTAATTATTACATTTCTGCCGCCCCATGTCCATGTCGCTAATACAGAAATTCTGTGTCATACAGCCGCTCCGTCCAAAGTTGGTTTAGCAGCTCACAGGGTCGGTAATGGTATCATAATAGTACCTGATCATCCGGGCTTACAAGCCGTGACCAGTACCTGTGCCAGGTTTTCGTGAATTACCGTGAACGCACGCCAACCATACACTGAAAAAGTTTAGCACCATATACCCTATACCAATTGTGGGTAATGTCTGTACCATTACACCTCTGCTTCCAACACAATCGATGGCCAATGTGCCAATGCGCACCCAATAGCATAACACCAATTTATTCTTCGTGAGTTACCATATAACAAATCACATCAAATAAACCTAGGGTATGCGAATACAAAATGGCATATAAGGCTATTCTTACCTACATGGTATAATGCAAAAAAGTAAGTAATATCCTTATCTACAACAAACTGGGAAACATAGTTTCCATATACGTTACAGACTAAATAAATGTTTGCCAAGTGCATATCCAGAGTATAACAACACTGATGCATACGGCAAGTCAAATATATCAAACCTCCAATACTTTAACATAATAGCATTATGCAAAGTTAGTAACAATATTGTTTACATAAATATGAGACACAGAAACAATACTCAGAGCAGTTCCTACTTAGCCACTGCTGTGGTAAGAATTAAGGAAATATAGTCAGTTGACTATATTCTGTTCAAAGAATGCACCCACCAAAAAGAGACTAGTCTAGTTTAGAAAGGAATGGTAAGCATCTGCTACGACACCTCAAGTATATCTAGACAAGATCTGCCTTCCATAAGTTTCTACTTCTCAGAAGAGTAACACTTAAAGCACAATGATATTGAACACAGAACTTAGAAAGACCACTCAAGTAACCTACGACAATGATAGTTCTTGTGATAACCTAGATCAGATATAGACTGAAAATCAGTACATACATCTAAAAGGCTTGACTAGTTACTAAGAAATAACTTTCCTAGTGGAGTCTACCAACATCAGAATCATACATATGCCTACAAAACACTGAGCTGGTTGCCTCACCTGTTTTGAAGTCAAACATTTTCTGACATGAAACAATTCCGATTCCGATTCCATTTCAAAAACAAAAATTCCAAATTCGACCTCGTCTAACCTGCTTCATCAGCTGTGGTTATTGTTGAGGTACGTGGTTTTTGTGGGTTTATTAGCCCTAATTCTTGTCTTGTGAGTCCTATCTCGGACTGGTTATGTAGCGTTTGTGTCTGTGACGTCAGCAGTGGTTGGTGGCTATCCTTTGTGCTCTTCTGTTGTTGTGGTTTTCTTTGTTGGTGTTGGCTCCTGGCTCGTCTGGCTGCAGTCCTTATAAGGACTTTTCGTTATCCCACTCCAGCTGGGGGATCGGTCGGCGGCTGTCCTTTGTGCATGTTTCCTCTTGTTGTTTTCTTTGTTGGCGCAGGCTCCTGGTTTGGCTGGTCACAGTCCTTAAAAGGACTTTTTATTAGGTCTTTTAGTCTTCTTTGTTGTGTATTTTCTGTATGAGCTTTTCGATGTTGCTGTTTTCCTTCTCGTATTTTTTTTCATCTTCGAGTTTTAGCTTCTACCATTCGCTTTTTTCCTCCGCGGACAGCCATAGCTTTCTCTCTCCGTCTTCTATGTAGTACGAGTAGTCGGTACCCCGTTCCAAGATTGTAATTGGGTAATCTACCTGTAACCTGAATTTCTTGGGTTTTTTCTTTTCTCTTTCAATCCAACACCTTTTGAATTCCTTGCGCCTGAGTACCTCCCGTCTTTGACTTGCCCGTATCTCCTCCAAGGTAAGCTCAGTGGGCCTATCCATGTCGTCCTCAGAGTGCTCGTCTTGGTTTACTTCGGATGTCTGGCGGGCTAGTGTCGTGGCTGGGTTGCTAGCTTTGTCTAGCGGTTCCGGCTCGTCCTCTTGTTGGATGTCATCTTGCGGTTCCTCTGTGTGCTTTTCTGTTTCTTGTGCTGGTTTGTTTTGGGTTGGCTCCCTTTCGATTGTTAGAATTTCTCTTACCGCTTTGATGTCTCGCAGAATCTCTTCATTTATCTTTGTCATCTGCCTCATGTTCTCCACCTCTTGTTTGATGTCCCGCTGGATCTCCTTTATTTCGGCAAGAAGTTTCCCATTTTCGCTGGTTAGTGCCGATGTTTGCAGTAGCTTGACTTGCTTCATTAGCTCCTCAATCTTGCTTTGCAGTTGTTCTTTCTCGGCTTGTGAGATGCATGTTGCTGGCTCGCACCTCCGCATTGCTTCCTTGAATGGTGTCTTTGTGATGGTGGCGATCTTTAAGACGTCTCTGTGTCTTTGCAGGTACGGACAGCCCAGGTATCTTGTTCCATGTTTGCCCAGGCAGTTGGCTCACTTTCTTTTGTTGTTAGGTGCTCGGAAGTCCGTGGCCAGCGGACACTCCTTGAAAGCGTGGTGATCGGGCAGTATCAGCATATTTCCGTCTTACTGCGACACGTAGCTCTACTGTGGCCGGCCTTCTGACATCTGGAACATTGCGTGATTCTTGGTATAAATCTCTCTGGTTGCTGCATTCTCTTTTTGAATGATGCTGTGGTCGGCATCTCGCTGCCCTCCGACGTCACTACTGCCAAGGTTGTAGGTATCTTGGAGTAGGTGAGAAGCCGCTCTGCCTTCAAGAATCAGATGTGAAGATTCTCTTCACGTAGCTGCTTCAGGATTTCTTCATCTGTCTGCTCCACAGGAATCCGCTTGACAACCCATCAGACTGTTTTTGAGTCAGTGTTTCCGACTCTGGTGTCGTTCTCCTCCTCCTTCTCTGCTGTCTTGGTTCTTGACTGTGTGGGGCTGTCAATCTTCTCCCTCGTAGTAACATCAGTAATAGCTGTAGTATCAGGCTCTTTGATGCAGCTAGCAGGTGGGCTCTCGACGTTCTTCTTCTTGTTGTCGACTCCCACGCTGCACATCTTGGCAACAGCGTGTTTCTTGTTGTTGGACTTTCAACGTGACATTTTCCCGCTGATCAGGCTTCTTGACAGAATAATGCGACTTGACTTGTTAGCGCTCGTAGTGCGAATGACATGAAACAGGCTAGGGATCCTTATTTAAGCTGAGTCCAGCAGACAGTATTATCTCCTTGGCACCTTTCTGTCTGGATTTAGGTACTCATGCCCAACGTACAGGTCATTAATTCTATTCAAGTGTTGGGCTGGTATTACAGTGTCCGTTTCACACTACTGATTCAGCCATTCTGTGCAATTTCAGTTCCCACCCTGTCATGGGGTTAATTGCCCCTAGGCCACTCTGTGTGGTCAGCTGTCCTTGGCATTGTTTACCGCCCTATGGCTATTATCTCCCCCTGGGTCAATATGTGGTTCACGCCTGGGTGGTTTTATTTCACTATCTCTGACATTCTCCTACAGGTAATTGCCTTTATTCAGCCACTGGCCCAGTTCATTGTTGATTTAGCCAGGGATACCTGGGCGAGAAGGTGCCAATGTGTCTGTGGTGTCATAGCCCGTCTGGGTCAGCAGTTTTCCAAGGTGTAGACTAATTATCTAGTTGTGTCCGTCTCAAGCAGCCCATTTTACTTGCCATCTGCAAGCTTATGTCATGGCTAGAGGCTTTTTGTGAATAATCTTACCTCATGACTAGATAGCATTGGAGCAGCGTGATTAATTCATTATTTCTCAAATTGGCCTCTCAAATTTGGAGACCGAGAAAATATTCTGGGATGTTAACGCGGCATTTCGCGACAGGTAGCATAGTCATATCTGACTAATACCTGACTAATTCACTGCAGTCGACAGGTTTATGTTTGCATGGACCACATAACTACAGCTTGTTAAAATCAAGCATGTTATATATTTTTTTGTGGTGTCCTTTATTAAGAAGTACATTCCCACATGATATGTTTGTTGGTACACACAAAGAATAGCCAGCCACACACAATGATTGGAATAGAAAGAGTTAATAGATGAGTTTTTGAGTCAGGAACCGACATCACAGCACTCGGAACATTCCCATACATGCTCCGTCCTCATCTTCAACAACCAGCGAAGAGTTAAATGGTAATAGCTGACGTCTGTATTCATTGTAAATAGGCGTGAATTAACAGAAATCGTTAAAATATCAATCAATCAATCATGTGCCATGCCGAAAAGCGTGGGTGGTCATGACTCGCCATTTCACTCGATCACCAGAGTCCTGGATCAGCTTAGTGTTTCTGTCTTGACCATGCCATGTGGCCAAGCCATCCAGGTATTTACTTCTCGGTCTTCCTCTTGGTCTGTTCCCCTCGATCTTGCCAGTTGTCACCAAGTTCTGCAATCCATTTCTTCTCATAACATATGAAATTTTCAGTTAATTAACAATCTGTTTTCTGTAACAATGTGAATAAGGCATACTATTGTAGACAAGTCAGCTGTGAAAGAATTGCAGTTAGGACTCAGAAGCTTATAAAAAAAAGAAAGAAAGAAAGTAAGTCCAGAATCTGTTTCCCACAACTTGAAGCTTGGTGGGCACATGGTGCTAACTCCATATATTTATAGATTTGTCAGTCCTTGATAGGTGATGTGGTCAATATCACACCAGTCACCTTTACTTCCAGTCACCTTTACTTCCAGTCACCTCTACGTCCGGTCACCTCTACTTCCAGTTGTGGAACAATTAGTAGATTGACTCTTCGCTGGCTGTTGAACGGGGGACGGAGCACGTATGGGAATGTCCTGAATGCAGTGATGTCGGTTCTTAACTCAACTCAACTCAACTCTACTTCCGGTCACCTTTACTTCTGGTCACCTTTACTTCCAGTCACCTCTACTTACTGCCACCTTTACTTCTTGTTACCTTTACTTCCAGTTACCTTTACTTCTGGTCACCTTTACTTCCGGTCACTCTTACTTCCAGTCACCTCTACTTCCTGTCACCTTAACTTCTCGCCACCTTTACTTCCAGTCACCTCTTTTTCCAGTCACCTCTACTTCCAGTCACCTCTACTTCCAGTCACCTCTACTTCCTGTCACCTTTACTACCAGTCACCTTTATGTCTGGTCACATTTACGTCTGGTCACCTCTACCTCCAGTCACCTCTACTTCCTGTCACCTCTACTTCCAGTCACCTCTACTTCCAGTCATCTCTACTTCCACTCACCTCTACTTCCAGTCATCTCTACTTCCACTCACCTCTACTTCCAGTCATATCTACTTCCACTCACCTCTACTTCCATTCACCTCTACTTCCAGTCACTTCTACTTCCTGTCACCTTTACTACCAGTCACCTTTATGTCCGGTCACCTTTACGTCCGGTCACCTCTACCTTCAGTCACCTCTACTTCCTGTCACCTCCACTTCCAGTCACCTCTACCTTCAGTCACCTCTACTTCCTGTCACCTCTACTTCCTGTCACCTCTACTTCCAGTCACCGTAACTTCCAGTCATCTCTACTTCCATTCACCTCTACTTCCAGTCATCTCTACTTCCAGTGATCTCTACTTCCAGTCATCTCTACTTCCACTCACCTCTACTTCCATTCACCTCTACTTCCATTCACCTCTACTTCCATTCACCTCTACTTCCATTCACCTCTACTTCCAGTCACCTCTACTTCCACTCACCTCTACTTCCAGTCATCTCTACTTCCACTCACCTCTACTTCCAGTCATCTCTACTTCCACTCACCTCTACTTCCACTCACCTCTACTTCCAGTCACCTCTAATTCCAGTCACTCTACTTCCAGTCACCTCAACCTCCAGTCACCTCAACCTCCAGTCACCTCAACCTCCAGTCATCTCTACTTCCACTCACCTCTACTTCCAGTCATCTCTACTTCCACTTACCTATATTTCCAGTCACCTCAACCTCCAGTCACCTCTACTTCCACTCACCTCTACTTCCAGTCATCTCTATTTCCACTCACCTCTACTTCCAGTCATCTCTACTTCCACTCACCTATATTTCCAGTCACCTCAACCTCCAGTCATCTCTACTTTCACTCACCTCTACTTCCAGTCATCTCTACTTCCACTCACCTCTACTTCCAGTCACCTCTACTTCCATTCACCTCTACTTCCATTCACCTCTACTTCCATTCACCTCTACTTCCACTCACCTCTACTTCCACTCACCTCTACTTCCACTCACCTCTACTTCCTCTCACCTCTACTTCCACTCACCTCTACTTCCAGTCACCTCTAATTCCAGTCACTCTACTTCCAGTCACCTCAACCTCCAGTCACCTCAACCTCCAGTCACCTCAACCTCCAGTCACCTCTACTTTCAGTCATCTCTACTTCCACTCACCTCTACTTCCAGTCATCTCTACTTCCACTTACCTATATTTCCAGTCACCTCAACCTCCAGTCACCTCTACTTCCACTCACCTCTACTTCCAGTCATCTCTATTTCCACTCACCTCTACTTCCAGTCATCTCTACTTCCACTCACCTATATTTCCAGTCACCTCAACCTCCAGTCATCTTTACTTTCACTCACCTCTACTTCCAGTCATCTCTACTTCCACTCACCTCTACTTCCAGTCACCTCTACTTCCATTCATCTCTACTTCCACTCACTTCTACTTCCATTCACCTCTACTTCCACTCACCTCTACTTCCACTCACCTCTACTTCCATTCACCTCTACTTCCATTCACCTCTACTTCCACTCACCTCTACTTCCACTCACCTCTACTTCCACTCACCTCTACTTCCACTCACCTCTACTTCCAGTCATCTCTGTCAAAGTCTTGCTTAGGGCAAGAATTATGGCTCGTATCTTGACAAATGTGATACTAACTATGCTTATCAAATAACACGAGGCTAACAGCCGATAATATAATTCGCGCTATTTATTCGCGCACTACACACATCAGAAACAATACAAGCTTCGCGCAATCACAATTCACAATATCCAATAGATTATAAATGCAAGCAATCAATACATCAATATAATAATACATCAATGCACTCCACTTACAAGTCACACAGACAGGCGTTCCATCTCCAACAGTCATACAGGCTAGCTCGCAAGACATGCATAAAACTCTCAAGCCGCTTTCACACGTCAGTCTCTTACGGCCACCAAGCCTAGTCTGGCTGGACTTTCAGCACACACCACAGTTGTGCTTGAGTCAGCCCGCGTGACCCCTCAATGTTCACGCTGTGTTCCAGCTGACCGCCGACTGCTTAGTATCGCTCGGCGTTGAATGCCTGGCGTTGTTGAAGACGCCGCGTTATAGCTGTAGTGCTTATAATACATCAGCGTTGCATTGTCGGGCGTTGGTGCAGACAATGCGTTATAACTCTGGGTGAGACTCTGACATTCTCTCCCCCCCCCCCTCATTCTCATGAAAGGTTTTCCTTTCATGTACTCTATATAGCTGTTCTTTATCTTGTCAGAATCGAACTTTGCACTTCATCTGACGTAACTCTTTAGTTTGTCTTAATATGTACAGGTGATTAGTAAACAATATGCATACAAATCCCATGCCTACCCATCGAGCATACTGGTCAAGTACAATCAATTCCATGGTTTTTTACCTCGCTGAGACACAGCCAGTCCGGTAGTTACGGCTAACTTGCCCTTACCTCTCCACCAAAAAGAAAAATTACAAATAATCAAGTGAGTCTGTGAGTATCTACCTATAAGATAACCCGACATTGGACATCTACCCTTATCTAATATAATATCCAATGAAGGTCTTCAGTTTTGGTAAGTTTTCCCATATTCACATGACGTCACATTGACGTGATACCTATTAGGCAAACATGGTAGGTTCAATACATATTTACACATCACCAACAATATTTAGTTATGTCCCTTGGTTATGGAACAAAAGTTAGGGACAGTAATTTTATCATGCTTTCAACAAAATAAATTACAGGTAACATTTTCTTTCTTAGTGTCATAATTTGATCCTCCTTGACAAAAGTGCACAAAAGGTCACTCTTGTGAAAAAGTAAATCAAGCTACGATGCTGAGATTACATCTAACAAAACTCGACATATACAATTTCGTATATGGAAATGTTTCATACCCAAATTTTCATACAATTGTCATAAATTTATAAACATTTTATTATGGTATGCTAACTTTCAAATTAATATGGACATCTAATGGAAGTGTAGAGCTGTGTTGTTGCACATTCAAGGTCTCTCGTTTTAGATGTACTTTAAATATACAGAGCACCCAGATCTTGTCATCAGCTGTTGGATAGCTTCTTCCGTCTTATCCTCGGATTAGGTTGTCAAGGTCATCATTCGTACTTGTTAAAATGTCGTGGACCATCTTTGTAGCTGTACTCAGGATTACTTGGCGCTGTTCAAGCTCAGTAAGTCTTTGGGTCCTGTAGTACTGTCCTGTGACACTTGTGGTGTCTATTTCTTATAATACTACATATTTACAATAGTAATGGCATTCTTTTACATTTCTCACAATTATATGACCCATTCATTCACATAATAATAATAATATGTACACAATATATTTACAATGGGAGATTAAATCTTCCCTATGACACTGTTCTTCACAGCGTAACTGACATTTAGTCACAATTGCCTGTGGTGTTGAGCACTATTTACGTTGCAGTTTATACACCATCTGCAATGTGCTCGGGTGTTACCTGGCTATTGGGTGAGTCGTATGGACATCTCGATAGAAGATTGGCCAGAGAGTTATGCGAGCCTCTTATATGTCTGATTTCGAAGCTATAGTCCTGTAGAAGAAGGGACCATCTGGCCACTCTGTGGTTACTTGGGGTACCACTGGTGATGAATGTCAAAGGGCTATTGTCTGTTTCAATAATGAAGTGTTTACCTAAAAGAAATCTCGAAAGTTTACATACCGAGAACACAAGAGCGAGGGCTTCAAGTTCCGGCGTGCTGTAATTTCGTTCACTGGTGTTCAATTTCCGGGAGACGTAGTATACCGGGTACAATATTTGGTCGTGCTCTTGAAGCAGTACCCCTCCAATGGCTACGGAGCTCGCATCGCATCTTAGCCTGAAAATAGTGCTAAGATCAGGTAATTTTAGAATAGGTTCACTAGAAAAATAAGATAGTATTTTCGCAAATGCAGGCCTTAAACATTCGCTATTTACAATAACATTTGGATGTTTGTTTGTTAGTAAATCAGTGAAACATTTGGTCAATTCAGCAAAATGAGGGATAAATTGTCTATAGTAATTCAAAAGACCTAACACACTTCGCAACTCTTTTTTGGTTGTCGGAAGCGACAATTTCAAAATTCTAGACACGATGTTATCGTCAGTTGATATGAAGCCATTTGAGATCTTATAGCCCAAAAATGTAATTTCTTGAAAGGCTATATCAACTTTGGATGGTTTTATTGTCAGTCCATGTTGTCTAATCCTGTCGAATGTCTGCTGTAGTGCTGTTATGTGGTCTGTCATGTTCTTTGTATGTATGCAAATGTCGTCCATGTACCAAATGATGTTGGAAATGCCTGTCAAAAGTTGTCTTGTCATTCTGACAAAGGTTGCTGGAGCATTAACTAGCCCGAATGGCAACTTGCACCATTCATATAGTCCCCAGGGTGTGGCAAATGCTGTCAGATATATACTGTCAGCATGTACAGGTATTTGCCAGTAACATTTTGTCATGTCCAGTTTAGTAAAGTAACGTGAGTCAGTCAGTTCAGTTAGTATGTCTTCACAGTTGCTCATTGGTTCTAAATCCAACTGTGTAATGCTGTTGAGTTTCCTATAGTCAACACATAGTCTTATTGTGTTGTCCTTTTTCTTCACAATGACAATGGGTGAACAAAAATGTGATTGTGACCGTCGGATGATATGGTTTGCTTGTAAGTCAATAATTTCTTGGTGTAATTTGTCTTTGTAGTGTATAGGAATGGAATATGGTCTGCATTTTATTGGGATGTCAGATGTCAAAATAATATGATGATGCACTAAGTCTGTCTGTCCTGGGTTGTTAGAAAAAATTGTACTGTAGTCTTGTAATACTTGTCTGCAACTGTCAGTCTGTGTCTGCGTCAGTTTGGGATTTACCTTTATGTCTTGTAGGTTGGTTGTCGTGTCCAGTACTGGTGTTGGTATCTCGTCAGTATCGTTGTTAGTCGTATCACCACACTCAACAACTCTCTTTTCACACTTTCCAAACGTTCTGCTAACACTACTTCTACTCAATGACATTCAAGGACATGGCCGCCATTTTGTTTTTATCACTTCAATAACTCGGTTGAAATTTACTAAGTCCAAAAACGCACTTATAGTTTCGATAAATTAACTCAAAAGATGGTATGTATCTGTTAAATTATACCCTACACGCTCGCATTTGTTCAAAACTCGCATTTCTTCGTCCTCATTAGATTTGAACCGTGAAATACGAAAAATAGAGTGTTAAATAATTGTAAACATGGCGACTGTTGTCGAGTTGTTTTTGTGAATCAATTATTGGTATAAAGTGCGAGAGGTCCCGGGTTCACATCCCGGACGAGCCCTCACTATGGCACTTGTCAAAGTCTTGCTTAGGGCAAGAATTATGGCTCGTATCTTGACAAGTGTGATACTAACTATTCTTATCAAATAACACGAGGCTAACAGCCGATAATATAATTCGCACTATTTATTCGCACACTCCACACATCAGAAACAATACAAGCTTCGCGCAATCACAATTCACAATATCCAATAGATTATAAATGCAAGCAATCAATACATCAATATAATAATACATCAATGCACTCCACTTACACGTCACACAGACAGGCGTTCCATCTCCAACAGTCATAAGGCTAGCTCGCAAGACATGCATAAAACTCTCAAGCCGCTTTCACACGTCAGTCTCTTACGGCCACCAAGCCTAGTCTGGCTGGACTTTCAGCACACACCACAGTTGTGCTCGAGTCAGCCCGCGTGAACCCTCAATGTTCACGCTGTGTTCCAGCTGAACGCCGACTGCTTAGTATCGCTCAGCGTTGATTGCCTGGCGTTGTTGAAGACGCCGCGTTATAGCTGTAGTGCTTATAATACATCAGCGTTGCATTGTCGGGCGTTGGTGCAGACAACGCGTTATAACTCTGGGTGAGACTCTGACAATCTCTACTTCCATTCACCTCTACTTCCAGTCATCTGTACTTCCATTCACCTCTACTTCCAGTCATCTCTACTTCCAGTCACCTCTACTTCCAGTCACCTCTACTTCCAGTCACCTCTACTTCCATTCACCTCTACTTCCACTCACCTCTACTTCCACTCACCTCTACTTCCATTCACCTCTACTTCCATTCACCTCTACTTCTATTCACCTCTACTTCCAGTCACCTCTACTTCCACTCACCTCTACTTCCAGTCACCTCTACTTCCAATCACCTCTACTTCCATTCACCTCTACTTCCACTCACCTCTACTTCCACTCACCTCTACTTCCACTCACCTCTACTTCCATTCACCTCTACTTCCACTCACCTCTACTTCCACTCACCTCTACTTCCACTCACCTCTACTTCCACTCACCTCTACTTCCACTCACCTCTACTTCCACTCACCTCTACTTCCACTCACCTCTACTTCCACTCACCTCTACTTCTACTCACCTCTACTTCCACTCACCTCAACCTTCAGTCACCTCTACTTCCAGTCACCTCTACTTCCATTCACCTCTACTTCCAGTCACCTCTACTTCCACTCACCTCTACTTCCACTCACCTCTACTTCCAGTCACCTCAACCTTCAGTCACCTCTACTTCCAGTCACCTCTACTTCCACTCTCCTCTACTTCCACTCACCTCTACTTCCAGTCACCTCAACCTTCACTCACCTCTACTTCCACTCACTTCTACTTTCAGTCACCTCTACTTCCAGTCATCTCTAATTCCACTCACCTCTACTTCCAGTCATCTCTACTTCCAGTCATCTCTACTTCCACTCACCTATATTTCCAGTCACCTCAACCTCCAGTCATCGCTACTTCCACTCATCTCTATTTCCAGTCATCTCTACTTCCACTCACCTATATTTCCAGTCACCTCAACCTCCAGTCACCTCTACTTGCAGTCATCTCTACTTGCAGTCATCTCTACTTCCACTCACCTCTACTTCCAGTCATCTCTACTTCCACTCACCTCTACTTCCAGTCATCTCTACTTCCACTCACCTCTACTTCCAGTCATCTCTACTTCCAGTCACCTCAGCCTCCACTCACCTCTACTTCCATTCACCTCTACTTCCAGTCATCTCTACTTCCACTCACCTCTACTTCCAGTCATCTCTACTTCCACTCACCTCTACTTCCAGTCACTTCTACTTCTAGTCATCTCTACTTCCACTCACCTTGACTTCCAGTCACCTTTACCTCCCAAAACATTTCCTTGTACCCATTTTAGGCTGGATTTCCTGGGGAGCCCAGATCAATTTACTACCAAAATCGCGGCCTTGATGGGGATTCAACATATGAGCATCTGTACAGCATGCAAGCCACTGCACTACCACGAGCCCTGACACTCATAAAACCAGAAGAAAATAAAATGTTGGTCGCTTATCCTTTACTGGACATCACAGTCAACACCAGCATTATTTGGCTGTTTATGATGTCTTAGCAATTTTACGTTCAGTAGTTGGCCATTGCTTTATAACCAACCAGCACACATACCATTGTATGAAAACCAACACAAGGTAATCTGCTGCCAAATCGCCCACAGTTGTGTTTCGTACGCGTTATGCAGGATTACGAATTGTGTCAGTAACCGCTTTGCCACAGAGCTGATGAAACTAAAAAATATAATAAATTAAACTATAAATAAGTGACTCCGTTGACTAAGATATTCATGTAGATCATTTATTTGTTTCAGGGCGACCCTGGACTACGAGGCACTGATGGACTTCCTGGGGTTGATGGCATGCCTGGACCAATAGGTCTGTGATTAGTTCTTGTGGTTTTCATGATATTCGTTGTTGAAACTATGCATTGCATTTCTGATTTGAACTGCATTCAAGCAATTCTGATTATTTAGCTAGGGCAATTCTAAATTAATGTTGGTATCAAGGATTAAGATACAATTGTTTCACTAAATTTACTAGGATAATGCTGTTTAATTTTCATACCAGGGTAAATTTCAAACATTGCAAAACAAATCTAGTTCCAGTAGGATATATGTTGTATTTTTGGAGAGTGTTGGTCTCCTCCAAGTCGATCGCTTGCTCCTTGATATATCAAAATGGTTAGCTTACATTCAATGTTGATGATTTTATGATTGTATGCCTAAAAGAACTTGAGAGTTTGAGAAATGCCATCATGCCCCCCTCCCCCCACCCCCTTAACTTGAGGAAGGAAAGATCCCACAGTTGTGTCACATGAGAGAGGATGGAAAATATATCATAGTGTGCAAATGGTGCTCTCAAAACAGAGTATCCACCAGGATAAGTGGACAAGACTGCAGCTGAGCAGAGTAGGACTATCACTTGATCTGACAGTCAGAAATTGCCATCAAAGGCAGAGGTAAAAAACCACTGTGGATGTGGAAGTTGAGGGGAAACTGCCAAATTGTCTTCCCAAGACTTCATGGTATTCTGCACAATAATGCTGGATGGACTTAGAGGTGGAGGACTATCATCAGTAGAGATGATCCAGAACAGCCAGGATCGAGATCTGTGGAGACATGAATGCCTACACCAGTTGGCACGGCTCATAATGATGAATGCATGATCCCCTAATGACATGCAGTTAGGTTATGGATTTATGTGATTTATTTCATCAGTTGTTACCTTAACTAAAAGTCAGGTCTTAGTCAGATATGACTGAGCTACCGTATGACAGTAGACGGTACTACCACCTTTCTGTTAGCGCCAAATGTTGGGCGGCGCTTACCAAACCCGACACCCCACATTGTGCCTACGGCTTCGTGCGGAGAAGCGCAATTGGGAGAGTACAAGCCTTATCCTAGTTTGAGGAAATGCAACATAAAGACAAAATGTCATGGCAGGGCAGACCATGTTTACTATTCATATTTTATATATTCGTATTAAAAATCCCCCCGCAGTTATAAATTAAAAAATAACAGACCACACAGCCCAGGCAAAATTTCCATATTAGAAGAAAACAAAGTTTGTTGCATATCTTGTAAAATATGTGCAACAAACAGATAAGTGTTATGTTAACAACAAGGTCATATGACAAAAGACCCGCCCATTCTTCACTCCTGATGCAGACTTTCTTGGCCAAACATACTATTCCTCTGGAATGTTAGGCTCCCTCCCCTCCCAACATGCACTGCCACCAATTTTTGGTTCTTCTCTAAAGCCAAAAATATCTCTGAAAGAGACTTTATTGGAGTCACGAGAAGATATTTAGGGAGGAGTGCCAGCCATGCTGTACTCCCTACCCAGAGAGACCTTCTTGAATTTCTTCCAACAATGGATGGACCATTAGGGGAAGTGTGCACACTTCTAAGGAAAGTACTTTGTACTTGTTGTAGCAGTCAACTCCAGCATTATTTGGCTGTTTTTTTTTTTTAATGGACAAGTTTATGGTTAGTAGTTTGCCATTGCTTTCTGAATGACCGGCACGCATACCATTGTATGGAAACCAATGGAAGGCGGTCTGTTTCCAAATTGCTCGCAGCTGTGTTTCAAACACAGTATGCAGGATTACGGATTGCATTCTTTGCCACGGAGCTGACATATTAGAAAAGCTACTCATAAAAAAATTTACAACATCTGTGATTCTGCCACGCACTCATTTGGATCCTGGCCATTACTACAGAGTTTGTGCACTGTGCTGAGATTCTTCTTATGTAATCTGCGGGGGAGACTGACGCACTTGTGGAGATATCTGTGTGTAATGAATATGATCCTTTACAAACCAAACCAAAAAGCACACTTAGCAATGCCCAGTACAGTAAAAGTATCTCCATTGTATCTACATTTGTCTAGCAATATTTTGCTGTATAAAATCTCTAGGACCTACTGGCCCTCCTGGAAATGATGGTCCGCCTGGTCCCAAAGGAGACGGTGGTTATGATGGGGAGAATGGAAACCCTGGAATTGAAGGTCCACCAGGAGACAAAGGTAACCCCGGACTACCGGGAATCTCCGGAGCTAAGGGAGAAAGGGGTTTACAAGGAGCTGAAGGATTGCCAGGTCAGTGTCATGTCATATAATGTTTGTGCAACTTGAAATGTCAGTAATTGCGTCCTGTGTTTGTGGTCTAGCAATCAGAAATACACTTGTAAAATACTTCCTACTGAAAGAGTCATAAACAAAGTACAGTTCATGAAGCAGTGATTCTCAACCTTTTTAGTACTTTGTGTTATATTTGACCTCTGTGAAAGTAAGCCTTTTGTGTTTCTGTTGTCTTTTTAGCTTCATTGGGCATAAACTGTGATCTTCTATAACTGAAAGTCTCAGTAGTAATAATAATAGAATTTGTTGATACATTTCCTTTTATCACTACAGTAATGGTATTTTTGCATTCATACATAATTCTTCTTTTTCTTTCCTTTATTCATATAAGAGCATAGGCCCTCGACCAGCCAGCACCAAACTGTCCTATCTTTTGCTACCTCCTCCCAGGATGTCTTCATGGAAAAGTGGTTAAACCATTTGCCTTGTGCTTTGAAGGTTAAAGTTTTGTGTTTGGGCTCCCTTATTCAGTTCCCAAGTGCAGATTTGTCTGAGATCCCTGGAGATCAGTGCCTGAGTTCAAAAGTTTTTCAGTAGGCAGTTAGCTGCTCTGACAAGAGAGACTTCGCTAGATGGGATAAAACCCGGTGCAATTAAGTAATTCCTCTGTCCCTTTGAACCTTTGTTTTGTTTCCTTTCTGTCTCCTGTAGCTTTCTCCATGTCCTTCCCATGCTAGAAGCTTCATTGTTAATTGCAACTGTTGGTTGACATGTACATTTTTTCTGTGCAGTTATTTTGTGTGTTGTTGTTTGTTTGTTTTAATTCAGAAAAAGACATGTAATCTGAACTATTGTTAGCCAGATTGTATTAACACTGGCTGTGTGGTGAAGGGGTTACAAATGCAATTTTGCAGCCCCCATGCTTCTACTGAACTGCATAGAATTGCATAGAAATCAAACAGCCAAAAAATGCTGTAAAGGATATGCAATTATCTTTGGATTAACTGTTCTAATGCCTTGTCGCTGTATGAGAGGAGGGATGTATCATCTACATATCTTAGTTCTGGAATTGGATTTTCATAGGTAAAGAATGGATTAAAATTAACATAGACATCATCTATATCTATAAAACACAATGTATGTGTGTGTGTGTGTGTGCGCACGCGCGTACGTCAGTCCGTTCTTTATGCGTTCGTGAACGGTCTATCCGATTGAGATTAAATTTTCTGCATGTTTTCTTTTCATTCCCGTGCAACCAACTGTCATAGTTTTTTTGTTTGTTTCAACTATTTACTTTTTAAAATTTAATATTTAAATTTACATTATCATTTCTATATAGCAATGAGACTTAACATAAGAAAAGTTATTTCAAGGGGCATAACTTTTAATAACATTGCTATTATTTTATATATAGATTGTTGCATTGTTTTCAAAGATTTATAAACTCTTTGTCTACAGTTATTTACAGGCATATGAGTTATAATAAATAATGATATAATTTTTAAGGCATTTTCATAGCTTTCATAAAAATAATGCATCTATTTAAATAGTGAAAAAATTTTTTTTTACATTCTCATATGTATGGCACGTTACACCCACATTGGGTATTTATGATGCCCATGTTAAAAGTTACTTTTCATGCATTTTAATGCTTATTGTTCTTTTGTTGTCAAAGAATTGCTTCATAAGAGATGTTGAATGAAAGAATGTATGAGGGGAAATAGAGAAGGGCAGAATGTAGGACGGGCCTGCGATTTTCGTTCGTTAAAAAAAAAAAGTAATTTTTTGTGTGAGAAAGTTAGTTGCATATCGTTTGCAGTACTCTGCAGTCAACCCACCGCCCACCATTTATTGGCTGTTCGTGATATCTTGGTAAGTTTACTTTAGATAGATCTCTTCCAATCATATTTTCTACTATCAATCTATCTATTCTTCTATTCTATCTATATTTTTAACGGGAACGGGCCGAACATAGATAGATAGACAGACAGACAGACAGACAGATAGATAGATCGGGAACGGGAGCTTATATGACTACTTATATGAATTAAATGGGATTCTCCCCACCAGGGCCTGGGCGAAGTCGGGCCGGGTCGGACAGACAGATAGACAGACAGACAGATAGTCGGGAACGGGAGCTTATATGACTACTTATATTAATTAAATGAGATGCTCCCCACCAGGAGCTGGGCGAAGCCGGGCCGGGTCAGACGGACAGACAGACAGACAGACAAGCAGACAGACAGATAGATAGATAGATCCCCGCCAAGGCCTGGGCGAAGCTGGGCCGGGTCAGCTAGTCTATTTTATATTTTTCATTACAATTTTTGCATCGATGTTACACAGGTATGGGGAGAAAAACCAACCCTGTATTTATTGCTCTTTGCACCGCAAACCAATTTGATATTCCATGTCGATAAGCATGGACGGTCATGTTTCGCCATCTCTCTCTATCACCAGAGTCATGAATCAGCTCAGTGTTCTTCTCTCGTCCATACAATGAGGCCAAGCCATCCAGGTATTTACTTCTCTGCCCTCCCCTTGTTTTCTTCCCCTAAATCTTGCCAGTTGTCACCAAGTTCTCCAATTTATTTATTCTTATAACGTGGCCAAAAAAATTATGACTGTCTAGGTCTAATTTCTCTAATCAGTTTACGGTTTTCATTTGTTTCTTGTAGTACTTGGTCATTGGTTTGTCTGTCTGTCCATGGTGTCCTTTGAATTTTCCTCAGAAACCACAATTCCACAGCCAACAGATGTTTTTCAGCTTGTCTGCTCATTGTCCACGCTTACGATGCATTCCATTAAGTACATAAAATGTTCTAGAAACTACATAACTCACATATGTTCCACAATTTCTGGTGCTGAACACAGTCGAAGGCCTTACTATAATCTGTGAAACAAGTATGAAGATCTACATCATCAAATGTTCTAGAAACTACATATCTCACATATGTTCCACAATTTCTGGTGCTGAACGCAGTCGAAGGCCTTGCTATAATCTGTGAAACAAGTATGAGATCTACATCATCAAATGTTCTAGAAACTACATATCTCACATATGTTCCACAATTTCTGGTGCCAAACACAGTCGAAGGCCTTGCTATAATCTGTGAAACAAGTATGAGATCTACATCATCAAATGTTCTAGAAACTACATAACTCACATATGTTCCACAATTTCTGGTGCCAAACACAGTCGAAGGTCTTACTATAATCTGTGAAACAAGTATGAGATCTACATCATCAAATGTTCTAGAAACTACATATCTCACATATGTTCCATAATTTCTGGTGCCAAACACAGTCGAAGGCCTTGCTATAATCTGTGAAACAAGTATGAAGATCTACATAGTTATAGTACTCTCTGCACTTCTTAACTGATTCAGTGCCAAGCAAAAAGTAAGTTTGGACCAAACATGATCCACAATCAAATGAACAAGTATTATAATGGACATTTCCGTTGACTGAGCATAGAAATTGCGGAAAATATCACAAAACAAAACAAATAACATGATGACCCTAGTATGGCAATATATCATCCTTCTGTACAAATGAGAGGTTGTATTTAGCGGTTTATAATCCTTCAGCACTGAATCAGTTAAAGACAGTTCTCATGTTGAAGATATGGTCACTAACTTCCATTAAATTCGTTTCATGATGATTCACAACAGGAATTTACATTGGGCACTTTTGAGACTAATCAGTATTGGTTTGAATGTAATCGTGTTTCAGGTTTCCCTGGTCTAAGAGGAGAACCTGGTCTGAATGGCTTATCAGGTTCCCCAGGTAATAATGGACAAAAAGGCAATCCTGGGACACCTGGAAGAGCAGGAGACCCAGGTAAGATCTATTAACATTTTATTAGAATCAAGATCTTTATATAACCTTTTAAGCCCTATTTATCTATAAACTGTTACGTATTTTTACGCATTCTATATAATATCACATCCTCCACTCTAATTTATCAACCATTCATAGCGCCTCTTGTATGGGATTTCCTCTATTATCTATAAACTGTCAGGTCTTGTTATGTAGTCTATATAAAATCACATCTTCCACACTAATTTATCAACCATTCACAGCTCCTCATCTAATAGAATGATAGTTTTATTGCTTCAAAAACACTTGCGATAGCTTTAAACAATGACATCTGCTTATGTTGTGAAGTTTGATTTGTTCCAAAACACTTGAGATAACTGTAAACAAAGATGTCTGCTCCTGTAGGGAAGTTTGATTGGTTCAGAAACACTTGAGATAGCTGTAAACAAAGATGTCTGCTCCTGTAGTGAAGTTTGATTTGTTCAAAAACACTTGAGATACCTTTATGCTAAGACGTCTACTCCTGTATATAGTTTGATTGGTTAAAAAACACTAGAGAGATGGATTTTACGAAGATGTCTTCTCGTGTAGTGAAGTTTGAATTTGAATTTTGCGAATGTTACAATGGTTAAGAAAAACCCACTCCTATCACTAGGTATAAATAGAAAAGTAGATCTAAATTGTTTAGAAATGTTGCAAGTGCTTGAAAATAGTAGCAGTAAAACAGTTGATAAAGGTAGCTCATTAGGACAATTGACAAGATTATCACAAATCTGATAAGAATTTGATTGCTGACGTAGATCTGCACCAATGGCCAGTTGATCACACTGGGGATATGGGTCTCTGAGATCTCGGGACTAGCCTCACACTGGTCAAGACCAAGAGGGAATCTCTTCAAGAGACCATCTATCCACAAACTTGTCTCCCAGCATGGCTAGGGCTGCCAGATACGTGGGCACCAAAAGGAGGACATAATAAGACAAAAAAGAGGACAAAGGAGGACATCTTGAATGTTTCATTTGAATTGTTCCAGATTAAAACCCACAATCAGTACAATTTTACTGCAACAGCTGCCAATAAGTTTATCTTACTCTTAGTGAAATGACCAAGAAACATGTTAAAAAATAATTATAAATTCAACGCATGCCTTTTTCAAAATGCTAAAATACATTATTTAAACAGCCGATTGTACAAATACTACCTTATAATCTTTATTAATTACACAACATATTTCTCGGAGGAGCTAACTTTTCGTAGAAGATGCTCATTAGCAATCACATATGCATGAAACTGTTCACAGGTAAGATTCTTCAAATTGTACTTTGTGAGAATGGTGCCCTTTGCATAGTCGAGTAAGAGTCTGTTCCTTTGGTGTTTCACATTTGGTATAAATAAGAAAATTAAATAATATTATTAAGCAGTTGGTTTTAATAAAGAAGTAAAAGTAAATATCAAAAAGAGTAATAAGCCAGATACAGATAACAGTTAGAATTACTATAATCGACTAGTTCGCAGAAATACATAGACTTTGCACATTTTAACAATGTAAACATACGGTAGAGTGTAGATACATTGTAAGTTGTAACAACAATACATTAAAAAATATAACATAAAATATAAGAAAAGCAGGAAATTTAAAGGTTTTTAGCTTTGCCTGCCGGACGGAGATATTAGGCTAAAAAGGAGGACGATGGGGTCCAAGTGTTGCCATGCCTCTCCACAGATGTGAGGGTTGAGTTCTGCTCTTGCTCACGCTTCCCTGCTCAGACAGTGTAAGAAAGAAATCAAGGACCCCGGGTATATGTTGCTAACCCCATATTTTCATAGACTAGTCAGCCCTCGATGGATGATGTGGTTAGTATCATCTTGGCTGCCTTGACTTCCCAAGACATTTTCTGGTACCCTTTCTAGACTGGACTTACCTGGGAGATCAGAGACATTGGTCCAGGTTCAGTCCCCACCAGCACGACTCTGAGGTCAACCTAACTCCTATACCAGTTAGTTGGACTAAAAAATGTTGACTTCTCATTCTTGACTTTGAGTGGATATTGACCACATGAACCCATTGAGTGGATATTGACCACATGACCCCATTGAATGGATATTTTCCACATAGCTCCATTGAATGGATATTGACCACATGACCCCATTTAGTGGATATTGACCACATGACCCCATTGAGTGGATATTGACCACATGACCCTATTCAGTGGATATTGACCACATGACCCCATTGAATGGATGTTGACCACATGACCCCATTTAGTGGATATTGACCACATGACCCCATTTAGTGGATATTGACCACATGACCCCATTGAGTGGATATTGACCACATGACCCCATTGAGTGGATATTGACCACATGACCCCATTCAGTGGATATTGACCACATGACCCCATTCAGTGCATATTGACCACATTACCCCCATTGAGTGGATATTCACCAGATTGCCCCACTGAGTGGATATTGACCACATTACCCCACTGAGTGGATGGATATTGACCATATTGCCCCATTGAGTTCTGATTGGTCTGTAAAACTATGGGTCTAGCACCGTATGGTCAGTATGCCGTAAGCATGTAATCGGGGCCTTGACTTTGTTTTACCATATGCTCAATATGCCTGGGGCAAAGAAAACCCTTTAGGGCATACTTTAACTAGGAATTGCGTGCCTTTATATGGCCAAAGCAGTTTTATTGTCCGGTCAACAACAACAACAACAACAACAACAACAACAACAACAACAAATATACAACTTCTGAAATAGGAACCAGCAATGGGTCTGTGGTGTGCTAGGACCATCACATTTTATTGGACTGAATGCACGGAGGGGTTGGTGGCCAGTCCTTCCTTTCCTCGCCTTAGTGGACGATGAACGCAACCATCCAACCCTCACCAGACTGCACTCTTGACATTATCAGCGTTAATCTGCAGGTAAAAGTCACAGTCGGGAATCTCCGTGGTGAAGTGGTCAAGCTGTCTGCCAACTCGAAGGTTGTAGGTTTGATTCTGGGCTATGTCCTTCGGTTCACAAGTGCATTCTTCTCGGAGACTACTGGGGGTTATCACTGGAGCTTCGGAGTTTGTGCTTTGTGTGGTGCTTTCAGCAGGCCGCCCTGCGGAAAGAGACAGAGCCATTTGGGATAAACCCGGGGCAATGAAGTTGATCCTCTCGACTTTTAAGGCTTTTTTTATGCATGTAAAACGGGTCCTTTACTGACATACTTATAAGTCCTAAAAATAAAGGCAATATAGTCAGCACTCGTACAGAGCTAGATTGAAAGCCATTCTATTATGTGTGAAGAGCACTGTATAATTTTTATTTGAAAGAAAAAAATCTGTGTTTCAACAGGTCCTCAAGGCCCCCCGGGTTCAAGAGGACAAGACGGCTTACCAGGTCTGCCAGGAGATAAGGGAGATCAAGGTCAGTTTGTGTTTGTCTCCCATTATGTCACTTTTAAGTGTTCATCTTGTTTGGCAGTTTTGAGCTGTGTCGGTATAGTGGGCTTGCTTGCTTGACAGGGGTCTGGGTTCTGATTCCAGGAGAGGCAGAATGATTTTCCAACCAGATCAGTTCTGGTGTTCATTCATTCAATATCATATTCTTTGCAGAACCTGGCTCCCATAACAACCTTCCGGAAAATTTCTCAGTCATAAGTAAGATGTCCAGCATCCAATACACCTGTCTGGAGATCATCTGCCACATCCTGCACTCATCTTCTCTTTAGCCTTCCTCTTCCTCTCTTCCCGGGCATATACCCGTCCATTATTGTTCTCTCCAAACTTTCATGATGTTTCAAGTGACCAAAATATTTAAACTTTCTTTATTCTATCGTCTTTTGTAGCCAGTCGTTTTCAGAATTCAGATCTTGTCATATGGATTCATTTGTTCTTTTTTGTATCCAAGATATTCTTAGAACTCATCTATAACATTTATATTCAAAGGCTTTTATGTGCTGTTCAGCTTATTTAGTAAGTGTCCAGGTCTCATAGGTGTATGTTGCAATGGGGAAGATGAGAAAGTTCAGGAGTTACTTAGTCTTTATATGATGTGGGACTCTGCAGTATGCACCTGATGAGATACAGCAAAACATGCCAGGCTATGCAACATATTGTTTGTGGCTTCTGTGTTTAAATTAATAAAATGGGACCCAGACGATTTAAATAATTTTCTTGAAATTGTCTGGAAAAGGCGTGATGAGGAGAAGAATTGGCTGACTCATTCCAATATGTTGTGGCTAGAATATGTGAAGGACCTAGGATTTCACAATCCAATGACAATAAAAGCTATGAGACTAACTTTTGTGGTCAATTCAGCACATGTATTTTCATGAAAATGCCACATTAAGCAGGTTTTGTTTTGACTCTCGCTCGCTTCGAACTCATGTGTAGTGCCAAACACACTACTTTTAGTAGTCACTTGTGAAGCGACCAGGACTGCAAGAGCTGTGAAGAAAAGGCTGGACAGAAAAACCACTGCAGGAGATCCTCCTTCTGGTACGTCAAGCATTCTTTGCCCACATTGTCAAAGAACATTTTGAGCCAAAATAGGCCTTACCAGCCATCTTAGAACTCACGGATCAAAACATTCAACCCCACTGGATGAAATGAATGGTCATCATCATTCTTGATAGACAAACAACACACAGTAGCACTGGACTGATTTTTGCATGTGGATTTTTTTTTCCTTGGTATATCTTATTTACATGACATTGCTGTCAACACCAGCATTTTACTGAGGTTGTTGATGTCTTGGCAAGTTTACGTTCAGTAGTTTGCCATTGCTTTCTGAACGACCGGCTCCCATACCAACACGTTAAGACCCAACACGACGTCTGCTGCTAAATCGGTTGCAGCTGTGATTTGGACGCAAGTAAGCGGCTCACGAATCACGTTCGCAAGCCTTTAGCCACAGAGACGCATGTGGATTAGCTTTCCCCATTACCAATGTCCACAAGTCAAAGTAAAAAAAAATCAACATTTTAGTCCAACTGACCGGTGTAGGGGTTGAACCCCTTACCTTGGCATCAGCACATTAGATGTTTAAAAACACGCGTTCTTATCCATTCGGCCATGCTGATCTCCTTAAGCAGGTTTTATTGTGGTTCATTTATGGTGAAGAATGATTGTCACTGCCCCAGAAAAGCCAGCAAATACTCATTCTCTCCCAGTAGACACTGAATGATATCAGTGCTGCTTATTCCTGTTGGCAACTGGTTAGCTTAATTTAGCACCTGTCCTGGCCACATCTAAATAAATGCCTGAGAGGTAATTAATGAGTTTTTAACTCTCTCTCTGTGTCGGATAGTTGTTATGTTAGCCCCTACTATCTTATGCTGGAGGAAGCTGTAAGAGATAGCAAAACATAGGGCAACTTGGCAGGAACTGTTTGAGGGTCCATGCTCTAGTTCAGGTCAAAGGGCAGAACAGCCTAATGGCGCTGCCTGGGCAAAATTTTGAGTTAAAAATCTACCCAAAGTATTTCAGGATCCTCGCCGGTGCTACGGAGTTTGTGCACTGAGCTGAGTTTCTCCGGACTCAGGCTTGAGTTAGGAGTAGAACGGAGCACTTATGGGTTACACCCGTGTGCCGTGATGTTGATCCGTCGACTAAACTAAACTAAACTAAAGGGCAGAAGAAGGAAGAGGAAGGAGAGGAAGAAGTAATTCATTCCACAGGACAGGACATATATTATGGGATGTTCTCATTTATAGGACCGGCTTAAGCAGACAAAAAATGTGCAGAGTTATACAGGAGGTTTTATATGAACAATTTAGAGGTCAGCATGGCTGAATGGATGGGAGTGCTGATGCCAAAGTAATGGGTTCAACTCCTACACCCACCGGTCAGCATACGTAAAATGTTGACTTCTTGTCCTTGACTTGGGGATGTGAATTACAAGTGTGGATTTCATGTGCAGTGCTTTTTCATCTGTCCGCGGTTGTTTGTATTGTGAACTGCATGCTCAGAAAAATGGTGGCTGGCCGGTTGCTGAACTAACTAGGTTACTTTATGTAGTATTGTGTGGCTGCTGGTTTTCTAGTGACTGCCGCTTCCATCAACGATGAACTGTATTTTTCATGGCGGACTTTCGTGTTGACATTCTGGCAGCGGCCTTATGCATAATATGCCTGTGCAGGCTGTTGGTTTATTGAGACTCCTGTCAGTTCCACTTTTCACATGAGGCAGTGAGGAGCATTTTGTGTGATATTCACTGGCACAGGAGCGTAGCATTATGAGGATGACCCAATGCCGTGTAGTTGGAACCGCAGCTAACTAACTAATTACAAGTACCTCTGAAGTCAGAGTGGGTTTGCCTGATGGCGAGGGACACTGTTAATAAGGAAAGCTAATCCACACGCAAAATTCAGTCCAGTGCTACTAGAGTTCAATGTGAGCGAGTGCCAACAAAATAAAATATGAAAATTTCTCAGTGGCGTGAGGAGACCAGCCCAAGGGTGAATCCCTGCCAGGCGTATGTGATGTTGTGCTCCATGAACAACACCATAGAAAGAGCAAAACTGCCTGATTAGTACTTCAGTGACAAAACTCCATAGACATATCTGGCTGAAAAATGAGGTAATTTTTTTTTTACCACGCCCTATCATATACATGTTGGCATCTGTAGCTTAGGGGTATTGAATGCAGTTTCAAAGTCCTGACATACCAGGTTCAAAGTCAGCACAGGCAGTTTGGAGGCTGACTGCTTTTCGTGGATTTTCACAAAGGTATGGGTACCAGCTGTTCAGACAGCAATGTTCTTATATTAACTTGGCCATCCACTGTAAAAGTCAGGCAGTAAACGACCCTTGTATAGGGTGTTTTTTTTTAAATGACTGTGCAGTGTTTGAAAATATTGCAGATCCAAGTTTTGTATTCACCCTCTGTAAAGTTCATGCAACATAATAGGTAAATACAAAACTTGGACCGGCAGTATTTTCAAACACTGCACAGTCAATAAAAATACACCCTGTACATTCCAGAGGCCCAATGGGCATATGGTGCTTGACCCATATAAGTATAGTCAGCACACAGTAGATGATGTTAGTATCATGCCCGTCGCCTTTCCTTCCCAAGACATTTCCCATAGGCTGGGTCAGCCTGGGACCCTGGATCAGTTTTTTTAAAAACAAACCCTGCCACAATGGGAATTTGAACTCAGAACCAGCAGGCAGACGGGCAAGCAGGCTAGCCTCTGCATTAGCACGGTTCCTACTGGATGTATACTGTAAAGTAGTAGTACATGTTCTCATCTGGACAATGTCTTCATTCTTTTAGGTCCGCTAGGACCACGGGGTCCACCTGGTACACCAGGGCTATCTATCCCTGGTCCCAAGGGCGAGCCTGGACTGACTGGAAGATTTGGGCTGGACGGAGTGCCGGGTGAAAAAGGGGACCCAGGTAATCTTTAACACATGTGTACAAATAATTGTCTGTATGGCATTTCCTCATCTTCCTTTTTTGCTGCTGCAATTTCGTCTTCTTCTTCTGCTGCTGTTGATTCTTCTTCTTCACTTCTTCTTCTTCTTCTTCTTCTTCTTCTTCTTCTTCTTCTTCTTCTTCTTCTTCTTCTTCTTCTTCTTCTTCTTCTTCTTCTTCTTCTTCTTCTTCTTCTTCTTCTTCTTCTTCTTCTTCTTCTTCTTCTGCTGCTGCTGCTGCTGCTGCTGTTACTACTAATACTACTACTACTACTACTACTACTACTACTACTACTACTACTACTACTACTACTACTACTACTACTACTACTACTGTTACTACTACTACTACTGCTGCTGTTACTGCTGCTGTTACTGCTGCTGCTGCTGCTACTACTACTACTACTACTACTACTACTACTACTACTACTACTACTACTACTACTACTACTACTACTACTACTACTACTACTACTACTACTACGACTGCTACTACTACTATTAATTCTGCAGCTGCTGTTGCTTCTTCCTCTTTTTCTACTACTACTACTACTACTACTACTACTACTACTACTACTGCTACTACTAATTCTGCAGCTGCTGTTGCTTCTTCCTCTTCTTCTACTACTACTACTCCTACTGCTACTGCTGCTACTGCCACCACCACCACCACCACCACCACCATCCACCACCCACCACCCACCAGCAGCAGCAACAGCCTCTTTTTCTTATTCTTCCTTTTTGTTTTCTCTTCCCCTTCTTCATTCTTTCTCCTCCTGCTCTTATTCCTATTATTCTTCTATTACTGCTGCAGCTGCTGTTGCTTCTTTTTCTTCTTCTTCCTGTTTTGTTTTCTCTTCCCCATCTTCATTCTTTCTCCTCCTTCTCTTCTTCCTATCCCTTCTTCAGCAACTGCTGTTGTTTGTTTTTTTCTTCTTCCTTTATTCTCTTTTTTTCTTCCCAATTTTCATTCTTTCTCTGCCTGCTCTTTTTCCTATTCTTCTTCCTCTTCAGGTATCTGGCAGTCAGCATGCTCGAATCCTTCTTGTCATCTCAGATGTTCATGAATTGATGATGTTGCTTTTATTATTATCGATTGCTCAGCTATTTTAGCTTTCCACATGCATATTTCTTTATTTTTCTGTGCTTCTCTTGCCTAATGTTTTCCAACATAGGCTGTTTTCTTTTTTCCACTTCTTCTGTTAAAATGCCTCATTAATTTTCATTTGACCTTTCCTTTGTGGTTGTGTGATCTAGTAAACAGGCAACACTTTCTGACGTTTGTTTACGAATGACAATGTATTTCCAGTTCACGTTAAAAAGTAATGCATGGGGAAATTGGTGGAAATAATGTAATAAAAAAATAAAAACCAAGACAAATATTAGTGAAATAATTCAGACTAAAACGATGTTTCAATAGTCACTACCTTTGTCTTGCACAAAATAAACAAAGATATAAGAAAATTAATATGAAATTAAAACACAATAAATGTATTAGGAGTATGTATAAAAGGGAAGTTGAATGACAAGTATATGACAACCATGGATAGCAATAAAGCAGAGAAGTGTAATTCTGAAATCAGGAATAATAGAACTAGACATGGGCAAAGTCAGGCCGATAAAGAAGTTAAATATTAACTATTGTTTAGACATAACATGAACTGAGACCCTAGTCAGGTATAAATATGTGTTTGTTTTTATTGTGTGTCTGCAGAATTTAAATATACATGTTTGTTTCATTATATACTGTGCTGCCAGCATCTGTGACAAAGGGATAGTGAACTGAATTTGCATTCACACATACTGCTCTCAAATTCAGCTGCATGCGATTTGGAAGCAGACCGCCATGTGTTAATTTTAACAATGGTATGAGAGTCAGTCGTTCAGAAAGCAATGGCAAACTAATGAACATAAACTCGCCTTGTAAATCACAAACAGCCAAAAAACATGGGGTTGATTGCACTGTCCTGTCATGCAGCTAACTTTTAACTTGTATACACTGTTATATCCTGCTGCAGCCAAGATATGTCTTATGAATTATTACACACACAAACAAGTACATTAGTGATATGTTTACTTTTAAATAGCTGTGCTATTTACTGACTTGTCTATCATGTTAACTCTTAAGGCAAGCCTGGTATAGATGGCTTTCCCGGTCTTAAAGGTGACCCAGCAGCATTGTCTCAGCCGGGCCCAAGAGGACAGAAAGGTGAACCCGGCTTTCCTGGTCGACCAGGTAAGTCATGGAAATCATTTCAAAACTGTCAATATGTAACACCCTGTTCAACCCTTTTTGGATTATATTTAGGATATATTCGTCTTCAGGTTAGTCAGCTGGCAGACTGGTGGGGTCTCCATGGTGATGTGGATGTGTCATCTGCCTTGTGCTCATAAGTTCGGGGGTTTGCTTTTGGACTCCATCACTTGGTTGTCGAGTGAAGGTTTTTGAAAGACTCCCTCTGGGGGACATTGTCGGAGCCTCTGCTCATTCCGATTTACAAGAAGTGATGGTTCCATAGCAGGTTCCTGTTTCCTGTGTTTTATTTAACGAGTGCATTGTGTTTTTTGTTTTTGTTTTTTAGTGATAGTCTGAATTTTGCGTGTGGGTTAGCTTTCCCTATTAACAGTGTCCCTCGCCATCAAGCGAACCCACTCCAACTTCAGAGGTACTTGTAATTAACGTCCCCAAGTCAAGGACGACAGGTAAACATTTTAGTCCAGCTGTCTGATGTAGGGGTTGAACTGCTTACCTCGGCATCAGCACACCGCATGTTTAAGAACATGTGGTCTCATGCATTCGGCCATGCGGACCTGCACACTGGTGTAATTGTTAGGAGGTTATGTTGACAATGGCATGAGAAGACTCGGGCAAGGGTTTAATGTCTGCACTTGCCGTTCATTATGGGAGGGACAGACTAGACACCTATTCCTCTGTGCATTGAGGCCTACAAAATGTGATTGTCCTATCACTTTACTTGTCCACAAGCAGATTCCTGCTACAGGACTACCTTTCTTTTGTTTTGTGTATGTTTCAAACATGCTATTTTAACTCTTAATGTCTCAGACAGCTTTCTATTTAAAATAATGACCACCTTGGTAAGAAGACAGTAAAGTAAAAACTCTCTGAGGCTGAGCCAATCAATTCGTAAATCTTCAAAAAACCATTTTCTTCTTCTGCCCTTCATCCCCCATCGGAGCGTCGACCCTCAATCTAGCTGAGTGGTCTCGAGGTATGGTGTCTGCCTCGAGTGCTGGAGATCCTGGGTTCAATCCCCCGGTGATAGCCGGGATTTTGTCATGTGGACTTCTAGTAACAAAATTTCCCCTGGTCTCTGGGTAGTGAGATCGGACGTCCATGTGTATTGTTGCACATGTAAAAATATCCCTTGGCAGTTGGAAATCGAAAAAGAGTAGCCTAATGGCGTTGCCCGGGCAAAATTTCGAGTTAAAAATCTACCCAAAGTATTTCAGGATCCTTGACGGTGCTAAGGAGATTGTGCACTGAGCTGAGATTCTCCAGACTCAAGCTTGAGTTAGGAGTAGAACGGAGCACTTATGGGTAACACCCATGTACTGTGATGTTGATCCGTTAACTAAACTAAACTAACTAACTAAGCGATGTTTGTCCATTTACCCCGCATCCGTTGTCTACTGTAGCGCCCTCTGTGTCCTCTCCGTAATGGTCATGCCTGTCTATAATTCCCTTCTCCATGTGGCTAGGTAGCGGGGTAGGGGTATCCCCTATCAAAGGAGAAGTAAGGCGCCTCCTTCCCTCCGCTAGCCTACGGGACACCCTTGGGCAAGGTGGAGTACCCGTTTAGCCCCCCGATCAGGGTTACGTGAAGCCATGGGTGCAGGTGGTGGATGAAGATGGAGAGCAGCCGACAGATAGTTGTAGGTTATGGTCTCCACCTTCACGACGGTAGGCAGAGGATCTCCTTTTTTTGAGGAGACAATGGCTACGGTCACTGACCAGTATGGTAACTGCTGGGAAGGAAAGCAATGGCAAACTACCTTCTTTACACATGCCAAGAAAATCATGTTGTGTTCATCATAATGGGTGATTTCAACGCAAAAATAGGAAAGCAAAGCGATGGATACAGTGTAGGCAACCATGGTTTGGGAGAGAGAAATGAAAGAGGTTACAGACTTGTAGAATGGGCAAAAGAACAAGAATTGGTTGTAGGAAACACCTGGTTTAAACAACATCCTAGAAGATTATGGACATGGAGGAGTCCAGACAGCAGGATTAAAAACCAGATAGATTACATCCTGATAAGCAAAAGGTTTCGAAATGCATTAACAGTTGTAAAAACAGTTCCAAATGCAGACTGTTACAGTGATCACAGATTAATTACTGGCACATTGAGGGTAAAGTTAAAGAAAGTCAAGTATACAGCAGGAAACCCTAAATATGACTTGTGCAAATTGAAAACTGACAAAGAAATACAAGATAATTTTAACATAGAAGTAAAGAACAAATTTGATTTATTGTCTGATCTAGAGATCCTATTTCAAGATGTAGATGATCAATGGGAAATGCTGAAGAATTCAATCAGTTGTGCAGCAGAAAAAACTATTCCAAAAGTAAAGAAAGTTGGCCGTAAGACATGGATGACTGAAGAAATTTTACAACTAATGGAAACAAGAAGACAGAACAAAAATAATCCTGCCAAATATGAAGAAATTCACAGAAAAGTCAGAACCTTATGTAAGGAGGCTAAAGAAACATGGCTTGAGAAAAATTGCAGAGAAATTGAAAAACAACACAACAGTAAAAATGCGAAACTAATGCACAAAAGAATTCAGGAGATTACTAATCAAAGAACACGTACATCAGCAGGCTGCCTAAAGACAAAAGATGGAAGAGTCATAATAGAAAAAGATCAGATTTTACATGTATGGTCAGATTACGTGAAAAACCTTTATGACGATAGCAGAGACGAACAATATATTGTTCAAAATAACAATGAAGGGCCAGCAATTTTGAAGATGGAGGTTCAGAATGCTCTTAATCATATGAAATCTGGCAAAACCCCCGGTCCAGACAGCGTCACAACAGAAATGATTAATGCTTTAGAAGAATATGGAATAGATAAAGTTACCAGTCTGCTTAATACAATATATGATACTGGAAATATACCTCATGAGTTATGTAATTCTATATTTATTGCAATCCCAAAGAAATCAGGAGCCTTGGAATGTGATCAACATCGAACAATTAGTATAATGAGTCACATCACGAAGATTTTGCTAAGAATTATCATGCAAAGAGTTAGGAGGAAAATACAACCTGAAATAGGAGAAGAACAATGTGGGTTTGTGGAAGGCAAGGGTACAGTAAATGCTGTGTATATACTGAGAAACATAATCGAACGTTCTATAGAAGTAAACAAAGATCTACACCTTTGCTTTATTGACTACACAAAGGCTTTTGATAAAGTGAGACATGTCAACATGATAAGGATGCTTGAAGATCTACAAATTGATGGAAAAGATCTTAGACTTGTAAAAAACATATATTGGAAACAACAAGCTGCCATAAGAGTTGATAATGAAGTAAGCCAATATCAGCCTATTAAAAGGGGTGTGAGACAGGGATGTGTAATGTCTCCAGATCTGTTTTCCCTGTACAGTGAAAGTATTTTCAGAAATATTGAAGATATGGAAGGAATCAACATTGGGGGACGATGCATCAATAACATTAGATATGCAGATGATACAGTCTTGATTGCAGACAATGAACAGGACCTGCAACATTTAGTAGATGCGATTGTTACACACAGTGAACAACTAGGGTTAGAATTAAATTGTAAAAAGACACAGATTATGGTCGTCACTAGGAAGGACGAAATACCACAATGTAATATACAAGTAAATGGGAATATTCTTCAACAAGTGAGCAGGTACAATTATCTCGGAACAGTAATAACATCTGATGGGAGATGCCTTGAAGAGATTAGAACAAGAATCGCCATGGCAAAAGTAGCCTTTAGCAAGATGAAAAACATACTGACCAATAAAAAGATGTCAATTGAAACGAGAAAAAGAGTGTTGAGATGCTACATAGAACCTGTACTTTTATATGGATGTGAAGCTTGGACAATGAGCAGCCAGGCTGAAAAACATCTGATGGCTGTAGAAATGTGGTTTCTGAGGAAAATGCAAAGAATACCATGGACAGCCAGAAAGACCAATGAACAAGTCCTTCAAGAAACAAATGAAGATCGTAAACTGATCAGAGACATTAGACGTAGACAGTCACAATTTTTTGGGCATGTTATGAGAAGAAATGATTTGGAGAACTTGGTGACAACTGGTAAGATCGAGGGGAACAGACCAAGGGGAAGACCTAGAAACAAGTATCTGGATGGCTTGGCCTTGTGGCATGGTCGAGACAGAAACACGGAACTGATCCACGACTCTGTTGATCGAGTGAGATGGCAGAACATGACCGCCCACGCTTACCGGCATGGCACATGATGGATGGATGGATGTGGTTCTAGGTATCCCTCTACTTCCCTGTGGGCTCCAGTGAAAGAACATTCTAGTCCCCGGGAAGGTTAACCCGGTCAACAAATGACTGCAGAAGTCGGATGTGTCTGCCTAATGGCGCAAGAACACAGCTTTGCTGCAAACAGGAACAACGCAGTCACATCCGAAAAAACAAAACTCCGGATGAACGTAGAAGAAGAAGAAGAAGAAGAACAAGAAGAAGAATATTCTAGTTATAAGCTCATTGATGGAAGTATATTTTGTATCATGATTACTAATATTAATTGGGAGATAGTTGTTTCATATTGACATGTAACCGAAAACTCCACCACTTATCAACACACAAATTACCAGAAGCCACTGGCAAAAATACTGGAATGGTAGGCAAGCCATAAATGTATATGTCTGCCACATGCTCTGAAGGTCATAGAGTAGCTTTCAGACTGATTTTTCAAATGAGTGCAGTGTTTCTGGAAAGTCATCGCTGAAGCTATAGATTTCATGCTTTGTGCAGTGATCTCAGCAGGCAGCTTGCCATTCTGTTGAGAGGTGTCTAAACCAGATGGAGTGAATGAAGTCAGTCTTGTCACTGTAACCACCTGTATATTTGACGTAATCTGGACGTGTAGAGTTTAACTATTAGGGCCACTCTAAGTGGAGTTTGGGACATTTATCAAACAGAGAGAGCATCTGTTGGATAATTTTCCTAGGACATGCTGGTGTGGTGGGAAATGAGCAGGTGGACAGATTTGCTGGATCTGCACCCCTTGATGGCGTATTGCTGTATGATAAGGCAGGTGTGATCGGGAACTTATGGAATCGTGAATAGATAGATCATCATGGCTTGGAGAGAATTATGCTGCAGGGAGTGACCAGAGGATTTAGTTTACACTTACAACTCAGAGGAAAGGCCAGATGGACATATAATCAGAATTCTACTGGTATTGGGACTCTTTGCTGGCTGTTGCAGATGAGAACACAGCATGTATGGAAATTTTCAGAGAATGGTTGTTGACTCAACTCAACTCTGGTAAATTTGGGGACATTTTTGAGCCACTTCATATGATGCATGGTATACTAGTTAAAGCCAAGCTTGAACTGAGTAATGTAAAGCAACACCCAGGACAGAATTATCACAGATAGTAACTGTCAAACAAGAATAAATCAAAGAGTTGACTTTCCTTGGTGAAACCTCACTTCCAAAGGTGGAATCACATACCTATGTACACAGCAGTGTAAACAAACATAGGGGAACAGATAAAGATATCAGAAGAAGAATACACAAGACAAGAGGAGCTGTTGTAGCACTAGGTACATTGTGGAGGTCAAAAGAAGTTAAACTGAGCACCAAACTTGGAATATTCAGTTCTGAAGTTAAATCAGAACTACTGTATGGAGATCCTCCTCCTGGAACATCAAGCATTTTTTGCCCACGTTGTCAAAGAACATTTTGAACCAAAATAGGCCTTATCAGCCATCTTAGAAGTCACGGCTCCAAACTTTCAACCCTACTGGATGAAATGAATGATCATCATCACTCTTGATGGACAGACACCACTGTATGGACCAGATACACTGAGTGATAAACTACAAACATTAATTAATTGGTGCCTGCACAAATTAGAAGAACAAAATTGATGTGACAAAATCACCAATTGGGAATTCATAGAGAGAACTAAAAGAGTAGTGAATTACATGGTGAAGAAAAGATGTTGGCACTAGATAGGACATACATTGAGAAACCAAAAGGATAATATAACTAGGGAAACCTTTATCTTTAATCCCCTTGTAAAAGAAATTAAAGAAGACCTAAACACACATAGAGAAAAGAAGTAGAGACAGAAATAAATAGTATTTGGAGGACATGGCTAGAGCTGCTTGGGATAGCTAAGGATAGAACTGCTTGGGGTGAGTTGGTTGAGGGCGTAGAAGAATAACTGAGGTTGAAAGAGTAAAGAAACATAACATCTTTTAGACTTATGAGCAATAGATCAGCTCTTAGTGATCTGCTGGTTGCATGGTGAGTGATGTCTGGCTTGCTTGAGTACACTATTGTTGTCGTTTACTAAGCACTCACAAAAAAGTGAAGGTTCACATTGTTTCTACTTTATGTCTTTGTTTAGGGCGTGATGGTCCCCCGGGTGAAGATGGCCTTGCAGGATTTCCTGCGTTAAATGGGGCTAAAGGAGAAAGAGGCCCGGATGGGTTAACAGGATTGCCAGGAATAAAAGGTTTACCTGGCCCTGATGGTCCTAAAGGTGATTGATTTTACTGACATGTTTTCTTCAGTGTGTCTCGTTAATTCAAAAACAGTGTATTCCCTTAGTGAATTTAAACACAGAAGCTGCAAACAATATGTTGCACGATTTATTGCCTGGTATATTTAACTGCATTTCGTCAAGTGCGTACTGCAGTTATGTACCATCTGAATTGAATAAATGAATAATACTTAAGCTAAAACTATTAAAACATATAGTCACAGGTATTTGAATGTGGTAAATCTTTTATCCCCACGGTAATTTTAAATTTACAACAAACTTTTTCTGCTTGCACAAACCCAACTGAAACCGCTTGATTGAAATGCCTCTCTATATTTGAGCAATCGTTTATTGTTCATTGAATACAGTATATTAAATGCTTTTTCTTTGTTTATGCTATGACTGCATTTTACTAGGTGTTAAGAAGTTGACGATGATGGCATTTGATAGCTTTACAACTGCACAAGGATTCAGTTTTTTTTCCTTCTGAAAAATGTTTTCAATTTCTGTCTGTACTAAACAGTAAAGGATCCTTTTACATACTTGAGGTATACTCGCAGAGATCTGTCTATACTAGGAGACATCAGGTCAATACTGGCAGAGATCTGTTCTATACAAGGAGACATCAGGTCAATACTGGCAGAGATCTGTCTATGCTAAGAGACAGGTCAATATTGGCAGAGATCTGTTCTATACTATGAAACATAAAGTCAATACTGGCAGAGATCTGTTCTATACTAGGAGACATCAGGTCAATACTGGCAGAGATCTGTCTATGCTAAGAGACAGGTCAATATTGGCAGAGATCTGTTCTATACTATGAAACATAAAGTCAATACTGGCAGAGATATGTTCTATACTAGGAGACATCAGGTCAATACTGGCAGAGATCTGTTCTATACTAGGAGACATCAGGTCAATACTGGCAGAGATCTGTCTATGCTAGGAGACATAAGGTCAATACTGGCAGAGATCTGTTCTATACTAGGAGACATCAGGTCAGTACTGGCAGAGATCTAGCCTATACTAGGAAACATCGGGTCAATACTGGCAGAGATCTGTTCTATATTAGGAGACATCAGGTCAATACTGGCAGAGATCTGTTCTATACTAGGAGACATCAGGTCAATGCTGGCAGAGATCTGTTCTGTACTACGAGACATCAGGTCAATACTGGCAGAGATCTATTCTATACTAGGAGACATCAGGTCAGTACTGGCAGAGATCTGTTCTACACTAGGAAACATCAGGTCAATACTGGGTTACTGGCAGAGATCAGGTTTATACTGGCAGAGATCTGTTCTACACTAGGAGACATCAGGTCAATACTGGCAGAGATCTGTTCTATACTAGGAGACATCAGGTCAATACTGGCAGAGATCTGTTCTATACTAGGAAACATCAGGTCAATACTGGCAGAGATCTGTTCTATACTAGGAGACATCAGGTCAATACTGGCAGAGATCTGTTCTATACTAGGAGACATCAGGTCAATTCTGGCAGAGATCTGTTCTATACTAGGAAACATCAGGTCAATACTGGCAGAGATCTGTCTATGTTAGGAGACATCAGGTCAATACTGGCAGAGATCTAGCCTATACTAGGAAACAGGTCAATACTGTCAGAGATCTGTTCTATACTAAGAAACATCAGGTCAATACTTGCAGAGATCTGTTCTATACTAGGAGACATCAGATCAATACTGGGTTACTGGCAGAGATCAGGTCTATACTGACAGAGATCATGTTTGTATGAGGGGAAGTCAATAAGTAAGTCACAAATAGCTGTAGAAAAATAACTAAATATGATAACAACTTGAAACCATTTTATTTTTATACATACATTGTCCCTTTATTTTTCAACATATTTTCCACCAACATTGATGCACTTATCCCATTGTGTTATCAGTCCTTCCAAACAAGCTGCACAGAACTGCGTGCTCTGTTTTCTAAACCATGTTTTCACTTCACATTCAACTTTGGCGTCATTCGCAAAATGTCTCCCGCCAAGGTGGGTTTTCAGTGGACCAAAAAGATGGAAATCGCTAGGGGCTAAGTTGGGGCTATAGGGTGGATGTTCCAGAACTTCCCACCTTAGTTGGTTAATTTTCTCTTGAGTTAATCAAGACGTATGTGGTCTGGCATTGTCATGAAGAAGCAACACTTCTCTAGTCAGCAGTCCTGGATGTTTTCTTCGAATTGCATCATGAAGCATTGATAGAACTTCACAGTACGATTCAGAATTCACATTATCACCTTTCTTCTTGAAATTTGTTAAAAGCGCTCCTTGACAATCCCAGAACACTGTCAGCATAACCTTCCCTGCTGATGGCGTAACCCTGAATGTTTGGACACAAGGCGAAGAAGGATGTTTACTAAACAGCTATGGACTGCTTTACGGGACGAACATTTGTCAGCATAAACAGGAAGCATTTCCTTATGAATGGCCTTTGCAGGCAGTCCTTTTGCCCACAAAAAAACACGCACAACAGCACGTTGCTCTTTGGTTGTTCACTCCGTAAGTACAGTCGCCATTTTGTTTATCCGCTGCACATGCGCATGAGACACCTAGCGCCACCTGATGAACAGGAATATAAAGTTCGATGTTGCTGTCACCTTATGACACCTGTGGAAAACACCAACTACATTTACCTGCCATCCCACAGAACTGTGTGACTTACTTATTGACTCGCCCTCGTACAAGGAGACGGGCAGAGATCTGTTCTATAGTAGGAGACATCAGGTCAACATTGGCAGAGATAAGATCTATACTGGCAGAGGTAAGATCTATACTGGCTGAGATCAAGTCTATACTGGCAGAGATAAGATCTAAACTTGGAGACATCAGGTCTATACTGGCAGAGATAAGGTCTATACTTGGAGACATCAGGTCTATACTGGCAGAGATTGGGTCTACACTAGGAGACATCAGGTCTATACTTGGAGACATCAGGTCTATACTGGCAGAGATAGGGTCTATACTGGCAGAGATCGTGTCTATACTGGCAGAGATAAGGTCTATACTTGGAGACATCAGGTCTATACTGGCAGAGATTGGGTCTACACTAGGAGACATCAGGTCTATACTTGGAGACATCAGGTCTATACTGGCAGAGATAGGGTCTATACTGGCAGAGATCGTGTCTATACTGGCAGAGATAAGGTCTATACTTGGAGACATCAGGTCTATACTGGCAGAGATTGGGTCTACACTAGGAGACATCAGGTCTATACTTGGAGACATCAGGTCTATACTGGCAGAGATAGGGTCTATACTGGCAGAGATCGTGTCTATACTGGCAGAGATAAGATCTATACTTTGAGACATCAGGTCTATACTGGCAGAGATAAGGTCTATACTTGGAGACATCAGGTCTATACTGGCAGAGATAAGGTCTATACTTGGAGACATCAAGTCTAAACTGGCAGAGATTGGGTCTATACTGGCATAGATCGGGTCTATAGTAGGAAACATCAGGTCAATACTGGCAGAGATATGTCTATACTAGGAGACTTCAGGTCAATACTGGGTTACTGGCAGAGATCGGGTCTATACTGGCAGAGATTGGCTCTATACTAGGAGACTGGCAAAGATTGGGTCAATATTGGCAGAGATCTGTTCTATAGTAGGAGACATCAGGTCAATATTGGCTGAGATCAGGTCTATACTGGCAGAGATTGGGTCAATACTGGCAGAGATTGGGTCAATACTGGCAGAGATCTGTTCTATGGTAGGAGACATCAGGTCATGACTGGCTGAGATCAGGTCTATACTTGCAGAGATGGGTCTATACTAGGTTACTGGCAGAGATCGGGTCTATATTTGGAGCATCAGGTCAATACTGGGTTACTGGCATAGATTGGGTCAATACTGGCAGAGATCGGGTCTGTACTAGGAGACATCAGGTCAATACTTGTTGAGATCGGGTCATTACTGGCAGAGATTAGGTCATTACCGGCAGAGATCAGGTCAGTACTGGGTTACAGACAGAGATTGGGTCCATACTGGCATAGATCAGGTCAATACTGACAGAGATCTGTTCTTTACTAGTAGACATCAGGTCAATACTGGGTTACTGGCAGAGATCTGGTCAATACTGGCAGAGATCGGGTCTGTACTAGGAGACATCAGGTCAATACTTGCTGAGATCGGGTCATTACTGGCAGAGATTAGGTCATTACTGACAGAGATCAGGTCAGTACTGGGTTACAGGCAGAGATTGGGTCCATACTAGCATAGATCAGGTCAATACTGACAGAGATCTGTTCTTTACTAGTAGACATCAGGTCAGTACTGGGTTACTGGCAGAGATTGCGTCTATACTGGGAGAGATCGGGTCTATACTGGCAGAGCTGGGGTCATTTTCTGTTTGTACTAAACATTGTCTGACCCAGTGGTTAGAATGCCAGGCTCACCGGGAGACCAGGTTCAAATCCTCGGTAAGGTGTGGGTTTTGTTCTGTCGGCGGCAAAAAGAAACCCTAACCTGCACACTTTGCGGCAACTGCACTAGCCAAGCGGCCTTAATTCCTCAGGCTCAAGACCCCCCTCCCTGCTTTCTGAACTGCTGACACCTCATATTATAGAAATCACCCCAAAATGATATGCTTCCAATTCACGAGTGGCTGATTTTGAACCCTCAGTTCGCTATATCGGAGAATTATGAAACTGTGTTCCACTAACTTCTAAGCCACAGACGTCAACTTTACAACATTACATGATGTTACAAAAGTCCACTAAGAAACATGCAGTTCATCCTTGATGGAAGCGGCAGTCACTATCCCAACCAGATGTTAGCCTACAAAGTCAAGATATTTCTAGATGATGTTCCGTTTCTAGAACTGGCAGAGATAAGGTCTATACTTGGAGACGTCAGGTCTATACTGACAGAGATTGAGTCTATACTGACAGAGATTGAGTAAGGTCCATACTTTGAGACATCAGGTCTATACTGGCAGAGATTGGGTCTATACTAGGAGACATCAGGTCTATACTGGGAGAGATCAGGTCTATACTGACAGAGATAAGGTCTATACTTGGAGACATCAGGTCTATACTGACAGAGATTGAGCCTATACTGGCAGAGATTGGGTCTATACTGGCAGAGATTGAGTCTATACTGGCAGAGATAAGGTCTATACATGGAGACATCAGGTCTATACTGGCAGAGATTGGGTCTATACTGGCAGAGATTGGGTCTATACTGGCAGAGATAAGGTCTATACATGGAGACATCAGGTCTATACTGGCAGTTCAATTCTAGAAACACATACATACACACATATAAATATATACATTATTCAATCACACACGTGTCAAGTCCATAACAAGAAAATTTAGCAGGACTCCCCAAACACCTTTCTGCACTGTGTATGACTACCAACCTGTTTCAGTCACAGTTTGCGCAACAGTAATGGTTTAAAAATGGCCACCAAAGAAGTTCGGCAATAGCTACGTAATGTCATAGAATTCCTCAATGCAGAAGGCGAGACCCTGATTCGCATCCACGAACGTTTGAGTATTGTTTATGGAGATTCAACAGTGGATGTTAGCACTGTCTGATGTTGGGTATGTCATTGTGGCGAAGCTGAAGTACATCAGTCTTCACTGGCTGACGCAAAGTGGACTGGCCATCTGTCAACTACAATGACTCGACACAAGATTCATCGAGTTAATGACATCATTTGTGGTGATCATCAGGTAACACTGGATGAACTGTGTTCCATGTTGTCCATTAGTAAAGGCAGCGCCCAGATCATCATTAAAGACCTGGGTTATTCAAAGGTTTGTGCACGGTGGGTACCGAGAATGTTGACAGACAGCCATAAAGAAGCAAGGAAAACAGCCGTCAACCTTCTGCACCATTATGAAACTGAAGGAGAAGAATTTTTATTGAATATTGTTACAGGTGATGAGACTTGGGTTCATTTCTTTGAACCAGAATCCAAGAGGCAGTCAGAGGAATGGCATCACACAACATCGCCGAGATGAAAGAAGTTCAAAATGTCACCATCTGTAGGGAAAGTTATAGCCTCCGTGTTTTGGGATGAGAAAGATGTGATTCTTCTCGACTTATTGGAATAGAGAAACATAGTGAATACTGACCGTTAATTGATACTGTGAAGAAGCTTAGAGGGCATCATCATTGACTCTACCCATTCAATGATCTGAGAATTGCACTACTGTTGCACAATAATGCCACGCTACACACTGCTAACTAAAAGCACCATTGATACGACTGCAGAATTTGGCTGGACATTATTACCACATTCCCTTTACAGTCCCGATTTAGGACCTTCAGACTTCCATCTGTTTGGACCGGTGGAAGTAGATCTTCGTAGACATCAGTTTGAGGACAATAAGACCCTTAATACATGCCCTTGTGAGAAGATGGGCAAAAACTATAATAAATAACAGATTAATTGAGAAATACATTTTTGAAGTACAAACTTAGGGCTTCAATTTAATGTTAATTTTGTCTGTTTATTTGCCTATTAAATTAAACTAAAAATCTCGAGGCATTACTTATTGACCACCCTCCCCTATATATGTCAGTTAGTTAGTCGTGGTTCCAACTTCACGGTAACAGGTCGTCCCCATTATGCTCCGTTCCTGTGCCAGTGAATATCACACAAAATGCTCCTCACTGTCCTATGTGAAAAGTGGAACAGACAGGAGTCTCGACAAACAAACAGCCCGCAGAGGTTCACTGTGCATAATGCCGCGCGCCAGAATGCCAACACAAAAGTCCTCCATGAAAAATACAGTTCATCGTCGATGGAATCGGCAGTCACTAAAAAGACTTCATTGACCTGGGTTTTATCTCACATGGCTCGGTCTCTTTTCGTAGGGCAAACCACCGAAAGCACCACACAAAGAACGAACTCCGTAGCTCCAGCGACAAATTCCAAGTCTCCTAAAATATGCACTCGTGAACCGAAAGGCAAACCAGTCAATTCAGCGACAGCTGGCTGCCATTATTCCGAACATGCAGTTCATGCTACAAACAACAGCGGACAGATGTAAAAGTACTCCACACAAATTTCACAGCTCAGTGTCGCACCACGTACTCACTCAGTAGCAGGGCGATGGAACCATGTATTTCCAGTCCAACATGAGAAAAATGTGAATGCAAACCGTAGCCATAAGCATAAACACTCCAGAGGCCTTAACAGTTCAAATGCCTATCCATCATCTTGGGGACCGGAAGTATTATACATATATTTTCATGTAGCATTTTTCATGTAGTGTTTTTCATGTAGTTGTATCGAGGTGTGTTTATTGTGTGTGTGCTTACGAAGGCTTTGCTCGCAATGTTCAATTTGTTACTTGTGATCGTGATCTAGTAAAGCTTACTGATTCATCTTCTCGTTTTTTGGGTGACTCATTTATTGGCTATACTCTGACAGGACGTGATGGTTTTCCTGGTTTATTTGGACCTCCTGGAGCAAAGGGAGAACCTGGTGTTCCTGGACCAGAAGGACCGCAAGGACCCAAGGGAGATGAAGGATTTCTAGGCTCGCCAGGACAAGAGGGTGAAAAAGGTTGGTGACAGAATTTATTTATATTGGGGGGGGGGGGGGGGGGGGGGGGGGCATATTGCAGTGCTATATTACGATTCATTGGCTCTTTATGACTTGTCAAATAATCTGAAGTAGAGCAGTTTTGAGTATTTTTGTGTTTGCGTCAGTTCATTTGGACATCAGTTATTTCAGTTGTGCTTTGCAATTTTTTTTAGAAAATTTATTTCATATAAAACTGTCTTTACAAGGTGCGTTGTGTTTTTCTTTGGGTACATTTGCGAATACAACATATACATTCACATATGCATGATAATTTTTCATTCGTGGCATGGTGTAATTACCTATACATTACTTGTTGATGATGGTGGTGGAGTAATCATTTGCTCTCATACATTCTAAAATCTTTCAATAGAAATTATTTCATGCTCCAAGTATTCTCATTCACACTTAGTTTTATTTAAACAAGTTTAATGATATCACTGAATGGATCATGCATTAAACATTGCAACAAGCATCCCATTTTACAAAGTAAATTGCAAACAGGTATGTATGGCGTTTGCTCACGTGCACTGAGAGAGAGAGAGAGAGAGAGAGAGAGAGAGAGAGAGAGAGAGAGAGAGAGAGAGAGAGAGAGAGAGAGAGAGAGAGAGAGAGAGAGAGAGAGAGAGAGAGAGAGAGAGAGCAAACCAAAACACAGACAGATGTTAGCTGCATTTGGTAGTAACTTCATCACAGGCACAAAGGATTTATGTGGGTTGGGTGGGGTGGAGGTTAAACAAACTTTTGTCTTGGTCATGATCATACTTTCCACTTCTCAGCTGACAAAGAAACTGACCTATGAGATACAGCATCCCTTTGTGCTGGGTAGCTCATTGAACTTGCGGATGTTTATATTTGGTCTGCCATGAATTAGTTTTTCAACTCTTCTGGGTTACCAGATTAGCGTCTTAAATTTTCAGCAATTATGTTTTTAGTAGTAGTTTATTAGTTCAGGAAGATAGAGATGGGGTGGGTCTGAAGACAGTGGTTGGTGTCTCTGGAGTGGTCACGACTGGCAAAGATTAGTTTCATTATCGTGCCAGGGCATGCGAGTGTCCAAAGAAATGAGCAGGCTGATAGGCTTGTAGGTAAGGCTACTGTGGAGGGCGGACAAACCATGGACCAGGCTGATATACTGAGTACTCTACAAGAAGTAAGTCGTTTGCGAGAACCAAGTGATGACTGTGAATCTGCATCCATGATCAGACTGTGAGAACAGCATGTTAAAAGAAGTGTGGCCAAACAAGAACACTATGGAGGAAGTCAAAGAAGATTAATAAACCAACACAGAACTGGTGTTGTTAGCCGCTTCATGCTGCAGGATTTACTGAGTGGGATCTGAGCACTTATGGTTTGAATGGTTCAATGTGCAATGAGGATGATCTGTCGACTAACTAACTAACTAGTCCAGGACACCATACATATATGAAGAGATGGTCTCAGTGTAATGCAATCTTCTGTCTTTTATCTCCCCTTCCAGAACACATTAATATATCTGATGCAGAGATGGTCTCAGTGTAATGCAATCTTCTGTCTTTTATCTCCCCTTCCAGAACACATTAATATATCTGATGAAGAGATGGTCTCAGTGTAATGCAATCTTCTGTCTTTTATCTCCCCTTCCAGAACACATTAATATATCTGATGCAGAGATGGTCTCAGTGTAATGCAATCTTCTGTCTTTTATCTCCCCTTCCAGAACACATTAATATATCTGATGAAGAGATGGTCTCAGTGTAGTGCTATCTTCTGTCTATTATCTCCCCTTCCAGGACACATTCATAAGCCTCCTTTGTGGTTAGGTAATTTTGAGCACTTCCATTGATGTCACATCTAGTGATTATTATTATTTCCGTGTCAGTGATAATATTTATCAGTGACTTAATAGTCTCTCTCTCTCTCTCTCTCTCTCTCTCTCTCTCTCTCTCTCTCTCTCTCTCTCTCTCTCTCTCTCTCTCTCTCTCTCTCTCTCTCTCTCTCTCTCTCCTTTCTCATATATACCGCTAGGAAATAGATGGTTAAATTGAAGGAACCAATCAGATGGCAAGCTCAGGCCACGTGATGTGTTGAGCAGGGGGGGTCAATCTGCTGGGAACTGCCGTCAAGTCAACATCGCAGAAACGGCAAGCCAGAGTGCTATTATAAAGATGAAGACAGAGATTGAAAGTTTATATGAAAACTACGATCGACCGTCGGGAGAAAGTGTTAACTAGTCTGTGAGATTGTTGACACAACAAGAAGTTGGCCAGTACACCATGCACTTGTATGTATACTATTGTATGAATGTTTGTTGATGTATGTGGATGTATGTATGTGCGCTCATACATATCAGTCCACCTATACTTTAGGACTCTCTTTGTACACACATAAAGGAGCACATGAAATGAGTTTTGTTAGTATCACCATCATACTTAGGTGCACACATCATTGCTCTTTAATATTTGTCCACTATGGCCAACCCATTCACTGGGACCCACTCATGCATTGTACGTACATCCACTGGACTCCTTAGCTTTCACTCTCGGATAACTATCACAACTCTATTGCTTCCAATTTCCCACCTTCCCTCCCTGCCCCCCTTTTTTCATGTACCAGTTCCACTCATTTACCTGAGACACACTGAACCGTTACCACCCACTACCCCGGTATCATCCCCTACCCTGGTCTCTACCCACAGACTCCCACGGATAAAGATGACATTCATGGTAGTAGTACAGTCTGGACTCTGAGATAAGTAGGACAATCTTTTTCATATTTTCATTTTTTCTTCATTGCTCTCATTTTCTCATCTTGTTATTCTTCTCATCCCGTCATTATACCTTAATGTAGTCACTGGAGGTTCTTCTCTAGGACTATATGTTGTGTTTTGTGTATGTATTTATTTGCTCATGAAGGTTAGTCACTGCAACGTCTTGTGTGTTTCATAATTCTGTTTTGTAAAGTTGCATTACTTTGTATTATTTTATATTGTTTTGTTTTCTTCAATGAAATTCAAACAGCTGTCATGGGAACAAATGCAGTTATATTTTTGCCATTCTTGATCAGCCCCCCTCACACATTTTCAGGTAGCAGAATTGTGCTGTTTGGCCTCAACACTCACTTTCTCGGAAACAGCTGCTTTGTTGTGGGAAGATTCGTTTACATGAACCATTGTATACAAAATATGTTTTATTGACTGTACCATCATTGTTTGCTTGCATTCGCTGGCTGTGAACTCCAGCGCGAAGTCCTGTATGTCGCATGAAGACATCCTGATGTCCAACATCAGTGTGATGTCATACAGGACCTGAGGTTTGTGTGAGTATCCGTTGTCCCATGTCTGGCTTATTGGTGTGCAGACTGGTGGTTCCTCACCATGCAGGCAGATACTCTCCAACTTCGGAGGAACTGTACCATCATAATATGAATATATTTTTGTTGGGAAGGCTGTGTGCCTGATCCATGGTATACTTGTAGGTATAGCAAACATTTATAGTTTGCCGGGTGTGTTTAAGTAGAAGCCTTATGTTGGAATGGTGGAATATGTTATGTCTTTGTGTGTCTTTATACCTGAAGAAGTGCATAGGAGTATCATTGAAAGGTACCTAACATGTAATTTCATTGTGACCTTCACTTGTGCATTGGGTTGATATCAACTTACAGTGAAATGTGTGGAGGAGACATGATCAACCAAAGCTTAATTTCACCCAGTCTGTATCTACTGTGCTGAATCATGACTTAGTCACATCTTAATATGCCTTTCTGCAGATGTAATGTTCCAGTACCAGTCTTGCACACCTCAGCTTGGTGAAATAAAGGACAGCTCTGTAACATGATCCATCAAAGACATGGCACTTTCATAATAGGTCCGGAGAAAAGTCTCTACACCACCTTCACTCCAGTAAATCACCAGGCATTATCAGGGCTCAAACACCCTGAATGCCAATGCTTTAAGAGATAAACTTCACAGTCCTCCCCAGAATTCTTAACCAGCCAATCATCCAATACAAACACAGGATGTCATTCATTATTTTGTTATCTGTCGCAGGCAGTCCAGGTCCCCAGGGCCTTGAAGGAATCCCAGGTTCTGCTGGAGTGTGTGAAAAAGTTAGGCTTCCTCCAGGACCTAAAGGTCTTTTTGGATTAAAGGGAGATCCTGGATTTCCTGGAGAGCCAGGAGAAGTTGGTAGACAAGGGGTACTAGGTAATTGTTTATAATATTTATTTATTTATTTATTTATTTATTTATATAGTTATGTTTGTTGTTGCTCTTGTTGTAGCAGAAACTGGTATATTTGAGTTTATGATTTGAGGAGAAGGGGACTGGGGTATGACTTGAGGAGTTGGGGACTGGTGTATAACTGAAGGAATTGTTGACTGGTATATGACTGAAGGAATTGTTGACTGGTATATGACTGAAGGAATTGTTGACTGGTATATGACTGAAGGAATTGTTGACTGGTATATGACTGAAGGAATTGTTGACTGGTGTATGACTTGAGGAATTGTTGACTGGTGTATGACTTAAGGAATTGTTGACTGGTGTATGACTGAAGGAATTGTTGACTGGTGTATGACTTGAGGAATTGTTGACTGGTATATGACTGAAGGAATTGTTGACTGGTGTATGACTTAAGGAATTGTTGACTGGTATATGATTGATGGAATTGTTGACTTGTATATGACTAAAGGAATTGTTGACTGGTGTATGACTGAAGGAATTGTTGACTGGTGTATGACTTGAGGAATTTTTGACTGGTGTATGACTTAAGGAATTGTTGACTGGTGTATGACTGAAGGAATTGTTGACTGGTATATGACTGAAGGAATTGTTGACTGGTGTATGACTTGAAGAATTGTTGACTGGTATATGACTGAAGGAATTGTTGACTGGTGTATGACTTAAGGAATTGTTGACTGGTATATGACTGATGGAATTGTTGACTGGTATATGACTGAAGGAATTGTTGACTGGTGTATGACTGAAGGAATTGTTGACTGGTATATGACTTGAGGAATTGTTGACTGGTGTATGACTTGAGGAATTGTTGACTGGTGTATGACTTGAGGGATTATTGACTGATGTATGACTTAAGGAATTGTTGACTGGTATATGACTGATGGAATTGTTGACTGGTATATGACTGAAGGAATTGTTGACTGGTGTATGACTGAAGGAATTGTTGACTGATTTATGACTGAAGGAATTGTTGACTGGTGTATGACTTGAGGAATTGTTGACTGGTGTATGACTTGAGGGATTATTGACTGATGTATGACTTGAGGAACTGGGGACTGGTGTATGACTTGATGAATTATTGACTGATGTATGACTTGAGGAACTGGGGACTGGTGTATGACATGAGGAACTGGGGACTGGTGTATGACTTGAGGAATTGTTGACTGGTGTATGACTTGATGAATTATTGACTGATGTATAACTTGAGGAATTATTGACTGATGTATGACTTGAGGAACTGGGAACTGGTGTATAACTTGAGGAACTGGGGACTGGTGTATGACTTGATGAATTGTTGACTGATGTATGACTTGAGGAACTGGGAACTGGTGTATGACTTGAGGGACTGGTGTATGACTTGAGGAATTATTGACTGATGTATGACTTGAGGAATTATTGACTGATGTATGACTTGAAGAACTGGGAACTGGTGTATGACTTGAGGAACTGGGGACTGGTGTATGACTTGATGAATTGTTGACTGATGAATGACTTGAGGAACTGGGGACTGGTGTATGACTTGATGAATTATTGACTGATGTATGACTTGAGGAACTGGGGACTGGTGTATGACTTGAGGAATTATTGACTGATGTATGACTTGAGGAACTGGGGACTGGTGTATGACTTGATGAATTATTGACTGATGTATGACTTGAGGAATTATTGGCTGATGTATGACTTGAAGAACTGGGAACTGGTGTATGAGTTGATGAATTATTGACTGATGTATGACTTGAGGAACTGGGAACTGGTGTATGACTTGAGGAATTATTTACTGATGTATGACTTGAGGAACTGGGGACTGGTGTATGACTTAAGGAACTGGGAACTGGTGTATGACTAGAGGAACTGGAAACTGATGTATGACTTGAGGAATTATTGACTGGTGTATGACTTGAGGAACTGGGAACTGGTGTATGACTTGAGGAACTGGGAACTGGTGTATGACTAGAGGAACCGGGGACTGGTGTATGACTTGAGGAACTGGGAACTGGTGTATGACTTGATGAATTATTGACTGATGTATGACTTGAGGAACTGGGAACTGGTGTATGACTTGATGAATTATTGACTGATGTATGACTTGAGGAACTGGGAACTGGTGTATGACTTGAGGAATTATTTACTGATGTATGACTTGAGGAACTGGGGACTGGTGTATGACTTAAGGAACTGGGAACTGGTGTATGACTAGAGGAACTGGAAACTGATGTATGACTTGAGGAATTATTGACTGGTGTATGACTTGAGGAACTGGGAACTGGTGTATGACTTGAGGAATTATTGACTGGTGTATGACTTGAGGAACTGGGAACTGGTGTATGACTTGAGGAACTGGGAACTGGTGTATGACTAGAGGAACCGGGGACTGGTGTATGACTTGAGGAACTGGGAACTGGTGTATGACTTGAGGAACTGGGAACTGGTGTATGACTAGAGGAACTGGGAACTGGTGTATGACTAGAGGAACTGGGAACTGGTGTATGACTTGAGGAACTGGGAACTGGTGTATGACTAGAGGAACTGGGAACTGGTGTATGACTTGAGGAATTATTGACTGGTGTATGACTTGAGGAACTGGGAACTGGTGTATGACTTGAGGAACTGGGAACTGGTGTATGACTAGAGGAACTGGGAACTGGTGTATGACTAGAGGAACTGGGAACTGGTGTATGACTTGAGGAATTATTGACTGATGTAAGTCTTGGGGAACTGGGAACTGGTGTATGATTTGAGGAACTGGGAACTGGTGTATGACTAGAGGAACTGGGAACTGGTGTATGACTTGAGGAATTATTGACTGATGTATGTCTTGAGGAACTGGGAACTGGTGTATGACTTGAGGAACTGGGAACTGGTGTATGACTAGAGGAACTGGGAACTGGTGTATGACTAGAGGAACTGGGAACTGGTGTATGACTTGAGGAACTGGGAACTGGTGTATGACTAGAGGAACTGGGAACTGGTGTATGACTTGAGGAATTATTGACTGGTGTATGACTTGAGGAACTGGGAACTGGTGTATGACTTGAGGAACTGGGAACTGGTGTATGACTAGAGGAACTGGGAACTGATGTATGACTTGAGGAACTGGGAACTTGTGTATGACTTGAGGAACTGGGAACTGGTGTATGACTAGAGGAACTGGGAACTGATGTATGACTTGAGGAACTGGGAACTGGTGTATGACTTGAGGAATTATTGACTGGTGTATGACTTGAGGAACTGGGAACTGGTGTATGACTAGAGGAACTGGGAACTGGTGTATGACTTGAGGAATTATTGACTGGTGTATGACTTGAGGAACTGGGAACTGGTGTATGACTTGAGGAACTGGGAACTGGTGTATGACTAGAGGAACTGGGAACTGATGTATGACTTGAGAAACTGGGAACTTGTGTATGACTTGAGGAACTGGGAACTGGTGAATGACTAGAGGAACTGGGAACTGATGTATGACTTGAGGAACTGGGAACTGGTGTATGACTTGAGGAATTATTGACTGGTGTATGACTTGAGGAACTGGGAACTGGTGTATGACTTGATGAACTGGGGACTGGTGTATGACTTGAGGAATTATTGACTGGTGTATGACTTGAGGAACTGGGAACTGGTGTATGACTTGATGAACTGGGGACTGGTGTATGACTTGAGGAATTATTGACTGGTGTATGACTTGAGGAACTGGGAACTGGTGTATGACTTGAGGAACTGGGGACTGGTGTATGACTTGAGGAATTATTGACTGATGTATGACTTGAGGAATTTTTGACTAGTGTATGACTTTAGGAATTGTTGACTGGTGTATGACTTGAGAAAATGTTGACTGATGTATGTCTTGAGGAACTGGGGGCAGGTGTATGACTTGAGGAACTGGGGACTTGTGTATGACTTGAGGAATTATTGACTGATGTATGACTTGAGGAATTATTGACTGATGTATGACTTGAGGAACTGGGGACTGGTGTATGACTTTAGGAATTGTTGACTGTGTATGACTTGAGAAAATGTTGACTGGTGTATGACATGAGGAATTGTTGACTGGTGTATGACTTGAGGAATTGTTGACTGATATATATGACTTGAGGAACTGTTTACTGGTGTATGACTTAAAGAACTGAGAACTGGTGATGCTTTAATTCCAACATGTTAGGCCAGGGGTGGGCAAACTACGGCCCGCGGGCCGCATGCGGCCCGCCAAGTGATTTTATGCGGCCCTCGAGGGCATTTAGAAATAAAAAGTTTTAATTCGTTTTTAAGTTATTTTGTTGAATTTTACAGAATTTCATGTACCGTTATGATGAGTGTCAATAACAAACTTAAGATTGAAGATGAATGCCGTGTTTTTAATGATGAATGGACAACTAAGTACTGTTTTATAAAAGTTGGTAACAAATCAATTTGCTTGTTGTGTCTTCAAGGAGTACAATCTAAAAAGACATTATCCAACAAAACATTCCGATTTCGGATACAATTTAACGACCGAATAGAAGGAAAGGAAATGACTTGAGTTGGTGAAAAATTTGGAGAAACAGCAAACTGTTTTCACTAAACAGTCTTCAATTTAAGATGCTGCAACTGAAGCTAGTCTTGTGCTGTCACACAGGCTTTCTTTATCCCTTCATACATGCTTCTGATGTTTCCCTTATCACTTGCGATTTGAATGAACTCACATAACTTGATCCAATAGTCATTCGCACACTGCCTGGCAGCCTTTTGTACATCCTTCCTCGCTTGCTTCAGCTCACTCAGAGTGTTACGCGTTGGTCTTTCCTTGTTTCTTTATTGAGCTATCTTCTTTTTATCAATCAAGGGCTGCAGTATCTGGCTGTTTGTTTTGAATATCAAGCATGTTATTTACCCAGTTGTTAGTGTCATCAACCTCATCAGATCAAGAGGACTTAATCGCAGACAGTTCATGTCATTACTTGACGATTTGGAAACTGAACATTCCGATGTCCTGAACCACACCAATGTTCGATGGCTGAATATCAGCAAGGTGTTAAAAATGTGACTTTAAAACTAATATTGTCAATAAAGAGTGGCAATTAGACTTTATGTTTGCCATTACAATTATGGAAAAGTTAAGTGAACTGAATGTCAAACTTCAGGGCAATGGTGTGTTTGCACATGAACTGTATGTATATGTAAAATCATTTCAAGCAAAACTCTCACTGTTCTCCAGACAAGCAAGTGAAAAAAGATTTTGTCACTTCCCTTTACTGAAACAAGAAACCATTTCTGGCGAAATGATTGAAAAATACAAAGCAAAATTAGATGCATTGATTGAAGAATTTGGATGGAGATTCCAAGATTTCAAGAAATTAGAGCCATAGTTCAATATTCTCAGTTCACCTTTTAGTGCAGAAGCTGATACAGCCACAGAGGACATAGAGTTGGAGCTGCTTGACTTACAAGCAGATCATGATCTGAAAGAGAAATTCAAGACAGATAGTTTGCTGAATTTCTATGGATCTTTATCACAAGAATAATTTCCTAACTTGAAAAACTTTGTATCAACATACATTTGCGAACAAGCATTCTATTGTTTGAAGATCAACAAATCTAAGAATAGGTTTTTATTGTCGGACTGCAACTTGCATGCTGTCATGCGAATTTCAACAAGTAAACTTGCTCCAGATTTCAAGAATATTGTCAAAAATAGCAAGTAGTTACATAAATCTCATTAGAAATCAACAACTGTAGTGACAATATAGTCGCTGTGTGTCTAAATTAAAGCCATTGATAGATAATAAAGAATATTTGTTATAATAACAAGTTGTAAAATCTTATTAACAAATTAGTAAAAGTTTTTGTCCATATTGTCAAATATAATGTATAAGTGTATAAGTAAAATAAAAGTCCAATAATTAATTATTTATACTGTTTAATAACCTATAAATAATTAATAATTACGTATTGTGATAGGTTGCTGTAAACAAAATGGATATATATATATATATATATATATATATATATATATATATATATATATATATATATATATATTATATATATATGCGGCCCGCCAATAGCTTTACATTTGTCAATGCGGCCCTCCGCACAAAAAGTTTGCCCACCCCTGTGTTAGGCATTCAGCACACTTATTCTTTATTTGTTTTATTTATTTGTGTTATCAATATTCTGCCCAACCTTCCAGGGTTAAAATTGGAATATATTTTTTACATTGCACATAGTTTAGCATTCTCTGTGTATATAATTTTTTCACATAGTATTCTTGAGCATATTGTATGATATATTTATTTATAATGTATGCAAAATGAGATTCTATCTATGATATAATTGTGAATGCTGATTATCATATTCGTAGTACGCTGTCCAAGCACAACTAGACTTGCGTACTGGTTGTCTGCATGTGTGTGGCAATAGTTGAATGACAACCAGTCCTGCCCAGATTTCTACAATGAATGCAAACAAATATGGCGTCTGATTGCACATTGAGGAAAGCCAGATCTCCTGTTTATTTTCCAAGTCTGACAAGCCTGGTACTAACTTAACCCTAGCAGGTTAAAAGTTTACTAAAGGTGAAATGTAGATGTGGAAAGCAAGAGGAGACATTATTTATCACAATAAACTCATGAAAGCTATGAATGATTTAATATTGCAGTGTTTAGAAGGAACACTAATGGAAGGTGTGGTTGCTGGAAGCGGAGGCAGAGGTCAACCAGATGGTTGTGGACACAGGACACTAAAGACACCCTGAAAATGAAAATGCATGAGGCAAGGGAACTGGTGAGGGATCAAGAATCTATCCAGCTGGTTGTGAGGAGAGATGTTCTGCAAAGGACTAGCTATGTAATGATTATGATGAACCTGCGAAGCTCTAATCTGCAAAAGCAATGTTTACACCTTTTGTTATCTTTGATGGTATTACTTCACTACTCAGATCCATCAATCCAGCTACAAAGTTGCCATTCCAGCTTCATTCTTCTGAGAAGTGGGCGTCGGAAAAGCATTGTGATAATAGGGAAGATTGAAGATGTTAGAGGCAATAGAAGATGAAGGTGGACATTACTGGATTGGCTGGAAAAATTACACAGAAGACGATCATCCATTTGCCTCGTCAAGAACACAGAAAACAGACAGTTATTGATAACCAAGACACAGTGATGAAAATTTTGATCTTAGTTTTAATAACATTTTCAAACTGAGACATCATTTCTTCATCTTTACTACTTTGGGTTTACAGATTTGAATTAGAGAAAGTTATTTTCCCTTCCTATTGAAATAGAGCAAAGTGAAACACAGAAATCAGAAAAGGAAAAGAAAAAGGTTGTATATGAAATATATAGAATGATAAAGAGTTGATGAGAGTGGGTATCTTACAAGAATGTTTACTAGAATACCAACGTTTGTGTACTAAGTGATTCAATGAGAAATATGATCTGAAAGGTCAAGGCAGGTTCTGAACGTAGAGAGTGGATTGAATTGCTGCAGAGGTCTGTTGTACGTAGAGTCACCTTCATCTTCGTTCCTGGACATATGGGAGTTGAGGGAAATGAACAAGCGATAAACTTGATGGCTTTGCTACCCTGTAGATGGCTAGCCCATGGATTGTGCTGATGTTATTAATGCCCTTAGGGAGATGTCGACAGTGTGGGACTTTGACGCCAGTGAATACCACAATGTAATTAAAGGATAAATGGGAATATTCTTAAACAAGCGTCTCGGACAACTATCTTGGAACAGTCATAACATCTGATGGAGGTGCTGTGAAGATATTAGAACAAGAATCGCTTTGGCAAAGGTAGCCTTTTGCAACATGGAAAACACACTGACTAATAAAAAGATGTCAATTGCAATGAGAAAAAGAGTGTTAAAGTGCTACATAGAACCTGCACTTGTGTATAGATGTGAAATGTAGAGGATGAGCAGACAAGCTGAATAACATCTAATGGCAGTGGAAATGTGGTTTCTGGGGAAAATGCAAAGAATACCATGGGCAGACAGAAAAACCAATGAGTAAGTCCTACAAGAGGCAAATGAAAACCACAAACTAATTAGAGAAATTAGATGTAGATAGTAAAAAATGTGTGGGCATGTTATGAGAAGAAATAAACTGGAGAACTTGGTGATAACTGACAAGATTGAGGAGAAAATAACAAGGGGAAGGCAGAGAGGTAAATATCTGGATGGCTTGACCACATGGCATGGTCGGGACAAGAACACAGAGCTGATCCAGGACTCAAGTGATCTTGTAAGATGGTGAAACATGACCGCCTATGCTTACCAGCATGGCATATGATGAATGAATCCATTTCATTATCTAGAGACTTGGAAGTTAGAATTGGCATGGCAAGACATGAGAGGCACAACAGGAGAATGATGGCCCTCATCAGGCAACACAGAATTGGCATGGCAAGACATGAGAGGCACAACAGGAGAATGATGGCCCTCATCAATCAACACAGAATTGGCATGGCAAGACATGAGAGGCACAACAGGAGAATGATGGCCCCTCATCAGTCAACACAGAATTGGCATGACAAGACATGAGAGGCATAACAGGAGAATGATGGCCCTCATCAGTCAACACAGAATTGGCATGGCAAGACATGAGAGGCACAACAGGAGAATGATGGCCCCTCATCAGTCAACACAGAATTGGCATGGCAAGACATGAGAGGCACAACGGGAGAATGATGGCCCTCATCAATCAACACAGAATTGGCATGGCAAGACATGAGAGGCACAACAGGAGAATGATGGCCCCTCATCAATCAACACAGAATTGGCACTATTAGCTGCAGAACGCTGATGCATATGTGTCAAGGAGGATCTGAAATCCTACAGACTTATTTGGAGTGCAAGAATGATACCCCCCAACAAATAACTAAAAAACGAACTAACAAGAATGTCTATGATTCAATTAGCTGTACAAAGTGCAACTCTGCCTGAAAGCAGTAAGCAAAGTAAAAGTAAAGAACTCTTTGACATACCGAATTGGGTACATGGTGCTGGACCCATATTTGTGTAGACCCGTGGGTGATATGGTCAGTATCACACTGACCTCCTTGGCTTCCTGTGGACATTTTCTGATACCCATTTTAGGATGGGTGGACCTGGGAGCCAGGTGAAGTATCAAAGTGTGGATCTGTTGATGGTAACCATGACCACCAGACCCTCAGGTGAGCCTCTAGCAACTATGCTGCCACAGCTTTCCCTGAAAACAGTGCTTGAGAGAAAAGAAGACCAACATCAAAGGAGACAAGAAATTACAGTCAAAGAGAAATTTACAGATGAAATCAAATGTAAACTTGAAACTCTGCAAAACCCCTTGGAGGAAAGCGTTGACCAAACTTAGTTGAACATCAAGAATACAATTCAATCTACCACAGAAGAATGTCTCGGTGTTTTAACCACACATAGAAATTTTTCATTAGGGAAAAGAATGCCAGACATTTATGGTTAAATGATATCAACAACATCCAAAAGGAAGAGCGTTATAGAAATTAATGTAAAGAGGCTCAAAAATAGTCTGACAGCAGAAGCGAGAATATATGAGTAATATAATCAAAGATATGGAAACTAATCACCAGAAAAATGAATCCAGAAAGTTTTTTAAAGAACTGAAGTCAATGAAACGAGGGCACCAACAAAACACATATGGTTTAAAAGACAAAAATGGGAATATGATAAATACCAATGAGGAAATGTGCAACACATGGAAAGAATATTTTGTTGAATTACTAAATTGTGAAGCTCCAAGTAACACTTTCCCACAGGAAGAGGTTCTAACATGTGAACCACAAATTGAAGTACCTGCATTTGGATAAATCCTATATGTAATCACACGACTTAAAAACAATAAGGCAACTGGGACTGATGGAATTGCTGATGAATTTATAAAGGCAGGTGGCCATGCATTACATCTAAAGCTATATGAACTAATAATAAAAATCTGGAGGACAGAAGAATTACCCCATGACTGGAAAGAGTCATTATTGATACCTATCTTTAAGAAAGGAGACAAGTTCCAATGTGAAAATTATAGAGGAATATCACTACTGTACACAAGCTATAAGATACTATCCGCAGTATTACTAAATAGACTAAAACCATATTCAGAAGACATATTAGGTGACTACCAGGCGGGTTTTAGACGAAACAGTTCAACAATAGATCAGATATTTATCTTACGACAAATAACCGAGAAAAATTGGGAATATAAAAGAGATCTCCATAACATTTTTGTGGATTTTAAAAAGGCTTATGATAGTGTCCATAGGAATAGTCTATGGAATGCTATGCAGGAATTTGGAATACCAAGGAAGTTAATCAACATGACCAGACTATGCATGGAAGATACTTATAATATAGTAACATATAAAAGCAGGAAATCAGACCCTTTCCAAATAACATCTGGCTTGAAACAGGGTGATGCACTATCGCCGCTACTCTTCAATCTGGCTCTAGAGAAAGTTGTAAGGAAGGTAAAGGAGGACTGTGATATTGAAGGAACATCCAAGCTGCTTGGTTATGCAGATGATATAGATATTATAGGGGAAAATGAACAAAAGACATTGGAAATATTGACTCACTTAAAGGAAAACGCCCAAAATGGGGCTGGTTATCAACCAAGATAAGACAGAATATATGGTAATTTCAAGAGAAGGAATGGCTAAAAACTCTGGCCACATACAAATAGATAATATGACCATTAAAAGAACGGAAACATACATATACCTGAGTACAATCTTCAACTGCTCCAACATCATAAGGGAAGAAATACAAACTAGAATCAATTCTGGAAATAAGATATACTATGCACTACAACATCTACTAAAATCAAATGCGTAATCTTGTAACACGAAAATCACAATATACAAAACACTGATCAGACCAGTTGTGCTGTATGGCTCTGAAACCTGGAGTACAACGAAAGGAGACGAAGCCTTGTTACAAACCTTTGAGACGCATCTTTGGACCCATTAGGGATACACAATGTGGAGAGTGGAAAAGAAGCAACAAAGACATTTATGATCTGTTTAAGTCCCCGCTAATCACTGGTATCATGAAGGCTAATAGACTACAAAGGCTGGGGCATATAGAAAGAATGGAAGATAATAGGGAAACAAAACTTGCTTACACTCAGGAAATAAATGACAGTAGACCCCGAGGTAGACCAAGAAGACGGTGGAGAGATAATATATATATACAGACCTACAAGCACTTGGAATCAACGACTGGCAAGAGAAGGTCAACCAGAGAGACGAATGGAGACAGATTGTATCTGCAGCAAAGAACCTCAATGGCTCGGAACGCTGAAGAAGAAGAAGAAGAAGATTCCCCCCCCCCCCTTTTCATATTTCCTCCCTAAAAATCCCCCCACCCCTACACACTATACGTAATAATGGAAGCTAAATTTAATAGCACATACTAAAACAAGTCTAGACGTCTACATAAAACGTGATTTGCGGGTCGACTTACGTTATAAAATTAAATTCAGAAGGGTCAGACGTACAGAACCGTATAGTATGAAGGGAAAAACAATATCAAGTAATCGGTTCTTGTATTAATGCGATCTTGAAATAATCTTAATTCCCAACCTCATGATTTCACGGCCTAGAATATGTAATGACCTACCACTTGACCCCTCAGTAGCAGTTTCTGTCATGAGAGTAACAATGCAATGACCTGCCACTTGACCCCTCAGCAGCAGTTTCTGTCATGAGAGTAACAATGTAATGACCTACCACTTGACCCCTCAGCAGCAGTTTCTGTCATGAGAGTAACAATGCAATGACCTGCCACTTGACCCCTCAGCAGCAGTTTCTGTCATGAGAGTAACAATGCAATGACCTGCCACTTGACCCCTCAGTAGCAGTTTCTGTCATGAGAGTAACAATGCAATGACCTGCCACTTGACCCCTCAGCAGCAGTTTCTGTCATGAGAGTAACAATGCAATGACCTGCCACTTGACCCCTCAGCAGCAGTTTCTGTCATGAGAGTAACAATGCAATGACCTGCCACTTGACCCCTCAGCAGCAGTTTCTGTCATGAGAGTAACAATGCAATGACCTGCCACTTGACCCCTCAGCAACAGTTTCTGTCATGAGAGTAACAATGCAATGACCTGCCACTTGACCCCTCAGCAGCAGTTTCTGTCATGAGAGTAACTATGTAATGACCTGCCACTTGACCCCTCAGCAGCAGTTTCTGTCATGAGAGTAACTATGTAATGACCTGCCACTTGACCCCTCAGCAGCAGTTTCTGTCATGAGAGTAACTATGTAATGACCTGCCACTTGACCCCTCAGCAGCAGTTTCTGTCATGAGAGTAACTATGTAATGACCTGCCACTTGACCCCTCAGCAGCAGTTTCTGTCATGAGAGTAACTATGCAATGACCTGCCACTTGACCCCTCAGCAGCAGTTTCTGTCATGAGAGTAACTATGCAATGACCTGCCACTTGACCCCTCAGCAGCAGTTTCTGTCATGAGAGTAACTATGTAATGACCTACCACTTGACCCCTCAGCAGCAGTTTCTGTCATGAGAGTAACTATGCAATGACCTGCCACTTGACCCCTCAGCAGCAGTTTCTGTCATGAGAGTAACTATGTATGACCTGCCAATTGACCCCTCAGCAGCAGTTTCTGTCATGAGAGTAACTATGCAATGACCTGTCACTTGACCCCTCAGCAGCAGTTTCTGTCATGAGAGTAACTATGCAATGACCTGCCACTTGACCCCTCAGCAGCAGTTTCTGTCATGAGAGTAACAATGCAATAACCAGCCACTTGACCCCTCAGCAGCAGTTTCTGTCATGAGAGTAACTATGTAATGACCTGCCACTTGACCCCTCAGCAGCAGTTTCTGTCATGAGAGTAACTATGTAATGACCTGCCACTTGACCCCTCAGCAGCAGTTTCTGTCATGAGAGTAACAATGTAATGACCTGCCACTTGACCCCTCAGCAGCAGTTTCTGTCATGAGAGTAACTATGTTATGACCTGCCACTTGACCCCTCAGCAGCAGTTTCTGTCATGAGAGTAACTATGTAATGACCTGCCACTTGACCCCTCAGCAGCAGTTTCTGTCATGAGAGTAACAATGTAATGACCTGCCACTTGACCCCTCAGCAGCAGTTTCTGTCATGAGAGTAACAATGTAATGACCTGCCACTTGACCCCTCAGCAGCAGTTTCTGTCATGAGAGTAACAATGTAATGACCTGCCACTTGACCCCTCAGCAGCAGTTTCTGTCATGAGAGTAACTATGTAATGACCTGCCACTTGACCCCTCAACAGCAGTTTCTGTCATGAGAGTAACTATGTAATGACCTGCCACTTGACCCCTCAACAGCAGTTTCTGTCATGAGAGTAACTATGTAATGACCTGCCACTTGACCCCCAACAGGTTCCCCTGGTCAGGACGGTCCAAAGGGAGACGGTGGTCGCCCAGGACCACCTGGAGAACCTGGCTTCATGGGGGGGAGAGGTATCGATGGTACTATGGGCACCAATGGCCCGCCCGGTAAGTGTGCATGCTTTTAGTTCTTGAGATGAGTGTAATTACGAGAGGGCTTCAAATAAAAACCATAAATGTTGTTGTGTGTGTGTGTGGATATATTCTGAAAAAGTAAAGAACAAATGTATCATTTTTCAATGTAGTCGCTGCTGCATTCAATGCAAGTTCTCCAGTGCCAATAAAGTGCTTGGATTCCTGTAGAAGAAAATTCTCCGGATCGCTGTTTAACCTTTCTGGGGTCACTACTTGGTGTGCCTAACCCGGTCGTGAACAGTCTCTCACAGAAGTCACACCATTTTTAAACTTTCTACTCCACTCATACACTTGCTGGACTGACAAGCATGGATCGCCATACTGGACCTTCATTCACCGATGAAACTCTGTAGGTTTCACCCCTTCACTGATTAAAAAAAAAAAAAGGATAACAGAATGATTCTCCTCTTTGGTGATGTCATCTTTGAACTGTCCTTATGATGTCGCCATGTTCATCTGCACAGTGATGAGTGCTGAACACTCATAACATCCTTAAAAACAATATTGACAGATTACAAGAAGCCCCTTTTCACCCCATGATCCCAGCCTCATATTTGCCCACTGATCGGCATAGATGCGGAATGATGTCAGTTTCACTCCAGCTGCCCAGATAATTTTCTGGTACCTATTTTGGGTTGTCTTTGGAGCCCAGGTCCGTGAATAATATTCCTCACCTCAAAGGGGATTTGACCATATCATCTCTGGGACCTTTGGGAAGCTGAGTTGTCTTAGGGTATGGTGTCTGCCTCGAGTGCTGGAGGTCCCTGGTTCAAGTGCCGGTGAGAACCGGGTTTTTTTTTTCACATGGACTTCTAGTAGAAAATTTTCCCCTGGTCTTTGGGTAGTGAGATCGGACGCCCGTGTGTATTGTTATGCACGTAAAAAATCCCTTGGCAGTTGGAAATAGAAAAAGAGTAGCCTAACGGCGCTGCCTGGGCAAAATTTCAAATTAAAAATCTACCCAAGTATTTCAGGATCCTCGCCGGTGGTACGGAGTTTGTGCACTGAGCTGAGATTTTCTGGACTCAGGCATGAGTTAGGAATAGAACAGAGCACTTATGGGTTACATCCTTGTGCCATGATGTTGATCTGTCAACAGAACTAAACTAAGCTGACCTTTGACCATACAATCTCTCGGCCAGGAGGCAAGCCTCTGAGCCACAGCAGCGCCCTACTTACTTCAGTCCTGGTATAAAAACAGTTCAGATTCACATGTCCAGTTAAAGTGTATATATTTATCTCAGGGTAAACTTTCTTAAATTCACAACAGGAATTAAAGGCCAACAAGGTGGTCGTGGTGTGCCGGGTCTGCCAGGCATAACTTTGCCTGTTGGATATTTGATGGTTCGTCACAGCCAGTCTAGCGAGGTTCCCACTTGTGGACCAGGTCAGACGCAACTCTGGAATGGCTACAGTTTACTTTACTTAGAGGGCAATGAGAAATCTCACAACCAGGATCTAGGTAAGTTGTTGTGTTCTGTTTCTTCACACTACCTGGGTCTAGGTAAGATGTTGTCATGTTCTATTTCCTCACACAACCATGATCTAGGTGAGTTGTCATGTTCTATTTCCTCACACAACCAGGATCTAGGTAAGTTGTCATGTTGTATTTCATCACTCAACCAGGATCTAGGCAAAGTTATGTTCTATTTCCCCATACAACAATAATCTAGGTAAAGTTGTCATGCTGTATTTCCTCACACAACCAGGATCTAGGTATGTTGTCATGTTCTATTTCCTCGCACAACCATAATCTAGGTAAGTTGTCATGTTGTATTTCTTCACACAACCATAATCTAGGCAAAGTTGTCATGTTGTATTTCATCACACAACCAGGATCTAGGTAAGTTGTCATGTTGTATTTCATCACTCAACCAGGATCTAGGCAAAGTTGTCATGTTCTATTTCCCCATACAACCATAATCTAGGTAAAGTTGTCATGTTGTATTTCTTCACACAACCATAATCTAGGTAAGTTGTCATGTTGTATTTCCTCACACAACTAGGATCTAGGTAAGTTGTCATGTTGTATTTCATCACACAACCATAATCTCGGCAAAGTTGTCATGTTGTATTTCATCACACAACCAGGATCTAGGTAAAGTTGTCATGTTCTATTTCCTCGCACAACCATAATCTAGGTAAGTTGTCATGTTGTATTTCCTCACACAACCAGGATCTAGGTACAGTTGTCATGTTCTATTTCCTCACACAACCATAATTTAGGTAAGTTGTCATGTTCTATTTCCTCACACAACCATAATTTAGGTAAGTTGTCATGTTCTATTTCCTCACACAACCATAATCTAGGTAAGTTGTCATGTTGTATTTCCTCACACAACCATAATCTAGGTAAAGTTGTCATGCTGTATTTCCTCACACAACCATAATCTAGGTAAGTTGTCAAGTTCTATTTCCTCACACAACCATAATCTAGGTAAAGTTGTCATGCTGTATTTCCTCACACAACTAGGATCTAGATAAGTTGTCATGTTGTATTTCATCACTCAACCAGGATCTAGGTAAAGTTGTCATGTTCTATTTCCCCATACAACCATAATCTAGGTAAAGTTGTCATGCTGTATTTCCTCACACAACTAGGATCTTGGTAAGTTGTCATGTTGTATTTCATCACACAACCAGGATCTAGGTACAGTTGTCATGTTGTATTTCCTCGCACAACCATAATCTAGGTAAGTTGTCATGTTGTATTTCATCACACAACCAGGATCTAGGTACAGTTGTCATGTTCTATTTCCTCGCACAACCATAATCTAGGTAAGTTGTCATGTTGTATTTCCTCACACAACCAGGATCTAGGTACAGTTGTCATGTTCTATTTCCTCACACAACCATAATTTAGGTAAGTTGTCATGTTCTATTTCCTCACACAACTAGGATCTAGGTACAGTTGTCATGTTCTATTTCCTCACACAACCATAATTTAGGTAAGTTGTCATGTTCTATTTCCTCACACAACCATAATCTAGGTAAGTTGTCATGTTGTATTTCCTCACACAACCAGGATCTAGGTAAGTTGTCAGGTTCTATTTCCTCACACAACCATAATCTAGGTAAAGTTGTCATGCTGTATTTCCTCACACAACTAGGATCTAGGTAAGTTGTCATGTTGTATTTCATCACTCAACCAGGATCTAGGTAAAGTTGTCATGTTCTATTTCCCCATACAACCATAATCTAGGTAAAGTTGTCATGCTGTATTTCCTCACACAACTAGGATCTAGGTAAGTTGTCATGTTGTATTTCATCACACAACCATAATCTAGGCAAAGTTGTCATGTTGTATTTCATCACACAACCAGGATCTAGGTAAGTTGTCATGTTGTATTTCATCACTCAACCAGGATCTAGGCAAAGTTGTCATGTTCTATTTCCCCATACAACCATAATCTAGGTAAAGTTGTCATGCTGTATTTCCTCACACAACTAGGATCTAGGTAAGTTGTCATGTATTTCCTCACACAACTAGGATCTAGGTAAGTTGTCATGTTGTATTTCATCACACAACCATAATCTCAGCAAAGTTGTCATGTTGTATTTCCTCACACAACCATAATCTAGGTAAGTTGTCATGTTCTATTTCCTCACACAACTAGGATCTAGGTAAGTTGTCATGTTCTATTTCCTCACACAACTAGGATCTAGGTAAGTTGTCATGTTCTATTTCCTCACACAACTAGGATCTAGGTAAGTTGTCATGTTCTATTTCCTCACACAACTAGGATCTAGGTAAGTTGTCATGTTGTATTTCATCACTCAACCAGGATCTAGGCAAAGTTGTCATGTTCTATTTCCCGATACAACCATAATCTAGGTAAAGTTGTCATGCTGTATTTCATCACACTACTATGATCTAGGTGATATTTTGTTTTGTTCTATTTCCTCACACAACCAGGATCTAGGTAAGTTGTCATGTTTTATTTCCTCACATAACCATAATCTAGGTAAGTTGTCATGTTCTATATCCTCACACAACTAGGATCTAGGTAAGTTGTCATGTTGTATTTCATCACTCAACCAGGATCTAGGTAAGTTGTCATGTTCTATTTCCTCACACAACTAGGATCTAGGTAAGTTGTCATGTTCTATTTCCTCACACAACTAGGATCTAGGTAAGTTGTCATGTTCTATTTCCTCACACAACTAGGATCTAGGTAAGTTGTCATGTTCTATTTCCTCACACAACTAGGATCTAGGTAAGTTGTCATGTTCTATTTCCTCACACAACTAGGATCTAGGTAAGTTGTCATGTTCTATTTCCTCACACAACTAGGATCTAGGTAAGTTGTCATGTTCTATTTCCTCACACAACTAGGATCTAGGTAAGTTGTCATGTTCTATTTCCTCACACAACTAGGATCTAGGTAAGTTGTCATGTTCTATTTCCTCACACAACTAGGATCTAGGTAAGTTGTCATGTTCTATTTCCTCACACAACTAGGATCTAGGTAAGTTGTCATGTTCTATTTCCTCACACAACTAGGATCTAGGTAAGTTGTCATGTTGTATTTCATCACTCAACCAGGATCTAGGCAAAGTTGTCATGTTCTATTTCCCCATACAACCATAATCTAGGTAAAGTTGTCATGCTGTATTTCATCACACTACTATGATCTAGGTGATATTTTGTTTTGTTCTATTTCCTCACACAACCAGGATCTAGGTAAGTTGTCATGTTCTATATCCTCACACAACTAGGATCTAGGTAAGTTGTCATGTTGTATTTCATCACTCAACCAGGATCTAGGCAAAGTTGTCATGTTCTATTTCTCCATACAACCATAATCTAGGTAAGTTGTCATGTTGTATTTCATCACTCAACCAGGATCTAGGCAAAGTTGTCATGTTCTATTTCCCCATACAACCATAATCTAGGTAAGTTGTCATGTTCTATTTCCTCACACAACTAGGATCTAGGTAAGTTGTCATGTTCTATTTCCTCACACAACTAGGATCTAGGTAAGTTGTCATGTTGTATTTCATCACTCAACGAGGATCTAGGCAAAGTTGTCATGTTCTATTTCCCCATACAACCATAATCTAGGTAAAGTCATGCTGTATTTCATCACACTACTAGGATCTAGGTAAGATTATGGTTTGTTTTATTTCCTCACACAACCAGGATCTAGGTAAATTGTCATGTTCTACTTCCTCACACAATCGTAATCTAGGTTAGTGTTGTCCTTTTCTATTTCCTCACACAATAAGATCTAAGTCAACTGCTGTCATGTTCTGTGTCTCTGTTAACTCTTAAGTGTAGATTGTGATCAATGGAAGTACAAAAAAACTGTGTTTTTGTTCTGCATATTGGTATATACTTCATTTTATGTTATTTTCTTTTCACCAATTAATTTGAGCAATTTTGTTTTTGTTCTGGATAGCGAGGGTTAGATTTCAGATGTGGTTGGTGCAGAGCTCATGTAATAGATTTAGAAAACTAGAATATTTCTGGCCTTCAAGTACTAAAAATAGCCGGAGCTGCTGGCAGTAGTGTGGTGGCTAGACACTCGCCTGCTGGCCCGGTGGTCAGGATTCAGTCCTCTTCAGGCGTAGATTCAGAGTTTTACAATTGATCTGGCACCCAGCTTGACCTAGCCTACAGTGGGTACCAAGAAATGAATTGGAAAGTAAAAGCTGCCAGACTGATGCTGACCACATCACTCACCAAGAGATGATTGGTCAGCCAAAGTAGGGGTCTAGCACGGTTTGCCCAGGGTTCCTCCTGGTACATAAAAGGGCACTTTACTTTTCAATCAATCAATCAATCAGGTGCCGTCTCCCCAATGAATGTTGGCTGCAATGAATCTCCAACACTGTATGTCTCTTACCCTGACTGTACATTCTATCAGGCTGATGTTCGTCCATCTCTTGATGTTATCTTCCCACTTGTATTGTTGTCTACCTCTTGCTCGCTTGCCCTCAACCTTGCCCTTCATTATGGTTTTTATAAGAGTATCATGTCTTTTAACGTGGCCAAAATATTTCACTTGCCTCCTCTTTATTTCTTTCATCAACTCTCTCTTCATTCCCAGTATTTCTAGAACCCCTGCATTTGATTGTTTCCATGAAATACAACATATTTGTCTGTATATCCACATCTCCAAGACATACTTTTTATAGTAAACAGTAAAGTTGCCCCACACTTTGTGTTTTGCATTTTTTTAACATTTCGACGGCTATACATTTCATATTTTATGTTTGTTACCACATGTTCGTAATTACTACTCATTGTATGATCTTTTCATGTTTCATAGACTTCAGTCTATACATTGTTGTTTGCCTGTTTGTTTGCTTAAGAATTCATATCGCAGCATTATCTTCTTTTTTTTTTGTGTCTTGTATTTTGAAAAGTTTCTGTACATTTTGTTTTCCAATTTTGACATGTTAAATATATATGTAAAATGTGACCATTCACAGTTTTCAGTTATTTACCTCTAGATATTAATATAATGTCCATATTGTTGAATGTATTTTAAACCATACCTATACATGTATTTTGCTGCCAAGGAATAATGTTCAACAAACTGAATTTGGGGGTCTCCATTCCAAAGTGGTTAAGCTGCCTGTCTCATGCTCTGAAGGTATGGGTTCAGTCCCTGGACTGCAGCTTTCAGACCACAAGTGCAATGTTTCTATAGACTTCTGGGGGTCATTGCTAGAGCTATTGAGTTTGTGCTTTATACATTGTTCTTGGCAGCTTATTTTTCTATAGACTCCTAGGGGTCATCGCTGTAGCTATGGAGTTCTGCTTTGTACATTGTTCCTGGCAGCTTTCAGACCACAAGTGCAATTTTTCTGTAGACTCCTGGGAGTCATTGCTGGAGCTATGGAGTTCTGCTTTGTACATTGCTCTTGGCAGGCTGCTTGCCATTCTGTGGAGAGTGAGACTTAGCCAAATGGGGTAAAACCATTAATGACTTTACTTTTAGTTTTCAATAAGCTGATAATACTATTTTCCCTTCTGACAGGTTGGGCAGGTTCTTGCTTGCAGCGCTTCAGCACTATGCCATTTTTATATTGCAACCTCAACAACGTGTGCAACTATGCGTCTCGAAACGACCGCTCTTACTGGCTGTCAACAAACGCACCCATCCCCATGATGCCTGTGGTCGAGAGTGAAATCCAACCCTACATAAGTCGCTGTGTGGTATGCGATGTGCCTTCCAATGTTATTGCAGTACACAGCCAGACGCTGTCCATACCTGAGTGCCCTCAAGACTGGACATCTCTGTGGATAGGGTATTCCTTTGCCATGGTAAGTTTGTTCTCATCCCTCAGAATATGCCATCTGGAGGTGTTTGTTGAGAATTAGAATGTTGGTTTGTGCATTATTTATAAGCAATGACATATACCTGGTGTTTGTAAAGTCTGGCTGCATTTTGTATGTAGAACAAATTTGTAAAATGAAGTACATGATGTCATAATAAAATGTGCTCCACAGTCCATCGTGAAGTAATATGCAGCGAATGACTATCGTCTGCCGGAGTAAATTTTTGCTCTCCAAACAGAACAGTGTTATTTGTGGAAGAAAGAATTTCTTTGGTTGAACAAGTGTTTCAAAATGGCTGTCGATACACTCGGATGGTTGTTTGAAGATTTATAGCAACATTTCCAACAACTCCAAAACAGTGTGAGACCATAGCAGTGACTATTGGAACTAATTTAATTAATTTTTAGCGCATTGTTTTCAAGATATCATGTACTTCATTTTTCAGATGTGTTCTACATACAAAGTGTAGTGAAACTTTACAAACACCTGGTATATGCAACCACTAAGAATACCTGTGAGCAGTATAACTAGAAAGATCTTTGTCTGGAAACCACAAGACAAAAGATATAGAGGGTGGCCCAAAAAAAGATGTGGAGAAAAGTAGAGACAGAAGTGATGAATACTGAAAGGACCTGGACGGAGTTGTATGGGACAGCTAAGGAATGGTTGAGGATCTATTTTCCCAATGGGGGGTAAAGGCCAAGAGAAAGATTATTTACAATATCTTTAAGTTATTTTCCAAATCTGTTTATGTGTATTGATAATTAATTCAATAATTAACCGATTTACGTCATGGGATGATTAATCGGCTTAAGTGACTTCCTATATCTGCCATGGACTTTTTATGTTGCAGAAGTGTGGTCATTGTGTTATAATATAACATGCCTGCTACCATATTATCTATGATACACCCCTTACTTCCCATTTTTCGCCATCCATTTTTATTTGATCCAAACCTACTTTTTTGTTTTTTGTAATAATGAGTTGGTCAGTTCAGATTTCATGGTAATGAGTTGGTCAGTTCAGATTTCATGATAATAAGTTGGTCAGTTCAGATTTCGTGATAATGAGTTGGTCAGTTCAGATTTCATGACAATGAGTTGGTCAGTTCATATTTCATGATAACTACCCACACATTATACTCTCTGTACATGTTGTAGATCTCCACTACCCACACATTATACTCTCTGTACATGTTGTAGATCTCCTATACTCACACCTCCCACAAATTATACTCTCTGAGCATGTTGTAGATCTCCACTACCCACACATTATACTCTCTGTACATGTTGTAGATCTCCTCTACTCACACCTCCCACACATTATACTCTCTGAACATGTTGTAGATCTCCACCACCAACTCATTATACTCCCTGTACATGTTGTAGATCTCCTCTACTCACACCTCCCACTCATTATACTCCCTGTACATGTTGTAGATCTCCTCTACCCACACATTATACTCTCTGTACATGTAGATCTCCTCTACCCACACATTATACTCTCTGTACATGTTGTAGATCTCCACCACCCACACATTATACTCTCTGTACATGTTGTAGATCTCTACCACCCACACATTATACTCTCTGTACATGTTGTAGATCTCCACCACCCACACATTATACTCTCTGTACATGTTGTAGATCTCCACCACCCACACATTATACTCTCTGTACATGTTGTAGATCTCCACCACCCACACATTATACTCTCTGTACATGTTGTAGATCTCCACCACCCACACATTATACTCTCTGTACATGTTGTAGATCTCCACCACCCACACATTATACTCTCTGTACATGTTGTAGATCTCCACCACCCACACATTATACTCTCTGTACATGTTGTAGATCTCCACCACCCACACATTATACTCTCTGTATATGTTGTAGATCTCCACCACCCACACATTATACTCTCTGTACATGTTGTAGATCTCCACCACCCACACATTATACTCTCTGTACATGTTGTAGATCTCCGCCACCCACACATTATACTCTCTGTACATGTTGTAGATCTCCACCACCCACACATCATACTCTCTGTACATGTTGTAGATCTCCACCACCCACACATTATACTCTCTATACATGTTGTAGATCTCCACCACCCACACATTATACTCTCTGTACATGTTGTAGATCTCCACCACCCACACATCATACTCTCTGTACATGTTGTAGATCTCCACTACCCACACATTATACTAACTGTACATGTTGTAGATCTCCACTACTCACATCTCCCACACATTATACTCTCTGTACATGTTGTAGATATCCACCACCCACACATTATACTCTCTGTACATGTTGTAGATCTCCACCATCCACACATTATACTCTCTGTACATGTTGTAAATCTCCCCCACCCACACATTATACTCTTTGTACATGTTGTAGATACCCACCACTCACACATTATACTCTCTGTACATGTTGTAGATCTCCACCACTCACACCTCCCACACATTATACTCTCTGTACATGTTGTAGATCTCCACCACTCACACATTATACTCTCTGTACATGTTGTAGATCTCCACCACCCACACATTATACTCTCTGTACATGTTGTAGATCTCCACTACTCACACCTCCCACACATTATACTCTCTGTACATGTTGTAGATCTCCACCACCCACACATTATACTCTGTACATGTTGTAGATCTCCACCACCCACACATTATACTCTCTGTACATGTTGTAGATCTCCACCACCCACACATTATACTCTCTGTACATATTGTAGATCTCCACCACTCACACATTATACTCTCTGTACATGTTGTAGATCTCCACTACTCACACATTATACCCTCTGTACATGTTGTAGATCTCCACCACTCACACCTCCCACACATTATACTCTCTGTACATGTTGTATATCTCCACCACCGACACATTATACTCTCTGTACATGTTGTAGATCTCCACCACTCACACATTATACTCTCTGTACATGTTTTAGATCTCCACCACTCACACATTATACTCTCTGTACATGTTGTAGATCTCCACCACCCACACATTATACTCTCTGTACATGTTGTAGATCTCCACCACCCACACATTATACTCTCTGTACATGTTGTAGATCTCCACTACTCACACCTCCCACACATTATACTCTCTGTACATGTTATAGATCTCCACCACCCACACATTATACTCTCTGTACATGTTGTAGATCTCCACCACCCACACATTATACTCTCTGTACATGTTGTAGATCTCCACCACCCACACATTATACTCTCTGTACATTTGTAGATCTCCACCACCCACACATTATACTCTCTGTACATGTTGTATATCTCCACCACTCACACATTATACTCTCTGTACATGTTTTAGATCTCCACCACTCACACATTATACTCTCTGTACATGTTGTAGATCTCCACCACTCACACATTATACTCTCTGTACATGTTGTAGATCTCCACCACCCACACATTATACTCTCTGTACATGTTGTAGATCTCCACCACCCACACATTATACTCTCTGTACATGTTGTAGATCTCCACTACTCACACCTCCCACACATTATACTCTCTGTACATGTTATAGATCTCCACTACTCACACATTATACTCTCTGTACATGTTGTAGATCTCCACTACTCACACCTCCCACACATTATACTCTCTGTACATGTTGTAGATCTCCACCACCCACACATTATACTCTCTGTACATTTGTAGATCTCCACCACCCACACATTATACTCTCTGTACATGTTGTATATCTCCACCACTCACACATTATACTCTCTGTACATGTTTTAGATCTCCACTACCCACACATTATACTCTCTGTACATGTTGTAGATCTCCACCACTCACACATTATACTCTCTGTACATGTTGTAGATCTCCACCACCCACACATTATACTCTCTGTACATGTTGTAGATCTCCACCACCCACACATTATACTCTCTGTACATGTTGTAGATCTCCACTACTCACACCTCCCACACATTATACTCTCTGTACATGTTATAGATCTCCACTACTCACACATTATACTCTCTGTACATGTTGTAGATCTCCACTACTCACACCTCCCACACATTATACTCTCTGTACATGTTATAGATCTCCACTACTCACACCTCCCACACATTATACTCTCTGTACATGTTGTAGATCTCCACTACTCACACCTCCCACACATTATACTCTCTGTACATGTTATAGATCTCCACTACTCACACATTATACTCTCTGTACATGTTGTAGATCTCCACTACTCACACCTCCCACACATTATACTCTCTGTACATGTTTTAGATCTCCACCACTCACACATTATACTCTCTGTACATGTTGTAGATCTCCACCACCCACACATTATACTCTCTGTACATGTTGTAGATCTCCACCACCCACACATTATACTCTCTGTACATTTGTAGATCTCCACCACCCACACATTATACTCTCTGTACATGTTGTATATCTCCACCACTCACACATTATACTCTCTGTACATGATGTAGATCTCCACCACCCACACATTATACTCTCTGTACATGTTGTAGATCTCCACCACCCACACATTATACTCTATGTACATGTTGTAGATCTCCACTACTCACACATTATACCCTCTGTACATGTTGTAGATCTCCACCACCCACACATTATACTCTCTGTACATGTTGTAGATCTCCACCACCCACACATTATACTCTCTGTACATGTTGTAGATCTCCACCACTCACACATTATACTCTCTGTACATGTTGTAGATCTCCACCACCCACACATTATACTCTCTGTTCATGTTGTAGATCTCCACCACCCACACATTATACTCTCTGTTCATGTTGTAGATCTCCACCACCCACACGTTATACTCTCTGTTCATGTTGTAGATCTCCACCACCCACACATTATACTCTCTGTACATGTTGTAGATCTCCACCACCCACACATTATACTCTCTGTACATGTTGTAGATCTCCACCACCCACACATTATACTCTCTGTACATGTTGTAGATCTCCACTACTCACACATTATACCCTCTGTACATGTTGTAGATCTCCACCACCCACACATTATACTCTCTGTACATGTTGTAGATCTCCACCACCCACACATTATACTCTCTGTATATGTTGTAGATCTCCATTACTCACACATTATACCCTCTGTACATGTTGTAGATCTCCACCACCCACACATTCTCTGTACATGTTGTAGATCTCCACCACCCACACATTATACTCTCTGTACATGTTGTAGATCTCCACCACCCACACATTATACTCTCTGTACATGTTGTAGATCTCCACTACTCACACATTATACCCTCTGTACATTTTGTAGATCTCCACCACCCACACATTATACTCTCTGTACATGTTGTAGATCTCCACTACTCACAGATTATACTCTCTGTACATGTTGTAGATCTCTACCCACACATTATACTCTCTGTACATGTTGTAGATCTCCACCACCCACACATTATACTCTCTGTACATGTTGTAGATCTCCACTACCCACACATTATACTCTCTGTACATGTTGTAGATCTCCACCACCCACACATTATACTCTCTGTACATGTTGTAGATCTCCACCACTCACACATTATACTCTCTGTACATGTTGTAGATCTCCACCACCCACACATTATACTCTCTGTACATGTTGTAGATCTCCACCACCCACACATTATACTAACTGTACATGTTATAGATCTCCACTACTCACACATTATACTCTCTGTACATGTTGTAGATCTCCACCACCCACACATTATACTAACTGTACATGTTGTAGATCTCCACCACCCACACATTATACTAACTGTACATGTTGTAGATCTCCACCACCCACACATTATACTAACTGTACATGTTGTAGATCTCCACTACCCACACATTATACTAACTGTACATGTTGTAGATCTCCACTACCCACACATTATACTCTCTGTACATGTTGTAGATCTCCACTACCCACACATTATACTCTCTGTACATGTTGTAGATCTCCACCACCCACACATTATACTCTCTGTACATGTTGTAGATCTCCACCACCCACACATTATACTAAATGTACATGTTATAGATCTCCACTACTCACACATTATACTCTCTGTACATGTTGTAGATCTCCACCACCCACACATTATACTAACTGTACATGTTGTAGATCTCCACCACCCACACATTATACTAACTGTACATGTTGTAGATCTCCACCACCCACACATTATACTAACTGTACATGTTGTAGATCTCCACTACCCACACATTATACTCTCTGTACATGTTGTAGATCTCCACCACCCACACATTATACTCTCTGTACATGTTGTAGATCTCCACCACCCACACATTATACTCTCTGTACATGTTGTAGATCTCCACCACCCACACATTATACTCTCTGTACATGTTGTAGATCTCCACCACCCACACATTATACTCTCTGTACATGTTGTAGATCTCCACCACCCACACATTATACTCTCTGTATATGTTGTAGATCTCCACCACCCACACATTATACTCTCTGTACATGTTGTAGATCTCCACCACCCACACATTATACTCTCTGTACATGTTGTAGATCTCCACCACCCACACATTATACTCTCTGTACATGTTGTAGATCTCCACCACCCACACATCATACTCTCTGTACATGTTGTAGATCTCCACCACCCACACATTATACTCTCTATACATGTTGTAGATCTCCACCACCCACACATTATACTCTCTGTACATGTTGTAGATCTCCACCACCCACACATCATACTCTCTGTACATGTTGTAGATCTCCACTAACCACACATTATACTAACTGTACATGTTGTAGATCTCCACTACTCACATCTCCCACACATTATACTCTCTGTACATGTTGTAGATATCCACCACCCACACATTATACTCTCTGTACATGTTGTAGATCTCCACCATCCACACATTATACTCTCTGTACATGTTGTAAATCTCCCCCACCCACACATTATACTCTTTGTACATGTTGTAGATACCCACCACTCACACATTATACTCTCTGTACATGTTGTAGATCTCCACCACTCACACCTCCCACACATTATACTCTCTGTACATGTTGTAGATCTCCACCACTCACACATTATACTCTCTGTACATGTTGTAGATCTCCACCACCCACACATTATACTCTCTGTACATGTTGTAGATCTCCACTACTCACACCTCCCACACATTATACTCTCTGTACATGTTGTAGATCTCCACCACCCACACATTATACTCTGTACATGTTGTAGATCTCCACCACCCACACATTATACTCTCTGTACATGTTGTAGATCTCCACCACCCACACATTATACTCTCTGTACATATTGTAGATCTCCACCACTCACACATTATACTCTCTGTACATGTTGTAGATCTCCACTACTCACACATTATACCCTCTGTACATGTTGTAGATCTCCACCACTCACACCTCCCACACATTATACTCTCTGTACATGTTGTATATCTCCACCACCGACACATTATACTCTCTGTACATGTTGTAGATCTCCACCACTCACACATTATACTCTCTGTACATGTTTTAGATCTCCACCACTCACACATTATACTCTCTGTACATGTTGTAGATCTCCACCACCCACACATTATACTCTCTGTACATGTTGTAGATCTCCACCACCCACACATTATACTCTCTGTACATGTTGTAGATCTCCACTACTCACACCTCCCACACATTATACTCTCTGTACATGTTATAGATCTCCACTACCCACACATTATACTCTCTGTACATGTTGTAGATCTCCACCACCCACACATTATACTCTCTGTACATGTTGTAGATCTCCACCACCCACACATTATACTCTCTGTACATTTGTAGATCTCCACCACCCACACATTATACTCTCTGTACATGTTGTATATCTCCACCACTCACACATTATACTCTCTGTACATGTTTTAGATCTCCACCACTCACACATTATACTCTCTGTACATGTTTTAGATCTCCACTACCCACACATTATACTCTCTGTACATGTTGTAGATCTCCACCACTCACACATTATACTCTCTGTACATGTTGTAGATCTCCACCACCCACACATTATACTCTCTGTACATGTTGTAGATCTCCACCACCCACACATTATACTCTCTGTACATGTTGTAGATCTCCACTACTCACACCTCCCACACATTATACTCTCTGTACATGTTATAGATCTCCACTACTCACACATTATACTCTCTGTACATGTTGTAGATCTCCACTACTCACACCTCCCACACATTATACTCTCTGTACATGTTATAGATCTCCACTACTCACACCTCCCACACATTATACTCTCTGTACATGTTGTAGATCTCCACTACTCACACCTCCCACACATTATACTCTCTGTACATGTTTTAGATCTCCACCACTCACACATTATACTCTCTGTACATGTTTTAGATCTCCACTACCCACACATTATACTCTCTGTACATGTTGTAGATCTCCACCACCCACACATTATACTCTCTGTACATGTTGTAGATCTCCACCACTCACACATTATACCCTCTGTACATGTTGTAGATCTCCACCACCCACACATTATACTCTCTGTACATGTTGTAGATCTCCACCACCCACACATTATACTCTCTGTACATTTGTAGATCTCCACCACCCACACACACATTATACTCTCTGTACATGTTGTATATCTCCACCACTCACACATTATACTCTCTGTACATGATGTAGATCTCCACCACCCACACATTATACTCTCTGTACATGTTGTAGATCTCCACCACCCACACATTATACTCTATGTACATGTTGTAGATCTCCACTACTCACACATTATACCCTCTGTACATGTTGTAGATCTCCACCACCCACACATTATACTCTCTGTACATGTTGTAGATCTCCACTATTCACACATTATACCCTCTGTACATGTTGTAGATCTCCACCACCCACACATTATACTCTCTATACATGTTGTATATCTCCACCACCCACACATTATACTCTCTGTACATGTTGTAGATCTCCACTACTCACACATTATACTCTCTGTACATGTTGTAGATCTCCACCACCCACACATTATACTCTCTGTACATGTTGTAGATCTCCACTACCCACACATTATACTTTCTGTACATGTTGTAGATCTCCACTACCCACACATTATACTCTCTGTACATGTTGTAGATCTCCACCACTCACACATTATACTCTCTGTACATGTTGTAGATCTCCACTACTCACACCTCCCACACATTATACTTTCTGTACATGTTGTAGATCTCCACCACCCACACATTATACTCTCTGTACATGTTGTAGATCTCCACCACCCACACATTATACTCTCTGTTCATGTTGTAGATCTCCACCACCCACACATTATACTCTCTGTACATGTTGTAGATCTCCACCACCCACACATTATACTCTCTGTTCATGTTGTAGATCTCCACCACCCACACATTATACTCTCTGTTCATGTTGTAGATCTCCACCACCCACACATTATACTCTCTGTACATGTTGTAGATCTCCACCACCCACACATTATACTCTCTGTACATGTTGTAGATCCTTACTACTCACACATTATACCCTCTGTACATGTTGTAGATCTCCACCACCCACACATTATACTCTCTGTACATGTTGTAGATCTCCACCACCCACACATTATACTCTCTGTATATGTTGTAGATCTCCATTACTCACACATTATACCCTCTGTACATGTTGTAGATCTCCACCACCCACACATTCTCTGTACATGTTGTAGATCTCCACCACCCACACATTATACTCTCTGTACATGTTGTAGATCTCCACCACCCACACATTATACTCTCTGTACATGTTGTAGATCTCCACTACTCACACATTATACCCTCTGTACATTTTGTAGATCTCCACCACCCACACATTATACTCTCTGTACATGTTGTAGATCTCCACTACTCACAGATTATACTCTCTGTACATGTTGTAGATCTCTACCCACACATTATACTCTCTGTACATGTTGTAGATCTCCACCACCCACACATTATACTCTCTGTACATGTTGTAGATCTCCACTACCCACACATTATACTCTCTGTACATGTTGTAGATCTCCACCACCCACACATTATACTCTCTGTACATGTTGTAGATCTCCACCACTCACACATTATACTCTCTGTACATGTTGTAGATCTCCACCACCCACACATTATACTCTCTGTACATGTTGTAGATCTCCACCACCCACACATTATACTAACTGTACATGTTATAGATCTCCACTACTCACACATTATACTCTCTGTACATGTTGTAGATCTCCACCACCCACACATTATACTAACTGTACATGTTGTAGATCTCCACCACCCACACATTATACTAACTGTACATGTTGTAGATCTCCACCACCCACACATTATACTAACTGTACATGTTGTAGATCTCCACTACCCACACATTATACTAACTGTACATGTTGTAGATCTCCACTACCCACACATTATACTCTCTGTACATGTTGTAGATCTCCACTACCCACACATTATACTCTCTGTACATGTTGTAGATCTCCACCACCCACACATTATACTCTCTGTACATGTTGTAGATCTCCACCACCCACACATTATACTAACTGTACATGTTATAGATCTCCACTACTCACACATTATACTCTCTGTACATGTTGTAGATCTCCACCACCCACACATTATACTAACTGTACATGTTGTAGATCTCCACCACCCACACATTATACTAACTGTACATGTTGTAGATCTCCACCACCCACACATTATACTAACTGTACATGTTGTAGATCTCCACTACCCACACATTATACTCTCTGTACATGTTGTAGATCTCCACCACCCACACATTATACTCTCTGTACATGTTGTAGACATCCACCACCCACACATTATACTCTCTGTACATGTTGTAGATCTCCACTACTCACACATTATACCCTCTGTACATGTTGTAGATCTCTACCCACACATTATACTCTCTGTACATGTTGTAGACATCCACCACCCACACATTATACTCTCTGTACATGTTGTAGATCTCCACTACTCACACCTCCCACACATTATACTGTCTTGCTATATAGATGTGGCCATTTATATGTCAAGAGAAAACATGACAGAACAATATATTTGTAAAAAACATCCCATTTCACAAGATATAATTCTTATTCTTACCTTATAATCTCACAGCACACAGCAGCAGGACCAGGTGGAGGAGGCCAGTCATTGTCTAGCCCAGGTAGCTGCCTGGAGGACTTCCGTGCAACGCCATTCATTGAGTGCAATGGTGCTCGAGGCACTTGCCACTACTTTGCAAACAAACTCAGCTTCTGGCTGTCCACAGTCGAAGAGAATGAGCAGTTTTCTACACCAGTCAGTCAGACATTGAAAGCAGGCACATTAAGAACTCGAGTCAGTAGATGCAATGTTTGTATTAAGATTGTGTGAAAGAGGTTATTCATACATATTGTCAAAAGTAGTCACTGCTATTTTATATGTTCACTTCAGCTGTATTTAGTACAACTGGTTGTTTATGGTTCATGATCATCGAGGTAAATGTATATTCTATCTGTTCAGTTGATGCTTGTCCCTTGTCATTTTTACTTTATGGTATAAATGTTTACAGTAAACAACATTTGCAGTAACATTTTCAGCATACAGTATTGGCTGCCACGTACCTTTCTTTTTTTCACACTTATTGAAAATAATCCTGTTTTCATTTGTGAAGAGTTAGCATGATGTCATTGGTATGTTCAGCAAAAAGTCTTTCTTTTTTTTTTTTTTTTTCTGTACTAGCAAGGAAAATTGTTTTTTCTTCTCATAACTTGTGCCTTAGTAATTGTTTTATATAGGTAATAAAAGTATATATACACGTACACATTTATATATATATATATGTATATTTTACTTATTCATTCTTAACCCACTTTCGTGGTTGAAATGTATGCTTGATGGATGCAAGATACTGAGTGTTTCTTTAACAAATAAGCTTCTCTTGTACAGACTTCGGATGTGAATAATCTGTATCCAGGTACATACCTGGTGACTTTTGTCTCAGTGCTCCCGCGGCTGATTAATGTCACGCCCTAGTCAACAGAGGTGCTAGCCATGGACGTGGGTTTTCCCTCAACCAGTGGTGCCATGTAATATGTAACGCTGCTCAAATCGCCCTATCATCTATGTCTTTTTTTTTTAACGTTTATGTTAATTAATTTTTCTTAATTTTTTTTCCTGCACATTTTACACACAAAATAATATTCTAACAAGATTTAAAATATTTCTGTCTGAATGATGTAGAGTTTTGTTTTGTGAATTATCTGAAGTTATTGAGTTGACGTATTGTAAGCAACAAGGTACTTACTGATAAGTGAGGAAGGTGACTCATCACTTTGTTTAGACTACTTGTTACAGGAAATTGATCACAGAAGAAGAAAAGCGGCCACGTTTTGAGTTAGACAAAGCTAATTGTGTTATGTATGACAGCAGGGAAGAAAACAGAAAATATAATCAGTGGGTAATTGGTTGTTTTTCTTCCTTCTAGGAGCAATAATGACCAGTCAGGGTGAAAATGTTTAATTCATTTAGCATAAATAAAATAAACTTTGGACAGTTTTGATCAATGCTGTCTTTATTGATTGCTGTTCACATTTTGTTTCTGTCGTTTTCGTGAGCATTTCGTGATAAGGCTGTCAGAAATTGTGACATTTAGTTTTGTATCTCGTGTACGATCCGAAGACAGAAACAGAATGAATACACATAATTCCCAGGACTAGATATCTGAGTGAAGTGTTCAACATAGTTTTACTTCAGCATAACATGTCTTTGGAAATATTAAATGTAACATTGCAGAAATTGTCATATTATGTAGGGACAAATAGTTATTATTATTTTCAGTATGGGTGATATAGAATGACGATTAATATATTAGAATATACAAATCATAATGAATCATTTATTAAATTTATTATAATCAACAATAAAACAATTAACAATTAGAAGGTTTATCAATCCAACATTTTCCATATTTACATCTAATAGAAATTCAGTGGTGGTTTAACAACAGAAAGTCAGTTGTGTTAGTTTATCTGCAAAAAGTCACTTGTGTGTCTCTTTCTCTGCTGTGATGCACAGAAAGTCACTTGCCTGAAATAAACTGGCTGCAAAAATAACTGGTGTTAATAGACAAATTTACTAAAATACTTTGAAGCATGATCTGAAAAGAAATATGAATACAAGTTAGATCTTCAGATCTGTAGCATTTTTACTATCAATTATTTGTTTCTGGTATTATGATATTTTCTCATTATGAGATAAAAAATATAAAGGAATATTTAGAACTTTGTATCTTTAGTTGTTTTATTATTGCTTTCTGTTCTAGTTTTATATTTTCCTATTAATAGATTTAAACATGAGAAATTTAGCACCTTACATCTTAAGTTTTCTTAGTATAACTTTTTGTGCTATTAATATATTTTTTCATTATCAGATTTAAAATATAAAGAACAAAGATAAATTTAGCATCTCACATCTTTAGTTTTCTTACTATTACTTTTCCTTCTGGTATTATATTTTCTCATAATCAAATTCAAAACGAAAGTTTATAACCTCACATCTTTAGATATGCTAGAAATTTTTCAGACATTTTTGTTCATGGTGGTTGATCAATTATTGGTTGCATTTTCAAACTGACCTTGTTCTTGGTGTGCAAATATGCAACGCATGGGAATTCTTTCACAGAACTTCATTTCAGTGTGAACACAATTATTTCCATCCGTGTGACATACTTATAAAAAATACTGAGATGAAAATGTATTCTGTTGTGGCTGGAATATTTAAAATAAGCTTTATTGAGTTCTGTGTAACAATCGTTGTTATGTAGTTTATAATTCATAATCTGGAATTTCAGTGAAATCTGCGTCTGCTAAATTCTTATTGTAATAAAAGTATTTTTAAACAATGCCATGTTTGTGATTGTGGGTTCCAGAACTGGTTTGTGGCTGCAGTGTCATGTTTGTGATTGTGGCTTCCAGAATTGGTTGCGGCTACAGTGCCATGTTTGTGATTGTGGCTTCCAGAATTGGTTTGTGGCTACAGTGCCCAGTTTGTGATTGTGGCTTCTAGAATTGTTTTGTAGCTAATGTCATGTTTGTTGTGATTGTGGCTTCCAGAATTGTTTTGTAGATAGTGTCATTTTTGTGATTGTGGCTTCCAGAATTGAATTGTTGCTACAGTGCCATGTTTGTGATTGTGGCTTCCAGAATTGAATTGTGGCTACAGTGCCATGTTTGTGATTGTGACTTCCAGAATTGAATTGTGGCTACAGTGCAATGTTTGTAATTGTGGCTTCCAGACTTGGTTTGTAGCTACAGAGCAATGTTTGTGATTGTGGCTTCCAGAATTGTTTTGTAGCTAGTGTCATGTTTGTGATTGTGGCTTCCAGAATTGAATTGTGGCTACAGTGTCATGTTTGTGATTGTGGCTTCCAGAATTGAATTGTGGCTACAGTGTCATGTTTGTGATTGTGGCTTCCAGAATTGGTTGTGGCTACAGTGCCATGTTTGTGATTGTGACTTCCAGAATTGTTTTGTAGCAAGAGTCATGTTTGTGATTGTGACTTCCAGACTTGGTTTGTAGCTACTGTGCCATGTTTGTAATTGTGGCTTCCAGAATTGGTTTGTAGCTACAGAGCAATGTATGTGATTGTGGCTTCCAGAATTGAATTGTGGCTACAGTGTCATGTTTGTGATTGTGGCTTCCAGAATTGGTTGTGGCTACAGTGCCATGTTTGTGATTGTGGCTTCCAGAATTGAATTGTGGCTACAGTGTCATGTTTGTGATTGTGGCTTCCAGAATTGGTTGTGGCTACAGTGCAATGTTTGTGATTGTGGCTTCCAGAATTGAATTGTGGCTACAGTGTCATGTTTGTGATTGTGGCTTCCAGAATTGGTTGTGGCTACAGTGCAATGTTTGTGATTGTGGCTTCCATAACTGTTTTGTAGCTACTGTGCCATGTTTGTAATTGTGACTTCCAGAATTGTTTTGTAGCTAGTCATGTTTGTGATTGTGGCTTCCAGAATTGGTTTGTGGCTAATCCATCTCTTACTGAGTCTGTTGCTGTGTTTCTGCTGTATCTTAATGTTAATCTTTCTGCTAATCCATCTCTTACAGAGTCTATAGCTGTGTTTTTTCTAGGCCATTTCTCACAATGCCTGAAAGAAGCTAATAAAACTAGAACATTATATTCAACAATGAAATTGAAACAAACAGCTTTCTTTGGTAACATAATGAGAAGTAAGGCATTGAAGGACATCATGACGACTGGAAAGATCAGGGGTAAGAGAAGCAGGGGCAGAGAAAAATAAATGATGCTGGGTGGACTGAGATGGTGGCATGGTGAAATATCATAAGCAGCGTTAATCCAGAACAGCAAAGACTGAGACCAGTAGAGAGACATGAATGCCAACTGGCAAGGCATATGATGATGATGATTTCTCATAGATTCTGTCTGTTTCTGCAGTATCTAATTATTAATTTTTCTGCCAGTTCATCTCTTACAGAGTCTGTCTGTTTCCGTATCTTGGTGGTATCAAAATGTTTTTACTATTTACTGTTATTCTGTTTCCGGGTAAGGACCCTTTTAAATGGGACCCTTGAGGTATGGTGGGTGTATCAAGCTGGCCCCATATATTTGAAGATCGCACGGCATTTGATGTGTCATGCCAGCCACCTTCCTGGTTTATGGTACCAGTTTTAACGACGCCTAACGGCATAAATGCTAACCATATATAACCAGTGCTAACAATATAAAAGACACAGCAGTACTGCATTACTACACCAGTTGAGGGCAGCTAAACCATATATTAATGAGAATAATATTTGAAAAACACAGAGAAATGCATAAATGAAAGTAAGCAAACAACCCTTTTTACCATACGATAGTAAATATGGTGCCAACTCCATACTTGTATAGACTAAAGGGTGATATTGTCAGTTTGACACCGACTGTCTTTGTTTCACAGAACATAACTTGATACCTATTTTGGCTGGGTCGAGCTGCGAGCTCAGGCCAATTTAAACGAAAATACCTGCCTCGATAAAGATTCCAGCAGATTGTTTTCTTTTCTTTTTTTATATTTTTTAAGTTTGCTTTGAACTCAAGCGTAGTCCACACACTTACTATTTCTAGTGCACTGGTCTGAATTTTGCATGTGGATTAGTTTTTCCTACTACCAGGATCCCTCACTACCAGATGAACCCACTCTGACTTCTGGGGTATTCAAGCACATGACCACTGGGCAGGAAGTTACCTCTGCGCTACCTCTGTTCCCAAAAACACGATGCTATTCATACTGTGCATACATACTCATTTGTTCGGGCTACTGTGTACTATTCATACTGTGCATACATACTCATTTGTTCGGGCTACTGTGTACTATTCATATTGTCAGCTGCATACATACTCATTTGTTCGGGCTACTGTGTACTATTCATATTGTCAGCTGCATACATACTCATTTGTTCGGGCTACTGTGTACTATTCATATTGTCAGCTGCATACATACTCATTTGTTCGAGCTACTGTGTGTACTATTCATACTGTCTGCTGCGTACATACGCATTTGTTCAGGCTACTGTGTCTACTATTCATACTGTCTGCTGCGTACATATGCATTTGTTCAGGCTACTGTGTCTACTATTCATATTGTCTGCTGCGTACATACGCATTTGTTCGGGCTACTGTGTCTACTATTCATACTGTCAGCTGCGTACATATGCATTTGTTCGGGCTACTGTGTCTACTATTCATACTGTCAGCTGCATACATACGCATTTGTTGAGGCTACTGTGTACTATTCATACTGTCAGCTGCATACATATTCATTTGTTCGGGCTACTGTGTGTACTATTCATACTGTCTGCTGCGTACATACGCATTTGTTCGGGCTACTGTGTCTACTATTCATACTGTCAGCTGCGTACATATGCATTTGTTCGGGCTACTGTGTCTACTATTCATACTGTCAGCTGCGTACATATGCATTTGTTCGGGCTACTGTGTCTACTATTCATACTGTCAGCTGCATACATACGCATTTGTTCAGGCTACTGTGTCTACTATTCATACTGTCAGCTGCGTACATATGCATTTGTTCGGGCTACTGTGTCTACTATTCATACTGTCAGCTGCGTACATATGCATTTGTTCGGGCTACTGTGTCTACTATTCATACTGTCAGCTGCATACATATGCATTTGTTCGGGCTACTGTGTCTACTATTCATACTGTCACCTGCATACATACTCATTTGTTCGGGCTACTGTGTGTACTATTCATACTGTCAGCTGCATACATATTCATTTGTTTGGGCTACTGTGTGTACTATTCATACTGTCTGCTGCGTACATACGCATTTGTTCGGGCTACTGTGTGTACTATTCATACTGTCTGCTGCGTACATACGCATTTGTTCGGGCTACTGTGTCTACTATTCATACTGTCACCTGCGTACATACTCATTTGTTCGGGCTACTGTGTACTATTCATACTGTCAGCTGCATACATACTCATTTCTTCGGGCTACTGTGTCTACTATTGATACTGTCAGCTGCGTACATATGCATTTGTTCGGGCTACTGTGTCTACTATTCATACTGTCAGCTGCGTACATATGCATTTGTTCGGGCTACTGTGTGTACTATTCATACTGTCAGCTGCATACATATTGATTTGTTCGGGCTATTGTGTGTACTATTCATACTGTCTGCTGCGTACATACGCATTTGTTCGGGCTACTGTGTGTACTATTCATACTGTCTGCTGCGTACATACGCATTTGTTCGGGCTACTGTGTCTACTATTCATACTGTCAGCTGCGTACATATGCATTTGTTCGGGCTACTGTGTCTACTATTCATACTGTCAGCTGCATACATACGCATTTGTTCAGGCTACTGTGTACTATTCATACTGTCAGCTGCATACATACTCATTTGTTCAGGCTACTGTGTCTACTATTCATACTGTCAGCTGCGTACATATTCATTTGTTCGGGCTACTGTGTACTATTCATACTGTCTGCTGCGTACATATTCATTTGTTTGGACTACTATGTCTACTATTCATACTGTCAGCTGCAAACATACGCATTTGTTCGGGCTACTCTGAGTAGCATTGGACCTATGCCCCCCACCAGCTATTTAAGAAAAACATGTAGTGCATCAACAGCTGCCATTGCAAACATCAAACACACCAGAACGGTGACCGCAGAACAACCGGTGATCACAGCCACCACGTGCCAATCATAAGCGCTCGTTCGAGCCCGGATCCTTGAGGATAACTTGTCCGTCTGCATATAGTAGAGACTGACGCCCACTGTTGGCCCCTCTGTGTGGTCATATACAGGATATCTGCGACATCTACATGGGCATTTGATGGTAGTCTGGTCAGAAACTGTAATGATAATCAATTTCAAGTCTTTGTTGTAGAGCCTGTTTTTGGTAGGGATGTGAATGCTGGAAAATGAGTATCAAAATGGTGGAAAAACTGAAGTGAATTTGCCACACCACTTTTCTTACCAGTAAAAGTAAAACATAGCAGAAGGAGTCGTAGTGGCGCAGTGACTAGCATGTTTGCCTTCTATCCCAGCGGTTATGTGTTAGAATTTCCACCTAGACAGAATGTGTAAACTGGCCTAAAGACCCAACCTAAAAGTGATACCAGGGAATGTCCCTGGAAGTAAAGGTGGCCGGCGAGATATTGGCCACATCACCCATCCAGTGACCATTGGTTTATACAAACATTGGCTAGCACACTGTACCCAATATGCACAAAGACCCCATCCAGTGACCATTGGTTTATACAAACACTAGCTGACCCGGCCCGGCTTCGCCCAGCCCCTGGTGGGGATCTATCTGTCTGTCTGCCTGCCTGTCTGACCCGGACCGGCTTCACCCAGTCCCTGATGGGGAGCGTCTCATTTAATTCACATAAGTAGTCACATAAGTTCCCGTTCCCGACTATCTGTCTATCTGTCTGACCCGGCCCGGCTTCGCCCAGTCCCCGGTGTGGAGCATCTCATTTAATTCACATAAGTAGTCACATAAGTTCCCGTTCCCGACTATCTGTCTGTCTGTCTATCTGTCTGTCTGACTTGACCCGACTTCGCCCAGCCCCTGGTGGGGAGCATCTCATTTAATTCATATATGTAGACATATAAGCTCCCGTTCCTGACTGTCTGTCTGTCTGTCTGTCTGTTTGTCTGTCTGTCTAATAATGTATTGGTTGCAGTTAGAACAACCTTAGATAAACGAAGACCAACTTACAAAAAGCATTAGAAAGAGCACTTGAAAGATCTTTACATCTTCCCCCAACAATTAACTTGGGTAAATGAAGCGGCAGCAGCAGAAGAAGAAAGAGGAGGAGGATGGAGGTGAAGGGAGGAGGGAGGGGGAGGAGCAGGGAGAGGGAGGAGGATTTAGGTGGAGGTGTATAACGCATATGCCTGTAGATAACTGTAGCGAAAGGGTCCACCTACTTGAGAAATATGCAACAATTTTACATATATATCAATGCTATTAGAAGTTATGTCCCCTCGCTATATATACATTATAATTTAAATTGAAATATTAAATAATATTAAGTAAATAACTGTTTGTACACTAAAGAACTATGACAGTTGGCAGCACGGGAATGAGAGGAAGACGTGTAGAAAATTTCATCTCAATCGGATGGACCGTTCGCGAACGCATAAATAACATACAGACATACATACATACATTCTTTTTTATATATATAAGATTGGCTAACATGCTATACTCAATACGCACAAAGACCCCCGTCCAGTGACCATTGGTTTATAAAAACATTGGCTAGCATACTCAATATGCACAAAGACCCCCATCCAGTGACCATTGGTTTATACAAACATTGGCTAGCATGCTATACTCAATACGCACAAAGACCCCCATCCAGTGACCATTGGTTTATACAAACATTGGCTAGCACTCTTTACCCAATAAGCAAAAAAGCGCGTAAAAGTGTCCTGTACTTTGTTTCTTAAACAGCAGCTTCTTCAGGCATTGCACACAGTCATAGAACCAGCTACACGCAGACGATTATAACTAAGCATAAATAAAGAAGCCAACCACTTAACAAACGACCTATATTAATCACGACCTACGCACATGAGCACGTATGGATTGTCATTAATTACCCCTGTATATAGTGTGAATGTTTAGGCCTTGCACATACTTAGGTTAAAACATAGTGAGATGGAGTGAAAAGTTCTATTATTCGCAATCTTTCCTTCCCAGAAAAATCCTAAAATGTGCTGGTTTTCATTTTGAGAGGCTGGGCGAACCCTGCCAACTTGCAGAAAGGGTTTTTGTTGTTTGTGATGACACAGGTAGCCAGCATATCGTGGATTTTCTGCCCAGGGCACGTAGGTTTGCTGGGCAATGAACAGGCGGATAGATTGGTTGATGTCCCTCTGGGCGCAGAGCTCCTGTACGACAAGGATTGTGCATTGACGGCTTTATGTGACTAGGTATGTGGAAACTGGACAGAGTACAACATGTGGGTGTGCTAGTTCAGAAGGCAGTGAGTGTAGGGTCTGGACTACTCTCAGCTCATAGAGGGAAAAACCAGACGAACTTTCAATCACTTAATCAGACTGCAGGAACTAGCAGCATGGGAACTCTTCGATGACTTTTGAGGAACTGTGGGGGGGGGGGGGGTGTCCCTTGTGCAGTGAATTAGATTCTGACATCAAGTATATTTGGGGATTACAATGCCGCTGAGTGAGTTTTCTTCTCTCGACAGCCCAATCTCATTCTTATGAAAGTGTAGTTCTTCTGTAGCTGTTCCGTGTTTTTAACATAACCGAAATATTTCATTTGTCTGTTTTGTTTAATTTCTTTTCCCTGTCCTCTTTTCATGCATAGCCCAAGACCACCGTATTTGTGTTTGTTTCAGGGAAATACGACCTATTCTGTATATCCACATAAATTCGACTTTCTAACTGCGTCATTGTCCAGGTTTTTTAAAAAGTATACGTTTGTTTTTATTTTGTTGCCAAGGTTGATGATGTCATTGAGGTATTTAATACATTTACAGGAATTTAGCCCGTTGTTCCCTTGATTCATCGGCGTAAAACATAATTTTAATCCTGCTATCAGTGAGGAAAGATAAAGGACCACGTTTTTCAGGTCAGAAATATCAGACGCTGTGGAACCATTGGTAGTCTCACAGCAGATTCATCCGCTGGAGTGTAAAGTGTTAGGCTTTCACATATGTTAGGCCACGATATATGAAGTGGGTGGCAGGTTTTCTTCCTCTCTCTCTCTCATCTCATCAGGTTGCTCTTGTACCTTGCGGTGTCGAGGCGAAGTATAAACAGTGGGAGAGTGCCCGCGTATGGGCTTCATGTATCGATATTCCCATGGACGCTGCTATTCTCTGCGTACATTGTTTACGTGGTCGGCCTCTTCCTCTGCTTCCATTTGGTCTCTACATCATTGCTTGTTGTGGTATACTGTTAGTTGGTAATCTGTATGCATGGCCAAACCATTTTACTTGCTGCCTTCTAATAAAATCTAGCTCTGCTATAACCCCCACTTTAGTCCTGATTTCTTCATGTCTGATCTTATCTCTATTTGATACATTGAGTTGTCTTCTCATGAATCTCATTTGTATTGTTGTGATTTTTCTTTTCTCTTTTTCTGGCTCTGGGGTCGACTCAACCTCGTAAAACGAGTACCGGATCATTTTTCACAATAGCGTGGGGAGGAAAGGTGGCGATGGAAGGGAACTGGTACCTCACCTCATAATGACATAGACTAGAATATCATCATCATCGTGTGACAATACGATAAGCGTGGGCGGTCATGTTTCGCCATAACACACGATCACCAGAGTCGTGGATCAGCTATGTGTTCTTGTCTCAACCATACCATGTGGCCAAGCCATCCAGATATTTACTTCTCTTCGTTTTCCTTGTTCTTTTCCCCTCAATCTTGCCAGTTGTCATCAAGTTCTCTAGTTTATTATTTTCTCATAATGTGCCCAAAAATTGTTGACTGTTTGCGTCTCATTTCTTTAATTAGTTTACTGTTTTCATTTGATTCTTGTAGGACTTGCTCATTGATTTTTCTGTCTGTCCGTGGAATGCTTTGTATTTTCCTCAGAAACCACATTTCTACTGCCATTATATATTTTTCAGCTTGTCTCCTCATTGTCCACGTTTCACATCCACACAAAAGTACAGGGTGTATTTTTAATTACTGTGGGGGTTTTGAAAATATTGCCGTTCCAAGTTTTGTACTTATCGTTTGTGTTGCATGAACTCCACAGAGGGTGAATACAAAACTTGGAACTGCAATATTTTCAAAAATCCCGCAGTCAAAATACACCCTATGTAGGTTCTATGTAGAACTTCTACTCTTTTTCTCATTGCAATTGACAATGTTTATTGGTCATTATGTTTTTCATATAGAATAAGTGAATGCTAACACTTCACCAGGTAAATTTTCTGTGCTATTCTACGTTCAATGATTTGCCGTGGACCACTCTGCTTTGAATAGTTTGATTTCGCCCTATAAGTCGACGGCTTTTTAGAAAGCAATGACAAACTCCATCCATCTATCATGTGCCTTGCCGGTAAGCGTGGGTGGTCATGTTCTGCCATCTCACTCGATCACCAGAGTCGCGGATAAGCTCCGTGTTCTTGTCTCGACCATGCCAAACGTAAAACTTGCCTAGTAAATCACAAAGAGCCAAAAAACGAATGCTGAGGTAAAATTGCGACGCCCAGTAGAGGACATGCAACTAACTCAGTGTGCCACTGCTTTCTGAACGAGAAGTCAACTCTTAAGTTCAAGTGACAGGTGCCGGGGATGAAACCCCTACCCCGAAATCAACGTACCGGAAGTTTAAGAGCCAGAGCGCTCTTATTCTTTCGGCCACGTCGACTGCAACCTTGACCTTTTAACAGATTCAGTTCCAAACAAAAAGTAGATATGTAACAAAAATGGATATCGGAAAATGGGAAGTAGGTATGCGTCACAGTTATGGCTTAAAAGTTGTTAATGTGGTAACAGACGTTGTATTGTATATCACATTAAAGGGGATTGCATAGGGAAAGCTACAGTATATCAGCCCATGGTAGGTACAGGAAGTCGCCAAAGACGATAAATCATCCCATGGCATTTAATCAGTTAACGAATTTTATTACATACTTGTAAAAGTAAGTACATACCAGTTTCCTTATCACTAATGAGAGTGAGTATGAACGGGATGCTTCGAGGAGTCTCCAGATTGACACCATCCGTGATATAGCATTGGAAGCCACCTTCGTCTTGTCTAGTGACATTGTCCAGTCTCAGAGACGCGTGTGGGTTCTGAAGATCGACTCCATTTTTCAGCCAATGGTAAAGCGTGGTTGAGGAGTGAGCGATGCTGAAGGTTTGGCAAAATAAGATCACGGTGCTACCCAGCTTCGTGGGGGTTACAGGGGAAGCCATGATCACAAGTGGGCCAGGAACCTCTAGAGAAATACATAAAATGTGACCTAACAATGATATTGCTCGCAAGCCGTGCTAAGGTATTAAAACAGACAAACATAGTATATATATATATATATATATATATATATATATATATATATATATATATATATATATATATATATATATATATATATATATATATATATATATATATATTTCCCCCGCGTTTCCATCCTGTTTCAGGATATTGCGGTCAACATCAGGCAGCATCTGTCAGCTGTATGTTGATTCCTAGGCTAGATTACACTCATCAGCACTCAGCAATATATATATTCTTCTTCTTCAGCATTCCGAGCTATTGAGGTTCTTTGCTGCAGATACAAGCCGTCTCCATCCGCCTCTCTGGTTCACCTTCTCTTGCCAGTCGCTGATTCCAAGTGCTTGTGGGCCTGTATGTATATTATTATTATCTCTCCACCGTCTTCTTGGTCTACCTCGGGGTCTACAGTAATTTATTTCCTGAGTGTAAGCGAGTTTTGTTTCCCTATTATCTTCCAGTCTTTCTATATATATATATATATATATATATATATATATATATATATATATATATATATATATATATATATATATATATAAAGTTAGTTGCAGGTCATTTACATGACGTCACAATCAACCCACATATTTCATTGGCTGTTTGTGATTTATAGGCAATGTTCCATGTGTCAGCGTCGTGCCTGCTCCGCCTTTCATACCAGAAAACCATAGGAGCAACCTCGCCCGGTAGGGATAGTCATGTGTACCACCAGGTGACTTCAGACCGTCAGCAGGCTACTAGGTGCAAATTATTACTATCATTGAATGTAGGAACATGGAATGTTAGAACAATGAGTGCAGATGGAAAATTAGAAAACATCAAACAAGAAATGGAAAGAGAGAATATTTTACGTATTAGGAATGTGCGAAACGAGATGGGAAGAGGCAGGGGTCAAGACAGGAGAGGATTGTAAGATTATTTATTCTGGAGGAGAAGAACGGCAAAGAGGTGTAGCCATTATATTTGATCGGCACACATCAAATTCTGTTAAAGGATATTGGACCGTGTCAGACAGAGTTCTATTAGTAAAATTAAACGAAAGACCTTTTAAAATAAATAGCATTCAAGTATATGCTCCAACAAGAAAATGCAGTGAAGAAAGTATAGAGGAATTTTATAATGACATGGAGTCTGCTTTGAAGAACTGTAAAAAATCAGAAATAAATATAATAATGGGTGATTTCAACGCAAACGTAGGAAATCAATGCGACGGATGCAGTGTATGCAACCATGGTTTGGGAGAGTGAAACGAAAGAGGATACAGACTTGTAGAATGGACAAAAGAACAAGAAATGGTTGTTGGAACACCTGGTTTAAACAGAATCCTAGAAGATTATGGACATGGAGGAGCCCAGGCAGCAAGATTAAAAATCAGATAGATTACATCCTGATTAGCAGAAGGTTTCGAAATGCGTTAATAGTCGTAAAAACAGTCCCCAATGCAGACTGTTACAGTGATCACATAATAATTACAGGCATATTAAGAGTAAAGTTAAAGAAATTCAACTAGACAACAGGAAACCCTAAATATGATTTGTGCAAATTGAAAACTGACAAAGAAATACAAGATAATTTTAACATAGAAGTAAAGAACAAACTGGATATATTGTCTGATCTAGAGATCTTATTTCAAGACGTGGATGATCAATGGGACATTTTGAAGAATTAAATTAATTGTGCTGAAGAAACAAAAAAAAAAAAACAAAAAAAAAAACTATTCGAAAATTAAAGAAAGTGCGTCGTAAGACATGAATGACTGAAGACATTTTACAACTAATGGAAACTCAAATAATCCTGCCAAATATGAAAAAATTCACATAAATTCTAAATATTGTGTAAGGAGGTAAAAGAAGCATGGCTCGAGAAAAATTGCATTGAAATTGAAAAACAACACAACAGTAAAACTACCAAACTAATGCACAAAAGAATTCAGGAGCTTACTAATCAAAGAACACGTACATCAGCAGGCTGCCTAAAGACAAACGATGGAAAAATCATAATAGAAAAAGATCAGATTTTACATGTATGGTCAGATTGTGTGAAAAACCTTTATGATGATAACAGAGAAGAACAGTATGATATTCAAAATAATAATGAAAGACCATCAATTTTGAAGATGGAGGTTCAGAATGCTCCTAACAATATGAAATCTGGCAAGACCCCCGGTTCACACAGCATCACAACAGAAATGATTAATGCTTTAGAAGAATATGAAATAGATAAAGTTACCAGTCTGCGTAATACAATATATGATACTGGAAATATACCTCAGGAGTTATGTAATTCTGTATTTATTGCAATCCCAAAGAAATCAGGAGCCTTGGAGTGTGATCAACATCGAACAATTAGTATAATGAGTCACATCACGAAGATTTTGCTAAGAATTATGATGCAAAGAATTAGGAGGAAAATACAACCTGAAATAGGAGAAGAACAATGTGGGTTTGTAGAAGGAAAGGGTAAAGTAAATGCTGTGTATTTACTGAGAACCGTAATCGAACGTTCTATAGAAGTAAACAAAGATCTACACTTTTGCTTTATTGAGTACACAAAAGCTGTAGATAAAGTGAGACATGTCGACATATAAGGATGCGTGAAGATCTACAAATTGATGGAAAAGACATTAGACTTGTAAAAAACATATATTGGAAACAACAAGCTGCCATCAGAATTGATAATGAAGTGGGTCAATATCAGCCTATTAATAGAGGTGTGAGACAGGGATGTGTAATGTCTCCAGATCTGTTTTCCCTGTACAGTGAAAATATTTTCAGAAATATACAAGATATGGAAGGAATCAACATTGGGGGACGATGCATCAATAACATTAGATATGCAGATGATACAGTCTTGAATGCAAACAATGAACAGGACTTGCAACATTTAGTAGATGCGATTGTTGCACACAGTGAACAACTAGGGTTAGAATTGAATTGTAAGAAGACACAGATTATGGTCGTCACCGGGAAAAAGGAAATACCACAATGTAATATACACGTAAATGGGCGTATTCTTAAACAAATGAATCGGTACAGTTATCTCGGAACAGTCATAACATCAGATGGGAGATGCCTTGAAGAAAATAGAACAAGAATTGCCATTGCGAAGGTAACCTTTTGCAAGATGAAAACATACTGACCAATAAAAAGATAATTGAAACGAGAAAAAGAGTGTTGAAGTGCTACATAGAACCTATACTTTTGAATGGATGTGAAACGTGGACAATGAACAGACAAGCTGGAAAAAAAACATCTGATGGCTGTGGAGATGTGGTTTCTGAGGAAAATGCAAAGAATACAATGGGCAGACAGAAAAACCAATGAACAAGTCCTTCAAGAAACAAATGAAGATCGTAAATTGGTTAGAGACATTAGACGTACACAGTCAAATTATTTTTGGGACATGTTTTGAGAAGAAATGAATTGGAGAACTTGGTGACAACTGGCAAGATCGAGAGGAAGAGACCAAGGGGAAGACCGAGAAGTAAATACCTGGATGGCTTGGCCACGTGGCACAGTTGAGACAGAAACACGGAGCTGATCCAAGACTCTGATCGAGTGAGATGGCAGAACATGACCGGCCACGCTTACCGGCATGGCACATGATGGATGGATGGAGGCAATGTTAGTTCAGAAGTTTATCATTCATTTCGGAACCAGCCGACGCTTCATATAAATCGAAAGCAACGCAAAAAGGTCTGCTTCCAAATTGTCCGATGCTGATTTCGAACCTTCGACTTTGAAACTTGGACAGTCAATGGTGAAGATTATGTAGTGAACAGACACTGATGTAGGAGATTCTGTGGTGGACAGATATTGATGTAGGAGATTCTGGGGTGGACAGGCATTGGTGTAGAATATTATGTGGCGTTAAAGGCCGCAGATGCCATCATGATTAATCTCCATAGGCCAGTTTTGTGCAAACAGAAGGACATAATAGACAGTTTAAAATTACCGTGGTAGACGACTGAAATTACTCCGCGAATATGTGTATATTTGAGCTTGAAGGATTTATCTAATTACTTTAGTTTATGTTGCGTGATTTCTGCAGTATGTACCTGACGAGATGCGGCGAAATATTCCAGACAATACGTCGTGCAATCTATTGTTTGTGTCTTCGTTATTCAAAGACTTTTATCTTATAGTTTGACCAAGGCATTTTGTCTTTTATCTCATAACATGACCAAACAATGACGGCTGCTTATCTCATAACGTGACAGCCAGTGGTGATTACTCCCACCTCATAACGTGACCAACAAATGGTGACTGCTCTCATCTTATAACGTGACAGCCAGTGGTGATTACTCTCACTTCATAACGTGATCAACAAATGGTGACTGCTCTCACCTTATAGCGTGACAACCAGTGGTGATTACTCTCATCTCATAACGTGACCAACAAATGGTGACTGCTCTCATCTCATAACGTGACAGCCAGTGGTGATTACTCTCATCCCATAACGTGACCAACAAATGGTGACTGCTCTCATCTTATAACGTGACCAACAAATGGTGACTGATCTCATCTCAAAACGTGATCAACAAATGGTGACTGCTCTCATCTCATAACGTGACCAACAAATGGTAACTGCTCTCATCTCATAACGTGACCAGTCAGTGGTGATTACTCTCATCTCATAACGTGACCAGTCAGTGGTGATTACTCTCATCTCATAACGTGACCAACAAATGGTGACTGCTCTCATCTCATAACGTGACCCGCCAGTGGTGATTACTCTCATCTCATAACGTGATCAACAAATGGTGACTTATCTCATCTCATAACGTGATCAACAAATGGTGACTGCTCTCATCTCATAACGTGACCAGTCAGTGGTGATTACTCTCATCTCATAACGTGACCAGTCAGTGGTGATTACTTTCATCTCATAACGCGATCAACAAATGGTGACTGCTCTCATCTCATAACGTGACCAGCCAGTGGTGATTACTCTCATCTCATAACGTGACCAGTCAGTGGTGATTACTCTCATCTCACAACGTGACCAGTCAGTGGTGATTACTCTCATCTCATGACGTGACCAGTCAGTGGTGATTACTCTCATCTCATAACTTGATCAACAAATGGTGACTGCTCTCATCTCATAACGTGATCAACAAATGGTGACTGCTCTCATCTCATAACGTGACCAGCCAGTGGTGATTACTCTCATCTCATAACGTGACCAGTCAGTGGTGATTACTCTCATCTTATAACGTGACCAGCCAGTGGTGATTACTCTCATCTCATAACGTCACCAACAAATGGTGACTGCTCTCATCTTTGATCAACAAGTGATGCCTATCTTGCCCTGATGCAGGCAATCATCTTTACCTTGGACTATACTGTCGGAGTGGCCTAGAAGTTAGGACGTTCGTATCTGGCTCCCACAGACCTGGTTCAATTCCCATTATGAACTGATTGGATATGTTACAGAATAAGAAACTTGTGGTGTGCTACTCATTTTATTTTGCCTCTCGCTCGCTTTGAACTCAAACGTAGTCCATACACACTTCTTCTGGTAGTGATGGACTGAATTTTGCACGTGCATTAGCTTTCCCTGTTACTAGTGTCCCTCGTTATCAGGTGAACCCACTCCGACTTCATAGGTACTTGAAATTTACGTCCCCATGTCAAGGACGAGAGGTCAACATTTTAGTCCAACTGTCCGATGTAGGGGTTGAACCCCTTACCTCGTCATCAGCATACCGGATGTTTAAGAACACGCGTTCTTGTCAATTCGGCCAGGCTGACCTCCGATTACCACTCTTGACATTAGGATAGTGGATCGAACACCTGCCTCCTCGGACAAACTCGAAAGAATCCTCTGCACTTTGCTCACATTTAAATTTAATCCTTCGACAGCTGGAAATTGAAAGGAGCAGGATGGATATTCCGCTGCCTTGACTAATTTTTAAAATGAAAAAACCTACCCACAAAAAGATTATTTATAGCGTACTTGATTTTGATATGTACACATTTGGATCCTAACCGGTGCTGCGGAGTTTGTGCACCTTGGTGAGATTCTCTTTGTGTGATCTATTAGAGGAGACTGGGCACTCTTGTGGATATCCGCGTGCAAGAAAGATGAAATTTAAACATAATCAAATAAAATAAAACTATATCTTTGGCAAATAGCCGTCTAAGTGGGTTAAACTGGCTGTCAAATAAATGAACCGAGAACAATCTTTAGTTAACACCCATTTATAACCATGACCGACATAACAAGTTAAAGAGGGACTGTCAAACCACAACAAACCAATACCTTTGGCTATCAACCCCTGTCATAACCTTGGCCGTCCAAGTAGGTCAAAGCAAACCATTACTTTTGGGTGGAACGCAGAGGTGTTTCCAAGGCACTAAGGTTGGGTTCTATACTGGCCAAGACCTATTGACGCGTCCTCGCCGAGCGTCCTGGGCAACAGGTCCCTTTGGGGTCCTGGCTAAAGTCAGTAGGATCGTTGATTCCTCCGAAGTCGGAGAGTGTCTGCCTGCACGGCGAGGAACCACTATTCTGCACACCAATAAGCCAGTCATGGGACAATGGATACTCACGCAAACCTCAGGTCCTGTATGACATCACACTGATGTTGGACAGCAGGATGTCTTCATCCGGCATACAGGACTTAGCGCTGGAGTTCACAGCCAGCGAACACAAGCAAACAATAATTATCCTTTATAACCATGGCTGTCCAAGAGGGTACCATAACCGTCCAAGAAGGTAAAGAGAGGATGTCAAATGAAAAGATCCAATTGTATGAGTATATAACTGGCACCGTGCCTTCTTGATAGAGGATAATTTGTATAATAGACTTATATCTCTCCACAGCACACAGACTGAGTTTAGAGACCATGTGTTGCCCATGCAGCATGATCCCTCTCTCGGGCCTGCCTAGTTCACTCCAGAGGAAAGATAACACCAATAGATCTGCACAAAATGCAGAAGCTGTCAGATCAGCAAAGCAATGCTCTAACTGCCCCTCTGTCCGAGTTTCCTTCCCATTCTGGTTGGCCATCGAGGCTTAGGGCCTTATCTGCCCTGCTATGACATTTACTCTTTACTAATGGAATGATTCGGCTGAGGGTTTATACTCCAATGGTTTATCAATGCGGAAACAAGAAGAAAGACTTATAAGGTGAGCACGTTACCTTCACAGACAGTTTTGTTCATCTGGTATCCTTTGTTACATAAGCAGATATAGCTCCCAGGTGTGTTACTGCAGTTACTGTTTGTAGGGCAGGTGAATGTGCTAGTGCCGTTGCACTCGTTAATATCTGGACAGAAGGAAAATGGGGGGGGGGGGGGGGGGGGGTATGTAATAAGCTCGTGTCTATAAAAAAAAAAATAGTACTGTATTTGCATTAAAAGACATCAGCAATGTTCGCCTACACATTTCACTTCTATCCTTGCTACTCTGATTTCTTTCTATTTTTCCTTCTTTCAATTTGTCTATCATCTTCTAATCTGTCGTTTTTTCTTCCCCCGACTGTTTACGTAAAAGCCAAAGATTGTAAGCCTAAACATTTTGCTCCTTACCTTGCGTCGATGTGTTCCTTCTTCTTTCATTCCACCGTTTGTTCGATCTTTCTCTCATCCTTCTTCATTCCATTTCTCTTTCTTTCTCTCACTCTTGCACCGGATATTATGTCCAGACATAACCGCAAAAAAGAGTAATTGTAAAAGTGCAGCAACTACACTCATGTGTCTTACATGTCACTATGTTAACCTATCCAATACTTCCCTCCGCTGTCTCTACTATTTCACATTCTCTGGGTTATCACAATGAACTCCAGACACTCCCATCTCCCAGCTTGACACAACAATGATGATCGGTTAGCATTGATGTGGGCAAACATCTGTCTTTACCTTTGATTAACTTTTGCTGTTATAAAGTCCGTCCAGGTCGGTTATAGATCATTAGATGGACAGTCAAAACAAATTAACGGAGTCTTTAAGTTAATGTCTTGGGGCAAAATGACCATTGTAGTAGATCAGGATCGGTCTCTGTGGCTGAAGGGCTTGCGAACGCGGTTTGTGAGCCCGTATACCCGGGTTCGAAACACGGCGGTGCTCGTATTTTCGAAAAAAGGTATAGAGACCGGTCGTTCAGAAAGCAATGGCAAACTACTGAACGTAACACGTGCCTAGTACATCAACAGCAGCTGAAAATGCTGGTGTTGACTGCAACGTCCCGTAAGGGATACGCAACAAAATTAATTAAGTAGATCAGGTAAGAATGGAAAGACTAAATACTTGCCCATGTGACCATAAAAAATCAGTATTTTTCCAAACTAAGAATATTGAACTCAAACTTTAACAGATTCAGTGCCAAACAAAAAGTGGGTTTGGACCAAACAAACATGGAAGGTGGAAAATGGGAAGTTGGGGTGAGTCACAATTATGACTTAAGAGTTGTTAATATGGTAGCAGACATGTTATATTATAACACAGTGTCGGTGGTATATAAGCCTACGGCAGATAAAAGAAATCGCTTAATACGGTTAATCATCCCATGGCACCTAATGAGTACTACTTTATGCATCAGAAATATGGAGAACAACTAAAACAATTACTAAAAAAAATTAGTCGCATATTCTTTACAGGACGTTGCAGCTAACCCCGGCATTTGTTTTTGCTATTTGTGATTTCTGGACAAGTTTACGTTGAGTAGTTTGTTGCCATTGCTTTCTGAACGACCGGAACATATACCATTGCACGAAAACCAGCTCAAGGTAGTCTGCTTTCAAATCACCATCTGCTGTGTTTCGAAAGCGAATTGTGAATACCCCTTCGTCACAACGCCGACAACAATAAACAACAAACATTCATAAATTATTGCCTGCACAGAATATTAAGTTAGTTGCATATCCTTTACAGAACAACGCAGTCAACCCCAGCATTTTTGGCTGTTTGTCATTTTTTGGCAAGTTTACCTTCAGTAGTTTGCCATTGCTCTCATACCACTTTATAAAAACTAACCACAAGAACCGTTGAGGCCACTAAGACAATTACATAAATAAACACACATGGTATTATTTGGTGCTCACAGAAAGAGAAGAAGGAAATGAAGACTAGAAGACGCACTAGACAAAATAAAATTTGAAAGCTATAGTTACCGACCGGGATCGAACCTGTCGCCTCCAAATGAGTCGAAGTACACTTGTTCCTGCAGCCAGGCGCCGTCGTCATATAGAAACTAACGCAGGGCGGTCTGCCGCAAAATCGCCCGCAGCTGTGTTTCGAACGCGGTATGCGGGGTTACGAATTGCGCCTTTAAACTCTGCGCCACGGAGCCTACCCTGCGCAGAATAGAAGGACAAAATGGTGATCCAGAACCTCCAATGTGGAGCTCACCAAGAGATCTAAAGAAATACCAGCCAACCAACAGATGAGAACAAGATGTCGGTATTGGCTGTGGCATATATCGAGTCAACACGAGAACAGTTTAACTAGTAAGTGCTTTGTCTGGAACTCACAGGATAAACAACATAGAAACAACCCTAGAACGCACGAAAAGACAAAAATAAATAGAGACACATCTAGAACACACGAAACAATATTTAAATAGACACAAACCTAGGACACGCGAAAAAATAGAAATGGAGACAAACCTAGGACACATGAAAAAATATATAAATAGAGACAACCTAGGAGGACACGTGAAAAAATAGAAATAGAGACAAACCTAGAACTCACGAAAAATAGACACAGAGACAGAAATGAACATTGTGGGAAGGAAATGGATAGGAAAATATAGTACGGCTGGAACTGAGTCTCCAATGGATGTAAAGAAGGAAAGAAGAAAGATTAAGTTCTTGACCATGTTACCTTCACAGACAGTATTGTTCATCTGGTATCCTTCGTCACATAAGCAGATATAGCTCCCAGGTGTGTTACTGCAGGCGCTGTTGGTAGGGCAGGTGAATGTACCAGTGCTATTACACTCATCAATATCTGGAGCGAAAATAGAGCGGGAAAGAGAAACATTAAATGGGGCATATATAAAGCTCCCGGTTGTCATGGCGAATGTTTACAAAGAAGAACATAACAACTGTAAGAATGCATGTTGTGCTTCACATGCTTTCATGTGTTCTTTCATTTCTTTCTGCCTTCTTTTCTTTCGATCTTTCTGTCATCTGTCTTCCTTCCATTTCTCTTTCTTTCTCTCACTCTTGCAACCGATATTATGTCCATACATCACGCCACAAAAGAGTAGTTGTGAAATTGTAGCAACTATACCCATTTGTCTTCTACGTCACTCCATCAACTTATCCAACAATTCACCCCCTGTTACTTATATATCCCATTTTCTCAGTTCTCACAACGTTCTTCAGATACTCTCAACAACGACTGTCTTGTCTTGATGTGGGCTATAATCTGTTCCGCTGCTGCTTTTCAACACCCAATGGAGTATAGCCCCTCAACCAAGTCACGCGAAATCCTTTGAAGGCTTACAGATGAATGAGTCCATTTTGAAGCCAAGGTTTTCTCATAGACAAGGAAGTATGTCTTTCGCCAACCCGTCTATGTTTCGTGTGGGCCCCGGTAACTCTGGGCAGTCTTCTGTCTTTACCTGTGACTAGTAACCCCAGTTGTTAATGAAGCCGTTCGAGACGGTTAAAGTTTGAATGTGAAACCAGATGAACACATTCTGTTGTTCTGGTGCAAAATGTTAATGATGCTAATATTCTGGTGCAAAATGTTGATGGTGCTAATATTCTGGTGCAAAATGTTGATGATGCTAATATTCTGGTGCAAAATGTTGATGATGCTAATATTCTGGTGCATAATGTTGATGATGCTATTATTCTGGTGCAAAATGTTGATGGTGCTAATATTCTGGTGCAAAATGTTGATGATGCTAATATTCTGGTGCAAAATGTTGATGATGCTAACATTCTGGTGCAAAATGTTGATGATGCTAACATTCTCGTGCAAAATGTTGATGATGCTAATATTCTGGTGCAAAATGTTGATGATGCTAATATTCTGGTACAAAATGTTGATGATGCTAATATTCTGGTGCAAAATGTTGATGATGCTAATATTCTGGTGCAATAGGTTCATGGGGCTAATGTTCTAGTTCAAAATATTGATGGTGCTAATGTTCTGGTGCAATATATTGATGGGAACAGTGTTCTGGTGCAGTAGGGTGATTGGGCTAATGTTCTGGTGCAATATATTGACGGGGACAATGTTCTGGTGCAATATGTTAATGGGACCAATGTTCTGGTGCAGTAGGGTGATTGGGCTATTGTTCTGGTGCAATATATTGATGGGGTTAATGCTCTGGTGTAAAATGACCATTCTAGTATATCTAGTAGGAGTAGAACGATTAAGAACGTGACCGCGTTACCTTCACAGCCAGTTTCGCTCATCTGGTATCCTTGGTTACATAAGCAGATATAGCTTCCAGGTGTGTTACTGCAATTACTGTATGCAGGGCAGGTGAATGCGCCAGTGTTGCTACACTCGTCAATATCTGGAGCAGAAGCAGGGGACGGGAGAGGGAGGAATTAATTATGGCACGCAATGACCCCTCGGTTACCATGGCTACTGTTTACGTCAATGTAACACAAAAATGTAAGCCTAAACATTTCAATACTTGCCCGCCTTCTTTCTGTTCCTTCACTTCTTTACATCTTTCGTACTTTTGATATTTCTGTCAATCTTCTTCTTTCCTCTTTTCACGTTCTTTCTCCCACGCTTACAGCCGGTATTATGTCCAGAAATAGCTTCACAAACGAGTGATTCTGAAATTGCAGAAACTATACTCACGGCTCTTACACGCCATTCTGTTAACTTATTCAACAATCCCACCTCACACCTTTGTTTCTTTCTTATATTTTATATCCCCTCTGTTTTCACAACGTTCTTCAGACACATCCATCTCATGGAGATGAAAAACGCCCATGGCGGTCTTGTCTAAGAGTACCAAAGTCGAGTAGGTCGACTTCATTGCACTAGGTTTTATCTCATATGACTCAGTCTCTCTCCGCAGAACGTCAATCCGTTTGCCGAGAGCATCACAAAATGCTTTAACTTCATAGTTCCAGCGATGACTCACATGAGTCTCCTGACAAATTTCCACTCGTTATCTGAACGGGAGCCGGCTTCGTGGCTTAGAGGTTATGACTTTTCTCCGTAATCTCGTATACTCTCGTAGGTTAATGTGATGACGGTAAGAATCAGCGGTGGTTCGAATCGCATCGATAACTTGCGGGGTATGTGAGCCGGCCGCTCAGAAAGCAATGGCAAACTACTGAGCGTAATCTTGCCAAGAAATCAACATACAGCTGAAAGATGCTGGTGTTGACAGCAATGTCCTGTAAAGGATATGCAAAAAAAAAAAATCTGAACGGGAATGAACCAACGACCTTCAGACAGACGGCTGAAACACTTCGCCACGGAGATCCCCCACTGCCTTCTCTTGATGTGGGTTATCATCTGGCTTTCTGCTGCCTGTCATCTCCAAATGGAGCACAGGTCTCAATCAACTCAAGCGAAGCCCTTTGCATACTTACTCATGAACTGATTTGATTGTACAGCCACAGTTGTCTAATGGATGAAGTAGCCGGCTTCACACCAACCCTCCTTAGTCGCCTCTTACTACATATATGGAGGTAGCAGTCGTGCATATTTTTGCTATTCTTATGGGCTTCGGTAACAGACTGGCGGACATCGGTCCTTAACAGGCAGTAAAAGGCCCTTTAGCATGTCGTAAGGGGCATTGGGCACATGATGTTAGGCTCACATTATTATATCCTCGGTATAGGATATGGTCAGAATCCTGCCCGTTGCCTTCACTGTCAAACTGTCATTAACTGCAAATATAGTACCTTGCGGTGTATGGCAGGGGGGTCTTTGAGCCTGAGAAATTAAGACCACCTGGCTAGTGCAGTCGCCGCGAACTGTGCAGGTTAGGATTTTATTTTTGCCTCCGACAGAAAAGAAAAATCCCACACCTTACCGAGGATTCTAACCCGGGTCTCCCGAAGGAGAATCCGGCGTTCAAACCACTCGACCAGCCGCTCCTAGTTGCCTTCACTTCCCATTGTATTTCTTGGTACTGATTTTAGGCTGGAGAGCCCAGGCAATTTTAAAATCCCCCAATATGTGGATTTGAACTTATGACCACCGCGATGGCGAGATATTTGTCTTTACCTTTAACTAATTTGTTTAATTTCCGTCCGGGCCGGTTGAAGAGTGACTGTGAAACAAATCTGAGCTAATATTCTGGTGCAAAATGGTCATTGCGATAAATTTGGTAGGAGTGGAAATAAGTAAAATGACCATTAGGACAGATTTTGTAGGAGTAGTGTCAAGATCTCACATGAAGATTTGTAAGACCATGACAAGTAGAAAGACTAAGAAAATTGACTATTCTCGTAGATTTGGTAGGGGTAGAAATACTAAGAAAATTGGCAACTCTAGTAAATTTGTAACTAGTAGAAAGACTAAGAAAAATTACCATTCTGGCAAAATTAGCAGGGGTAGAAAGACTACGAAAATTGGTCAGTCTGACAGATTTGGTAGGAGTAGAAAGACTAAGAAAATTGACTATTTCGGCAGAGTTTGGTAGGAATAGAAAGACTAAAAAATGTGACCATTCTCGTAGATTTGGTATGAGTAGAAATACAAAGAAAATTGACACATTTGTAACGAGTATATTGACTAAGAAAAATGACAATTTTGGCAGATTTAGTAGCGGTAGAAAGACTAAGAAAATTGACCATTCTGGTAGATTTGGTAGGAGTAGAAATACTAAGAAAATTGACAACTCTAGTAAATTTATAATGAGTAGAAAGACTAAGAAAAATAACCATTCTGGCAGAATTAGTAGTGGTAGAAAGACTATGAACATTGACAATTCTGATAGATTTGGTAGGAGTAGAAATAATAAGAAAATTGACCATTTTGGTTGATTTGGTAGGAGTAGAAAGACTAAGAAAATTTACCATTTTGGCAGATTTGGTAGGAGTAGAAAGACTGCGAAAATTGACCATTTTGGTAGATTTGGGAGGAGTAGAAAGACTAAGAAAATTGGCCACTCTGACATATATTAGGTAGGAATAGAAAGACTAAAAAAATTGACAATTCCGACAGATTTGATAGGAGTAGAAAGACATTGGCAATTCTGACAGATTTGGTAGGAGTAAAAAGACTATGAAAATTGACCATTCCGGCAGATGTTGTTAGGAATAGAAAGACTAAGAAAATAGACCATTCTGGTAGATTTTGTTAGGAAAAGAAAGACTATGACAATTGACCACATTGGCAGATTTGGTGGGCGTAGAAAAAGTAAGAAAATTGACAATTCCGGCAGATTTGATAGGAGTAGAAATATTGCGAAAATTTACAACTCTAGTATATTTGTAATGAGTAGAAAGACTAAGCAAATTTACCATTTTGGTAGATTTGGTAGGATAAGAAAGACAAAGAAAATTGACAATTCTGACAGATTTGATAGTAGTAGAAAGACTAAGAAAATTGGCCATTCTGACATATTTGGTATAAATAGAAAGACAATGAACCAGATCGCGTTACCTTCACAGATAGTATTATTCATCTGGTATCCTTCGTTACATAAGCAGATATAGCTCCCAGCTGTGTTACTGCAGGTACTGTTTGTAGGGCAGGTGAATATACCAGTGCTCTTACACTCATCAATATCTGGAACAGACGTAGAGGAGCAAGGAATTATTTATGGTATATAATAAAACATCGGTTACCATCGCCAAAGGAACCCAGTTAACGCAGCGGCGATTACGCTTCCCTGCCGTACCAATGATAATATATTCGAATCTCCTTCGAGTGGGACATTTTTACATATTCCTTAGCTTCCAGGTCAACCTATCAAAATAAAAAAAAAATGGATGCCAGGAAATGTACGGAAAAGTAAAGGCGTCTGACATGACACAGATCCCATCACAAATGGGGTACCGATTGGACTAACAATATCGGGCAAGCACCATATACACAATACGCTCAATGGCGCGAATAGGGGACCGTTACTTTCACTTACTCTTTGGAGAGTCTCCGTGGTCAAGTGGTTACGCCGTCTGCCTCGCGCTGCGACGGTTGTGGGTTTCATCCCGGACTACATCGTTCAGTTCACGCTTGCAGTTATCTCGCACACTCCCGGGGATCGTCGCTAAGGCCACGGGGTTTGTTCTGTGTGCGACGCTTTCGTTAGGTCGTCTTGCCGAAAGAGATCGAGCCATATGGGATACCACCCGGTGCAATGAAGTCGATCATCTTGCCTGTTAAACCTGTCTTAAATACAGCCGTGGCTTAGAGGGTAGCGCAACGCTGTTTCACAATTCCCCGACTTACAGAGTAGAGGCTTCGAAATCAGACGCGGGCTATTTGGAAGCAGACTGCTTTGCGTTGATTTTGATGGTATGGGGCGTTGGTGGTTCAGAAAGCAATGACGAAGTACTGAACTAACATTGTCTAGTAAATCACAAACAGCCAATAAATGGGGTTGATTGCAACGTTCTGCAAAGGACATGAACATAACTTTGGCTCTTTATGTGATAGCCGTACAAAATGTAAGCCTTCACATTTTACTTCTTCTCTTGCTTCCTTTAGTTCCTACGTTCTTTCTGTCTTTTGTCCAACTGTCTGTCTATTTCCCATTTTTCTGTTTTAATTACTGCTCGTTTCTTTGTCTGTCTTTCTGTCTGCCTGTCTGTCTGTCTATCTTTTGCCTATCTGTCTGTCTGTTTGAATTACTGTGTTTCTTTGTCTGTCTTTTTTCTACATTGTTTTCCTAGTTTTCACCACTCTGTGATAGTTTTTAATATGTTTTGATCATAGTTTTTACTTTACTCGGTGATAGTTTTTACTTTACTCGGTGATAGGTTTTACTTTACTCTGTGATACTTTACTCGGTGATAGTTGTTACTTTATTTGGTCATACTGTTTGCTTTACTTGATGATACTTTACTTGGTGATAGTGTTCACGTTACTCGGTGAAAGGTTTTACTTTACTTGGTTACAGTTTTTATTTTACTTTGAGCAGTCAAGCTGTAAAGCATCTGATGGCTGCAGAAATGTGATTTCTGAGGAGAATGCAAAGAATACCATGGACAGACAGAAAAACCAATGACCAAGTACTACAGGAGACAAATGAACATCGTAAACTGATTAGAGAAATTAGACGTAGACAGTCAAAATTGTTTGGACATGTTATGAGAAGAAATGGATTGGAGAACTTAGTGACAACTGGCAAGATCGAGGGGAACAGACCAAGAGGAAGACCGAGAGGAAAATACCTGGATGGCTTGGCCACATGGCATGGACGAGACAGGAACACTGAGCTGAACATCGTAAACTGATTAGAGAAATTAGACGTAGACAGTCAAAATTGTTTGGACATGTTATGAGAAGAAATGGATTGGAGAACTTAGTGACAACTGGCAAGATCGAGGGGAACAGACCAAGAGGAAGACCGAGAGGAAAATACCTGGATGGCTTGGCCACATGGCATGGACGAGACAGGAACACTGAGCTGGTGATCGAGTGAAATGGCGAGTCATGACCGCTTTCCGGCATGTCACATGATTGATTGATTGATAGGTTTTACTTTATTCGGCGATAGTTTTTACTTTACTCGGTGATAGTTTGCAAAATTTAGTAGATGCGGTTGTAGCACACAGTGAACAACTTGGATTAGAATTAAATTGTAAAAAGACACAAATTATGGTCGTCACTAGGAAGAACGAAATATCACAATGTAATATACAAGTAAATGGGAATGCTCTTCAACAAGTGAATCTGTACAATTATCTCGGAACAGTCATAACATCTGATGGGATATGCCTTGAAGAGTTTAGAACAAGAATCGCCATGGCGAAAGTAGCTTTTAGCAAGATGAAAAACATACTGGCCAATAAAAAGATGTCAATTGAAACGAGGAAAAGAGTGTTGAGGGGATACATAGAGCCTGTTCTTTTGTATGGATGTGAAACTTGGACAATGAGCAGTCAAGCTGAAAAAATATCTGAAGGCTGCAGAAATGTGGTTTCTGAGGAGAATGCAAAGAATACCATGGACAGACAGAAAAACTAATTAGCAAGTACTACAGGAGACAAATGAAAATCGTAAACTGATTAGAGAAATCAGACGTAGACAGTCAACATTTTTTATCGAAGGGAACAGACCAAGAGGAAGACCGAGAGGAAAATACCTGGATGGCTTGGCCACATGGCATGGTCGAGACAGGAACACTGAGCTGATCCACGACACTGGTGATCGAGTGAAATGGCGAGTCATGACCGCCCACTCTTTCCGGCATGACACATGACTGATTGATTGAACATGTATATGTCTGTCGTGTTATAATACTCTTGGTGTCAAGTCTTAGTCAGATATGACTGAGCTACCGTATGACAGTAGACGGCACTACCTGCTTTCTGTTAGCGCCGAACGTTGGGCGGCGCTTACCAAACCCGACACCCCCACATTGTGCCAACGGCTTCGGGCGGAAGAGCGCAATTGGGAGGGTACAAGCCTTACCCTGGTGCGAGGAAATGCAACCTAAAGACAAATGTCATGGCAGGGCAGACCAGGCCCTAAGCCTTGGTTGGCGGCTGGTCTAGGATTGAAGCTCCGACAGGCGGACAGTTAGAGCATTGCTTTGCTGATCCGGCAGCTTCTGCGGCTTGTCTTGTTCCAGATATAGAGGTGTTACATTTCCTCTGGAGTGAACTAGGCAGGCCGAGAGAGGGATCATGCTGTATGGGCAACACATGATCTCTATATTTTAGCCCAGGCTTTGTGCTATGGAGAGGCAATAACTCCATCTCTGGTCTTAACCGGTCTCGGAATCAAAGCGAGAGGCAACTGTTACGGGTTATAAGTCCCTGTCAGTTGGCGTAGACATGGGGCGCCACGCATTACCTCTGACGGTGGGAGACACCTACAGGTGTCACTGATCAGCTAATGCCCTCCTCAAGATGGGCAGCCCCCGGCCAATTAGGTGCTGATCCGCCACAGCCTGCCTGCTTCAATGGGTGCTTGGGGCTAGGACAAAGTCTGAATCGCAGGCTGTAAAACCAATGCACCAGGTACTAATAAAAAGAAAAGTGGAGGCCTCAGGCTACGGATTGCAACCTGGAACGTGAGAACCATGTGTCCAGGATTTTCCACTGACTTGACCAATATTAACGATGTGAGAAAAACGGCTGTGATTGATGTTGAACTCAATCGTCTTGACATTGATATTGCTGGCCTGCAGTAGACTCGCCTCGCTGAGGAAGGGTCACTCAGGGAAAACAATTACACCTTTTTTTTTGGAAGGGTAGAGGGCAGGCAGAAAAAAAAGGCAACACGGTGTTGGCTTTGCAGTGAAGAATTTGCTGCTGGAAATTATTGAAATTCCAGCAGGAGGAAATGAAAGACTATTATCCCTGCGCTTGGCAACCTCTTGTGGTTTTGCCACCATTATTACTGCATATGCACCGACACTCGATTCCTCTTATTCGATTTCCAACTGCCAAGGGATTTTTTACGTGCGCAACAATACACACGGGCGTCCGATCTCACTACCCAGAGACCAGGGGAAATTACTGGAAGTCCAGGTGGATTCTTTAAATAAATCCTGGTCCTCACCGGGGCCTGAACCCGGGACCTCCAGCACTCGAGGCGGACACCATACCTCGGCGCTGCCCGGGCAAAATTTCGAGTTAAAAATCTACCCAAAGCATTTCAGGATCCTCGCCGATACAACAGAGTTCGTGCATTGAGCTGAGTTTCTCCAGACTCAGGTTTGAGTTAGGAGGAAAACGGAGCACTTATGGGTTAAACCCGTGTGCCGTGATGTTGATCCAACGACTAAAAGACTAAAGACTCGATTCCTCTGATGATGTGAAGGATTCGTTCTATGAGGAGTTAGACTCCGTGATCAAGGCAGCTCCAAAATCTGACTACATTTATATGCTCGGTGATTTCAATGCTCGTGTGGGCAAGGACTCGAATTCATGGCCAGTGTGCCTTGGAAAATACAACATCGGTCGCATGAATGAAAATGGGCAAAGACTGCTGGAGCATTGCACCAGAAATGATCTATGAATTACAAACTCCTTTTTTAAAACAAAGGAGCTGCATAAGGTCACATGGAAACATCCAAGATCCGGCCATTGGCACCAGCTGGACATCATCATCACACGGAGACAACATCTGAACCATATATCATTGACTCGAAGTTACCACAGTGCTGACTGTGATGCGGATCACTCTTTGGTTGTTGCAAGGATTAGACTGAGACCAAAGAGAATCTACACAGCTAAACACAAATCTAGCCCCAGGATTAATATTATTAACACTCACGATCCTGAAAAGTGCTTTCAGTTTCAACAGCAACTTGAAGACGCTTTCACTGATACACCAGAAAATTGTACAGTAAATGAAAAGTGGGGTCAACTTAAGGAAACTCTTTATAAAACTGCCGTAGGGGTTTACGGCACTGTGGATCATAAGAGGCAGGACTGGTTTGCGGCAAACAGCCAGACTCTGCAGCCCTTGATTGATAAGAAGAAGATAGCTCTCTTAAGAAACAAGGAAAGACCAATGCGTAACACTCTGAGTGAGCTACAGCAAGCTAGGAAGGATGTGCAAAAGGCCGCCAGGCAGTGTGCAAATGATTATTGGATCAAGTTATGTGAGTCCATTCAAATCGCAAGTGATAAGGGAAACATCAGAAGCATGTATGAAGGAATAAAGAAAGCCTGTGGTCCAGTGATCAAAAGAAGTGCACCATTGAAAACCTTGACTGGAGAAATCATAACTGATAAGAAACAGCAGATGGACAGATGGGTAGAGCACTATTTCGAGCTTTACTCAAGTGAGACCAAACTAGCAGATGATGCCCTCAACGCCATAGAGGCTCTACCAACTCTTGACCACCTGGACACACTTCCCACCATAACAGAAGTTAAGTGTGCTATAAATGAACTTGCATCTGGCAAGGCTCCAGGTATAGGATGGGATTCCAATAGAGGTTATCAGGAGTGGGCAAGACACACTCACTCTACAGATCCACCAGCTAATAGAGCTATGCTGGCGAGAAGGACAAGTCCCACAGGATTTCAAAGATTCAAGCATCATAACACTGTACAAGAACAAAGGCGATGGGAGCGACTGCAACAACTATAGGGGTATCTCACTTCTGTGCATTGTTGGAAAAGTATTTGCCAGAATTGTTCTGCGCAGACTTCAAACCCTAGGAGATCAAGTCTACCCCGAATCACAGTGTGGCTTTCGACAGAACCGGTCTACCATTGATAAGGTATTCTCATTGCAACAAATGCAAGAAAAATGCCGTGAACAGAATCAACCATTGTTTATTGCCTTCATCGACCTCACAAAGGCATTTGATTTCGTCAGTCGTGAGGGTCTGTTCAATGCACTAAAGAAGATTGGCTGCCCACCAACTCTTCTGGCTATTGTGGAATCATTCCACACAGGCATGAAGGGTATAATCAAGTTTTATGGTGCAACTTCTGAAGAGTTTGAAATCAAGAGTGGAGTTAAGCAAGGTTGTGTACTAGCTCCCACCCTCTTTGGAATATACTTTTCACTTCTACTGAAATATGCCTTTCGTGATCAGGATGGTGGTATATTCATTCACTCACGCTCAGATGGCGGCGTCTACAATGCTCAGAGATTGAAGGCCAAGACCAAAATTAGATGGGTACTGATCACAGAGTTGCTTTTTGCAGATGATGCTGCAGTTACGACCAACTCTGAGGAAGAATTGCAATGTCTACTATCTGCATTCTCCAATGCTTGTTCTGAATTTGGTTTAACAATTAGCAAAAAGAAGACACAGATTATGTCACAAGGTGCACATGGGGTACCATCAATCTTTATTGACGACGCCAAACTGGAGATGGTAGATCATTTTACATATCTAGGATCAGTGGTAAATAACAAATTATCCCTAGATCAGGAAATCAACATCCGGATTGGTAAGGCAGCAACAACAATGAACATTTTAAGAAAAAGAGTCTGGGAGAACAGGAAGCTTACTGCCAAAACAAAAGTCCTTGTCTATCAAACCTGTGTCCTTAGTACTCTTCTTTATGGCAGTAAAACCTGAAAAACTTACTCACACCAAGAGAAACGTTTAAACAGCTTTCATATGCGGTGTCTGCGAAGAATTCTTGGTATTATGTGGCAAGACAAAATCACAAATACTGAAGTATTGGAAAGATCAGGTTGTGTGACGGTTTATTCCATGCTCAGTCTTCGTAGACTTAGATGGATAGGACATCTTAGGAGGATGGATGTTGGTAGAATACCAAAGGACATATTTTTTGGTGAATTACAGATGGGTAAGAGATCTCAGGGTCGGCCTCTACCACGATACAAAGATGTGTGTAAGCGGGACATGATTGATAAAGGCATTGATAATGCACAGTGGGAGCAAGTCGCAGCTGAACGTGTTGCATGGAGGGCAAACATCAGAAATGGAATAAAGATAAAGGAGAAAATTATTGCAGATAAGTCACACACCGAGCGTATGAGACGTAAGGTGGTGCATGATGGTGGAAATGACCACGTGTTCACATGCACCCAATTTGAACGGACATTTACAGCGCGAATTGGCCTTATCAGTCACATTCGCTACCGCCATAGGTAAAAGTTATTATGCCTTTTTAAAGCACAAACTATCGTCTGTCAAGACGGCAAGGTGCCAATGTTATAATACGCAATAGCGGGAGTCTTTTACCCCGTCCGCCAGCCACACACACACACACACACACATACATGCGCGCGCGCACGCGCTTATCTATACATGTGCACACGTAAACAATACACATACACGACATACAAACATATACACACCCACACACACAATCCCGGTCCATCTACCAAATCCATCGATCCATTCAAATAAATAAATACACATCCATCAGTACAAACAAACAAACAGAAAACACACATACATACACAGGCAGACCGGTTCATACACACACAATAGATAGGTAGACACATATATAGATAGGCCCTAGGAAGCAGTAGTAAGAGAGCTGCTAGGAGAAACTTCATTACGAAACTGTACAACAATAATAAACCCCATTAATCATAACTTACCTTTACACAGACCTGACGCGCTAATTTGGTAACCTGAATTACACTGACAGTGGTAGCTGCCTGGGGTGTTCACACATTGATCCAGATCTGGACATAGGTCAAGCTGGAGGCACTCGTCAATGTCTGGTGTGTGGGAGAGATTGAGACTGCAGCAACACATGGCTACATTACATATATCAACTATAGCTTCCGTGGGCATTGGGTTGGAATTTGTTGACAATGAAAAAGTGAAAACCCGGGAAGGAAACCTGACCAGTCAAGCCTAATATCATTCAGGCCTAATACCAGTCAAGCCTAATCCCAGCCAGGCCTACTCCCAATAAAGCCTAATCCCAGTCAAGCCTAATCCCAGTCAGGCCTAATCTCAGTCAGGCCTAATCCCAGTCAGGCCTAATACCAGTCAAGCCTAATCTCAGTCAGGCCTACTCCAATAAAGCCTAATCCCAGCCAGGCCTAATCCCAGTCAGGCCTAATCTCAGTCAGGCCTAATCCCAGTCAGGCCTAATCCCAGTCAGGCCTACTCCCAATCAAGCCTAATCCCATTCAGGCCTACTCCTAGTCAGGCCTAATCCCAATTAAGCCTAATCCCAGTCAGGCCTAATCCCAGTCAGGCCTAATCCCAGTCAGGCCCAATCCCAGTCAGGCCTAATTCCAGTCAGACCTAATCCCATTCAGGCCTACTCCCAGTCAGGCCTAATCCCAATTAAGCCTAATCCCAGTCAGGCCTAATCCCAGTCAGGCCTACTCCCATTCAGGCTAATCCCAGTCCGGCCTACTCCCAGATAGGCCTAATCCCAGTCAGGCCTACTCCCAGTCAGGCCTAATGTGCTGTGGTGAGTTGTGACCTGGTTACATATTCAACAGCGCTGAGAGTAAAGAGATAACTAGGGCAGAATGTCAGACGGGCCTGCGTGCCCAATTCTTAACCCTGTGAAAATAAAGTTCTTTCGTTCTTTAATATGCCACTCCGCAGATATGAAGTTCCAATACCCGTTGTGCAAGCATGACTTCTTTCTGAGCCTGGAGAGGTGAAGCCAAGCTCTGCCCGTAGACATTGTGCTACGGTATACTGTCATGAGGACAGACTACAGCAACCTCACTCCGATAAACGCAAACCCATTGCACGACTCTGACCTCCAGAACGCCAACACATCTGACATGCTAATTCAGTGGTCCTCAACCGGTGGGGAATCCCCCCTCCCCAGGGGGGAATTTGAGGGTTTCCAAGGGGGGGGGGGATGAAGACCATTTCAAGATCGCGTTAATACAAGACCCGATTACTTGATATTGTTTTTCCCTTCATACTTTACTTTTGTGTACGTCTCATCCTTCTAAAATTCATTTTATAAAGTTAGTAGACCCACAAATCATGTTTTATGTGGATGTCTAGACTTGTTTTAGTATATGCTATTAAATTTACCTTCCATTTTACGTATACTGTGTAGGGGTGGGGGGATTTTTAGATAGGAAATTTGAAAAGGGGGGGGGGGGGAATGACGTTCTAAAAATACGGTGAAGGGGGGCACGGGCCAAATATTTGATAGGAAGGGGGGGGGGGGATGACGTTCTGAAAATATTGGCCACGGGCCAAAAAAGGTTGAGAACCACTGTGCTAATTGAAACTCAGTCTTTCCGAGGATTCAGGACCAACCACTCCGCCAGTAGAAACATGTGCCGAATATCAAAGTGAATGGTCATAGACTAAGTGTTGTGGACAAATTAACCTATCTTGGCAGCACTGTGTCACAAGCTGCCACAATTGATGACGAAGTGAATGCAAGAATCTCCAAGGCCAGTGCGGCCTTTGGCAGACTGTACAAGAATGTATGGGGCAGAAATGGAATAAGCCTGCAAACAAAGCTGAAAGTCTACAAAGCAGTTATATTATCCACACTGCTATATGCTTGTGAAACCTGGACTGTTTATCAGCGACACGCTAGGAAATTAAACCACTTCCACACAGTCTGCCTTAGGAAGCTACTGAAGATTAAATGGCAAGACAAGATCCCAGACACTGAAGTCCTAGAAAGAGCGTCCATGTCCAGTATCCACACTCTACTAATGAAGAATCAGATTCGCTGGGCTGGTCATTTAACTCGTATGCCAGATCACAGGCTCCCTACACGAATCTTTTATAGCGAGTTGCGTTGTGGTAAACGCTCCCAAGGCGACCAGAGGAAACGCTTTAAAGACACTCTGAAAATCTCACTGAATGCTTTTGGAATTCATCATGACACCTGGGAGACTGCAGCCAGAGATCGAAATTCGTGGCGTGCATCATTACGGAAGGGTGCAGTCACGTGTGAGGCAACCAGAACTGCAAGAGCTGTGAAGTAAAAGCAGGACAGAAAAACCGCTGCAGGAAATCCTCCTCCAGAAACGCCAAGCATTCTTTGTCCACATTGTCAAAGAACATTTCGAGCCAAAATAGGCCTTATCAGCCATCTTAGAACTCACGGCTTCATACTTTCAACCCCACTGGCTGAAATGAATGGTCATCATCATTCTTGATGGACAAACAACAACAACAACAACAACAACAACAACAACAACAACAACAACAACAACAACAACAACAGAAACATGTTAAGTTAACTTTGTGCAGAGAAACACCAGATACCACACCGTGTGAAAACAAACCTCCTACAAAGTGTTCAAAGGTAGCAGGGATTTGTGTTAATGATTGGGAAAATTAGAGAAAGAAGTTTTACGTTGTGTTTTGTGATGTTCAAGTTTTGTGATTGCATTAAATCAGTCATGTATTGTAATATTGAAACAACGTGATCAGACTAAATCTATTATGTGTTGTAATATTGAGACATGTGATCACATTAAATCTGTCCTGTTTTTAATACTGAGACGCATGATTACATTAAATATGTTACATCACGATGTTTAATACTGGAAGTTAATGCAGCTGACAACTAGTGTATCGACGTTTATTCTGTGTTAATGCCAATGCCTGACAATGTGCAATGAAAGGTTAAGGAATAGTTCACGATAAGGCATCTGATACCACCACATTTATTCTGAGAACGGAGGTGGAGGCAGTCACTTCGGCGCTCCGCTGGCTGGAGGACAAGCAACAACACAAGTCGTGATTGCAACACACTCAGGAGAATGCTGGGAAGAGTGACGACAGGTATGCTTCGTGCAGAGTTGGCATGCGTCAATTAAAATATCAAAGGTAGGGAGTATTGGGCAAGCTTAGAGATAGGGCATGCTGGTGTTGGGAAACGAACAGGAGGAAAAATTGGCTGGATCTGTACCGCTGGGTGGGGTATTGGTAGTGCACGATAGGGCAAATGTGCTAGCCTAATTAGCAGTATAACCCTCATTAATATGTGATTTGTATACATATAAACTTTAACGAACGAACGAACGAGCTTTATTTTCAAAGGGTCACAAATTGTACACACAGGCCCGTCTTACATTTAGCCCTTCCCGTCACTCATCTTTCGCATACCAGTTATCTATTATGAATGTTACATTCCCCACGACGCTTGACGGCAGAAGTGGAAGATGATGATGATGATGATGATGATGATGATGACATTTACACTGAAAAACAAACACATTGTAAAATTACTGCAGTAAACACACAGACAGATTTTAAGCATATTACCCAGAGTGCGTTTGTCTATTTGCAGTTGGTTTTACTGGCCGCCTCCGTGGCGAAGGTGTTACCGACGCAGTTCGTAATCCCGCGTTCAAAACACGACTGGAGTGATTTGGCAGCAGACTGCCTTACGTTGGTTTTTTATGAAATGGTATGGGTGCCAGTCAATCAGAAAACAAAGGCAATCTAAGGAACGTAAACATGTCAAGTAATCACGAACAGCCAAAAGATGCTGGGGTTAACATCTACATCCTGTAAAGAATATGGAGCAACTTGTTTTTATTTTAATTGCCCGAGTGTGTTGTTTGCTCCTTTGTTTTATTCGTTTGTTAATTTGCCTGGCTTCATTCACCTAGTGTATTTGATGGTTGCTTATGTCTGTTTTCTTGTTTCATTGCGATAGCTTTGTCTTGGTGGTCCAGCATTGTTTGTTTAGCTTTGATTACTGTATCTGCATTGTTGTAACTGTTCACCTGGATCCCATTGTTGATTCGCATTGAGTACCTGACAGCGTCACACAGAGCATAAACTCCTTATCTCCAGCCAGGATCACTGGGAGTCCCCCCACCCCAAAAAAAACAAAAAAAAACATCCCACTCACGAACCGGATGACTGAGTCCGGAAACGAACCCAAAACCTTTGGATATCAAGGCAGGCGGCTTAACCACTTCCTCACGGACGCACATGCGCGCGCGCGCACACACACACTCACACAAACGTATATACACAGGCAGACAGACAGACAGAAAGACAGGCAGACAGACATATAATTAGGTAGATACTAGGTCCTATAAACATAAGGTGGAGGAGCGAGATGGAACATAAAATGATTATCAAATCTTTCAGTTATCATAAACGCCATTAATCACCGAACTTACCCTCACACAGACCTGACGCAGTAAGTTGGTAGCCTGGGTTACACTGGCAACGATAGCTACCTGGGGTGTTCAAACACTGACTCGGAGCAGGGCATAGGTTGAGCTGCTGGCACTCGTCAATGTCTGTTTTGGGGATGGGAGAGGTTGAGACTGCAGCAACACATGGCTAAATAACATACATCAACTATAGTTTCCACTAGTAGTGGCTAGGAGTCTGCTGACAGTGAAATAATTAAAATCCATGGAAGAAACATTACCCACCTGGGCTTACTTCCAGGTTGTACTTACGTGTCAAAGTATCGGACTTCGGGTCTAGCCTTGATTCTGTGCTGTACTTACGTGTCAACATGTCTGACTTACACCTAGGCTTAATTCCAAGCGGTCTTTAGTACAAAAGCATCAGATGTACGACCTAGGCTTAAATACTCTTATACGAGTAAATGAGAATATTTTTAAACAAGTGAATCGGTATAACTGACTGAATGATTGGCACCTTGCCGTCTTGACAGACTATCGTTTGTAAAATGGAGATATAGCTATCCATAACACAACGCCTGGGCTGAATTTACAGACCATATTTTGCTCATACAGCATGATCCCTCTCTCGGCCTGACTAGTTTACTCCATAGGAAAGGTAACACCAGTATGCCTGGAACAAGACAAGCTGCAGAAGCTGCCGGATCAGCAAAGCAATAATTTAACTGTCCGCCTGTCGGAGCTTCCATCCTAGACCGGTTGTCGACAAAGACTTAGGGTCTGGTCTGCTCTGCCTTGACATTTTGTCTTTAGGTTGCACTCCTCCGCCCGAAGCCGTTGGTACAATGTGGGGTGTTATGTTTGGTGAGCGCCGCCCAACATTCAGTGCTAACAGAAAGCAGGTAGTACCATCTATTGTCATACGGTAGCACAGTCATATCTGACTAAGACCTGATCGGTATAACTATCGCTATGTCAAAGGTTGCCTTTTGAAAGATGGAAAACATGCTGACTACTGTAAGGGACATGGTGTGAGAATTACACTGTCGGGACATAGTGTGAGGATTACACTATAGAGGACATAGTGCGAGGATTACACTGTAGGGGATATAGTGCGAGGATTACACTGTAGGGGACATAGTGCGAGGATTACACTGTAAGGGACATGGCGTACAGATTACACTATAGGGGACATGGCGTACAGATTACACTGTAGGGGACATAGTGTACAGATTACACTATAGGGGACATAGTGTACATATTACACTGTAGGGTGTCAAGGTCTCACATCCGAGGTTGCGACGCGTTGTCTGTACCAACGCCAGACAACATAACAACACGCAACCCTGAGTGATGTTAATTTAAACACTGCAGAGGGAATGCGGCGTCTTCGACGACGCCCGTATAAGCAACCAAGAACAGCAATTGAGCGACGCTTAAACGACCGCTGATCAGCAGTACACCCCGTGAACCTGGCAGGGGTCACACCAGCTGACGTGAGCGCCGTGTAGCGTGTAGAACGCCAAGGCTGGCAGACGGGCTTAGGTGTTTGAATGGACAGGTCGCATGAGTCTGCGAGTGGTGTTTGAATCTGCATTGAGAGCTAGCCTGTACGACAGTGGGAGACTGGTTAGAACGCTTGAATAGTTTGAATTGTAAGTGAGAGGTTTATTAATTGCATGTATCTTTATGTATTGTATTGATATTGTTCATGCCGTAATGATTGCTATGGATTGTCATTGCGCGATGTTTGTGCGATAATAAATGCAGCGCGTAAATAAAGCTTGTGAATAATAGTTTCGGATATTCACTTCGTGTGATTTGATAGTTTGATATTGCTTCACACTTGCCAGTGTGTATACTTATCTTGCTCTACGCAAGACTCTGACAAGGGGACATTGTGTGAGGCTTATACTGTAGGGGACATAGTGTGAGGATTACACTGTAGGTGACATAGTGTAAAGATTACACTGTAGGGGACATAGTGTGAGGATTACACTGTAGGTGACATAGTGTAAAGATTACACTGTAGGGGACATAGTGTGAGGATTACACTGTAGGGGACATAGTGTGAGGATTACACTGTAGGGGACATAGTGTAAAGATTACACTGTAGGGGACATAGTGTAAAAATTACACTGTAGGGGACATAGTGGGAGGATTACACTGTAGGGGACATAGTGTGAGGATTACACTGTAGGTGACATAGTGTAAAGATTACACTGTAGGGGACATAGTGTGAGGATTACACTGTAGGGGACATAGTGTGAGGATTACACTGTAGGGGACATAGTGTAAAGATTACACTGTAGGGGACATAGTGTAAAAATTACACTGTAGGGGACATAGTGGGAGGATTACACTGTAGGGGACATAGTGTGAGGATTACACTGTAGGTGACATAGTGTAAAGATTACACTGTAGGGGACATAGTGTGAGGATTACACTGTAGGGGACATAGTGTGAGGATTACACTGTAGGGGACATAGTGTAAAGATTACACTGTAGGGGACATAGTGTAAAAATTACACTGTAGGGGACATAGTGGGAGGATTACACTGTAGGGGACATAGTGTAAAGATTACACTGTAGGGGACATAATGTGAGGATTACACTGTAGGGGACATAGTGTGAGGATTACACTGTAGGTGACATAGTGTAAAGATTACACTGTAGGGGACATAGTGTGAGGATTACACTGTAGGGGACATAGTGTGAGGATTACACTGTAGGGGACATAGTGTAAAGATTACACTGTAGGGGACATAGTGTAAAAATTACACTGTAGGGGACATAGTGGGAGGATTACACTGTAGGGGACATAGTGTAAAGATTACACTGTAGGGGACATAATGTGAGGATTACACTGTAGGGGACATAGTGTAAACATTACGATGTAGGGGACATAGTGTAAAGATTACACTGTAGGGGACATAGTGTGAGGATTATACTGTAGGGGACATAGTGTGAGGATTAGCCTGTAGGGGACATAGTGTGAGGATTACACTGTAGGGGACATAGTGTACATATTACACTATAGGGGACATAGTGTGAGGATTACACTGTAGGTGACATAGTGTGAGGATTACACTGTAGGGGACATAGTGTAGAGATTAAACTGTAGGGGACATTGTGTGAGGATTACACTGTAGGGGACATAGTGTAGAGATTACACTGTAGGGGACATTGTGTGAGGATTACACTGTAGGGGACATAGTGTGAGGATTATACTGTAGGGGACATAGTGTTTGAGTTACACTGTAGGGGACATAGTGTTTGAATTACACTGTAGGGGACATAGTGTGAGGATTACACTGTAGGGGACATAGTGTGAGGATTACACTGTAGGGGACATAGTGTGAGGATTATACTGTAGGGGACATAGTGTTTGAATTACACTGTAGGGGACATAGTGTTTGAATTACACTGTAGGGGACATAGTGTGAAGATTATACTGTAGGGGACATAGTATGAGGATTACACTGTAAGGGAGATAGTGTTTGAATTACACTGTAGGGGACATAGTGTAGAGATTACACTGTAGGGGACATAGTGTAAAGATTACACTGTAGGGGACATAGTGTAAAGATTACACTGTAGGGGACATAGTGTAAAGATTACACTGTAGGGGACATAATGTAGAGATTACACTGTAGGGGACATTGTGTGAGGATTACAGTGTAGCGGACTTAGTATGAGGATTACACTGTAGGGGGCATAGTGTGAGGATTACTCTGTAGGGGACATAATGTGATAATTAGACTGTATGGGGACACAGTGTGAGGATTACAGTGTAGGGGACATAGTGCGAAAATTACCCTGTTTGGGACATAGTGCGAGATTTACACTGTAGGGGACATGACATCTGGCACATAATTATTTGTGAATCTATTGAATTAGAAGTATGACGTTTGCCTTTACTTGGAGCATGCCTGATATTATTCGTGGCAACAGCCGTGTGGATTTTACAGAATAGAATAGTGATGATACATCACCCTCACTCCAACAGATGGTACTTAGGTACCGGGTCGGCATCAGCGTCCCTACATCACCCCCACTCCAACAGATGGTACTTAGGTACCCGGTCGGCATCAGCGTCCCTACATCACCCCCACTCCAACAGATGGTACTTAGGTACCGGGTAGGCATCAGCGTCCCTACATCACCCCCACTCCAACAAATGGTACTTAGGTACCGGGTAGGCATCAGCGTCCCTACATCACCCCCACTCCAACAGATGGTACTTATGTACCGGGTAGGCATCAGCGTCCCTACATCACCCCTATTCCAACAGATCGTACTTAGGTACCGGGTCAGCATCAACGTCCCTACATCACCCCCACTCCAACAAATGCATGCCTCTCTCTGGGCCCTGACCACCTGAACGAGAATACAGTGTACTTAAAGAGTTAAAGCTCACAGTCTTTCGGAGGATTCACAACTAATTAAGCAACCCACCAACCAACCAACGAATCAACCAACCCATCAACCCACTAATCGACCAACTAGCCAAACCACCCATTAACCAAGCAACAATCCATGAACCAACCAACCATCCCACCCATCAATCAACTGAACCATCAACCAACAAACCCCTCCATCAATCAAACAACCAACCCATCAGCCAACCAACCAACCAACCCACCAATAAATCAACCAACCAACCCACTAATCAATCAACCAACCCATCAACCAACCATTTCATCAACCAACTCATCAACTAACCAATCAACCCATCCAGTAACAACCAACCCACTCATCAATCAATCAATCCATCAACCAACCAACCACCCCATCAATCAAACCACAAACCAATCAATTCACAAATCAACAAAACCATAAACCAACCCATCAATCAACCACTCAACCCACTCATCAACCAACCAACCCATCAACCACTCAAACAACCAATAAATCAACCCACCCACCCACCAACCCACCAAACAACCCACCAACCAACTCACCAACAATCGAGTCACCAATCAAGGTACGGTGAGCGGGTTGGTACATACTACGGTCCCTCACCTTCACAGATGAAATATTTCCGATTCAGACAGCAGGTGTCCATCAGGTAGTGAGTGTCCGAGATGTCCAAGCCTCTGACACGTGTCATCTCTACAGGTCTACAAACGTCCGAGACCGGGTTACACTCAGCTGGGTTATCCCCGGCGCCCTGTCTGTTGGGCTCTTTGGACCACCACAGCGATCCACTGATCTCTTCCTTCTCCCAGAAGTAACGTGTGCCTGAAAAAAAAAAAAAAAACTCTCAGACAATGGTGATATTCAACACATAAGTTGGTTGCATGTCCGTTACCGGGACGTTGCAGTTAACCCCAACATGTATTGGTTGTTTGTGAGTTACTAGGAAATGTTTGTTCTGTAGTTTGCCATTGCTTTCTGAACGGCCGACGCCTCAGACAGTCAAAAATAACGCAAAGTGGTCTTCTTTCAAATTACCCGCTGCTGAAATCGAACCTTCGACTCGATATGAGGGGGAATTATGAATCTGCGTGAGTCACTAGCCACTAATTCACAGCGCCGGTTAGCATTCAAGAACAACAGCAACAACAACAACAACAACAACAACAACAACAATAAAAATATTAGCTTGTTCAGTACCAGAGGGTGCTAGGATACACCAAAATGAGTGTCTCGACAGACTATAGTTTGTAAAATGCAGTTATACCTCTCCATGGCACAACGTCTGGGCTGAATATAGAGACCATGTGTTTCCCATGCAGCATGCTCCCTCTCTGGGCCTGCCTAGTTTACTCCAAAGGGAAGGTGACACCAATACGTCTGGAGCAAGACAACCAGCAGAAGCTGCCGGATTTGCTCTAACTTTCCGCCTGTCGGAGCTTAAATCCTAGATCAGTTGCCGACCAAGGCTTGGGGCCAGATCTGTCCTGCAGTGACAGTTAGTCCTTAGATTGCATTACCTCGCACTAGGGTAAGGCTTGTACCCTCCCAGTTGCGCTCCTTCGCCCGAAGCAGTTGGCACAATGTGGGGTGTTGGGTTTGGTAAGCGCCGCCCAACATTCGGCACAAACAGAAAACAGGTAGTACCGTCTACTGTCAAACGATAGCTCAGTCATATATGACTGAGACCTGACATAGGAATGCTATCATAATACATAAAGGAGTCAAGGTAACGACAAGCTCACTTAGAGAATACGTTATATCTCAAACTCGGTAAGGTATTCCAAACTCAATATTTTTTTATTGAGGATTCTGGTATGCTACCTTTGGGATCCAAGTCGGTGATAAAGCATTCGTGCACTTGGTTAATGGGTGTTTGATATTAAGGGGCTCACGCGATAAAACTGGTTGTTAAAATGCAATTAATCAATCACATTAGATAGCAGCAATAGTTGTCATATTTCCAAGGTAAGAGACAGACAAAAAGTGCATACTATGATTAGAAAGAAGCTACGTTTCTTTATGGAGAGGAATCTCGTATATACATTCATTAACTCGGCTGTCCTATTATGTTTGTTGTTAGTTCGTGACAGATATATCTCAGAAATGAGTGCTGTCATCCACCCGGAAAAGGCGGCTGTTTTGTGGTGCTCTCTGGACAACAGGATTATAAGAGCTGATGTCCCAAGCCTCGCGAAAGATGGTAGAAATGTCAGCAGAGAGAACAAACTGAAGTATCTGGGGATCACATTTGACAGGAGCCTATCCTTCAAGGACCACGTGGAGGCGGTCGTGACAAGATCTCAAAAGGGACTCAATGCACTTAAAACTATGGCTGCAATGGACATAGAGCAGAGAATGCTTTTCACACTATACCAGCACTTGATCCTCTCAGTAATTGATTATGGATTAGGTCTGCTCACTGTCTCAGAGAGTCAGCTGGTGAAGTTAGAGCGCATACAGAACGAAACTATGCGGGTCATTCTGGGATGCACTAGAGACACCCCAGTAGTGTGTATGAGTTACATCCTTGGTCTGCCGACTGTTGCTGGTAGGCTCAAGATGATGCAGGCGAAGGCATACCTCAGAGTAGCTGCAGACACAGACCACCCACTGCATGAGGCGCTGGACGCAGTTAAGGGTCAGCGACTGATAAGAGGGAAATCATGGATGGCTCAGGCGGAGGATACGATCAGACAGGTGTGCCCCTTGGAGAACATTAGGCGTGGAGAGGAGTGGGTCAGAGTGCCAGCGGAGAAGTCAGACTTGTGCAGAGTTATAATCACATTAAGCCGGGAGTGCAGGGAGTGGCCAGCAGGGGCCACGGAAGTGGAAATACAGCAACTAATTCAGGACAATGCTCACTCGAGTGATGTGATTATCTACACAGATGGTTCGGTGTCAAGAGGTGAGAGAAGTGGTTGGGGGTTCATAGCCAAAGCTAATGGTCGATGTTTGGGGCAGGAGAGCCTGGCATATGATACCACAACATCCAGCTTAAGAATGGAAGTGGAGGCAGTCACTGCGGCTCTCCGCTGGATGGAGAATACAACACACACACACACATCGTGATTGTAACTGACTCAGAAAGCATGGTGACGAGGGTGAGGACGGGCAGACTTCGTGCGGAGTGCCTTGCTTAGCTTCGGAGGTCACGGGTGACAAGCATCGCCTGGATCTTTTCTCCGGGGCATGCCGGTGTGCTGGGAAATGAACAGACGGATAGACTGGCTGGCTCTGCAGAACTTGGTGGAGTATTGATACATGACAAGGCAGACGTGGTTGCGGCCTTGTGGGAGCACGTGCACACCTCGGAGGAGCAAATGGATTACCATGGTCTGGCAAGAATGAGACAACGAGGAGTGACGAGGGGATCTGGCCGACGCTCAACGCTCAGAGGAAAGGCGAGAAGGATTTATAATCAGATTGCTACTGGTACAATTAGTGTTGGAACTCTTCGCTGGCTGCTGAGGATGGGGACGGAGCACTATGGGAATGCCCCGAATGCTGTGATGTCAATTCCTAAATCAATAAATCAATCAGATATATCTCAGCTAATGCCTTGTTTGGTCTATTGTCAATTTGTGACACATATATCTGAGCTGATGCTGTGTCTGGCCTATTGTCAGTTTGTGACACATATCTCTCAGCTGGAGCCATATCTGGTCTATTGCCAGTTGGTGACACATATATCTCAGCTGGAGCAATATCTGGTCTATTGTCAGTTGGTGACACATATATCTCAGCTGGAGCAATATCTGGTCTATTGTCAGTTTGTAACGCATATATCTCAGCTGGCGCCATATCTGGTCTATTGCCAGTTGGTGACACATATATCTCAGCTGGAGCAATATCTGGTCTATTGTCAGTTGGTGACACATATATCTCAGCTGGAGCAATATCTGGTCTATTGTCAGTTTGTGACACATATCTCTCAGCTGGAGCCATATCTGGTCTATTGCCAGTTGGTGACACATATATCTCAGCTGGAGCAATATCTGGTCTATTGTCAGTTGGTGACACATATATCTCAGCTGGAGCAATATCTGGTCTATTGTCAGTTTGTAACGCATATATCTCAGCTGGCGCCATATCTGGTCTATTGTCAGTTTGTGACACATATCTCTCAGCTGGACCCATATCTGGTCTATTGTCAGTTGGTGACACATATATCTCAGCTGGAGCTATATCTGGTCTATTGTCAGTTGGGGACACATATCTCTCAGCTGGAGCTATATCTGGTCTATTGTCAGTTTGTGACACATATCTCTCAGCTGGAGCTATATCTGGTCTATTGTCAGTTTGTGACACATATCTCTCAGCTGGAGCTATATCTGGTCTATTGTCAGTTTGTGACACATATCTCTCAGCTGGAGCAATATCTGGTCTATTGTCAGTTTGTGACACATATCTCTCAGCTGGAGCTATATCTGGTCTACTGTCAGTTGGGGACACATATCTCTCAGCTGGAGCCTGTGACAAATTTGATAGTTGACAGAGGACCTAGTTAGTAGTGTTCTCTGGAGATATATCTTGAATAATAAATATACAAGATAAAGGATATGATTTAGCACGTTTTGTCTAGAGGTCACTCAAATGAGCTAATCATTCCCGCAATAGCCTTTTTGGAGAACCACTTTTCTTTGGCTCAAACCCCCACTGTGAGACTATTATGTATCTACACAGAAATTTATAAAAGAAGTAAAAGGTTCCCTCAAGACCAAAAGGAGATCTGGACTCTTCGCCTCTGTACAACTGAGGATCCATCTCTCTCATTATAATGTTGCCAGTGTGCTATTCGTCCGTCACAATAGATCTTCCTTTCTTTATTTTGTCAGTGTGACCTATATCAGCTTTGTCCAATTACTTTGGGACTGTAGGATTCAGTTTTTGTAGACAAACTCAACAATAACTATACATTACATCTGTTGGATAAGACATCTACATGACAGTTTCTTGACAAAAGTGGGACATACATTCACAAGGAATTGTGTACACCAGCCATTGTACAAGACTTACATTATAAGAGATACTTGACAACATCTATACAAGACTTTTCACAATATGTATAATCAACCACAGCACTTAAGACAGTCACCAGAGACAACACTTGACAGCAACTGTACAAGAAATTCACTGGGGACATGTACTTAAAACACTGGTTCAATAATACTGTTTATTGAGCTGATGGTGAGTCGAGTGATGATCCATGGTTCATCCTTCTGTCATGTCAACACCGCAACAGGCACATACAAAATGTACAAATATGCTAACATGCATGCAGATAAACATGATACCACACTCGGATCCCTCCTCCAACCAATAACCAAACTCTCCTCCTCCTCTCCTCTCTAATCTCCACTACACTATTGACTTTTATCCGTTCTTCTACTGTTAATGAGGGAAAACCAAGATAAGCCATAACCTGGGGCAAGCATAGCGACATTCTGCTCCACTGGTCTGTTTAATCCTTTTAGCACCTATGATGGGTGTTGGACAAGCTCAGGTTGCAGTTCTCCCCATGATGATTTTCCAAGTCAGACTAATTATTCCCTACTGTCACAGTTTTGAAGAAAAGTTACAGCCCTGTCTTTCACCGGTGAGTTGACTGTTTATGAAGTTGAGACTTAGGGCTTTGTTCTACTTTTCCTGTAGAGGAAGATCTAAGATACAAATATGTCCCAGTCTTCTTTCTCCTCAGTCTATCTCACTTACTCTACAAGTCTTCATTCTGAAAAAACACTGTGTGAGCACCAGGCTGGAGATTAACTAAGATAAGTCCTAGCTAAACAATCCATTGTCCCAGCCATTTCACACGTTTCATTGAATGAGGTTAAAAACCAGACTTTTTGTTGTCGTTCTCATATGATGATATGATCATTGAAGTCTTCAGAGCCATTCCATTTGAGAACAGAATTGGTTCTGGATTCTGGGACTTCTTGTTAGTTGTCCCAGATGATATATGAAAAGCCTCTCCACCATCATCTTGTTCTCTGTCAATATACAAAATGGCACATCATCTCTTTACATTTGTTAAAAGATGATGTTATCATACATTAACAATCACAGATGGAGATGGGGAAGGTTAAGGGAGGATGTTGACCAAACACACCTCTCCTAGTTGATGATGTAGTGAATTTCACTGTGATGTACTGTGGTAATCACAAGACCATATGCTGAGACAGGGTAGCTTAACACAATTACAAGCATTTATGTGGTCTAAGTTCCACCATGTTTGAACCACAGTAGACCTGGGCACAAGGAGGACCAGACACAGTACAGCAAGCATTGTGACATAGCAACATGGGACAGGCATTGTGAAGGGAAATGGAAAATAGGCATTTACAACTGCAATATGCAATGTGTATTAACTAATGGCATTTACCCAATTAGCAGACCAGACATCCATTCCTATGGTTGTCATGTTGGTGCATGAATGTCCTATTCCATATACACTCACTCAGCAATGCCAGACCTCACCCCTTTTCTCAGACAGACCCGGCTCACAGGTACATCATCATCATCATCATGTGCTGTTTCCCCACTGAGTAATGTTCATGTCTACTACAGTCGGTAACAGAAGCTCAATTGCATAGCAATTGTTCACATATGCAACAAAGCACATATGGGGAAAACATGTTTAGTCCTTGTAAATTTGCATGAGCCATACATTGTATTCAGCCAACTAAGACACAGGTTCACACACCTATTGTCCTCTTAGGAACTAGTTTATATGAACCTACCAACAGTAGAGGTACCCGTGTAATGCTGCAGAGAGAAATTGTATTCTCTTGAGCGTAATCTAGCCACCAGGCCATCACATGAACTTTGCAATTCTGGCGTGCCATCACGTCCCGCCTACATATTGATATGAAGCATCTGTCTTTCTACTAATGTGAGAGGCTACTTATCAAAGCACCAGCTCATTCACTCCAACATTCTCAGCGTTTTACAAAGGAACTTGTACATGTTTACATCACTCATTCCAATTCAGACTGCCATATGTTAACTCGCGAAAGCAAAGGTACAGTTGATTTAAGAATGAGTCATCCTAGGCATGAAGAATGCACAAGGGGTTTGGGTTTGCGAATTTGCATGAGTGTACTATACATTCATCAAGCATACGCAACCAGTCACAACAAGGGATTGATATGCACTTGGAGTATACAGCGTGAAAGACATGTCAAGGTTGAAGAAGCAGTATTCAGAACACTGGCGCACAGAAGTTCTGTTTTCACTTTTCACATTTTATTCATAAAATACTCTTATATTCTTCTCTTTCATTCACTAGGCACAACTACAACATTAAAGTATGTTTTAAAGTGGTACCTGTTGTCCAGAGAACAATATATTATAGAATCTTTAAGGGCATTGTTGGGTCAACACATCACAAACTAGCGACCGCTCTGGATGGAATCCCGCGTCTAACTAATTGGATATTCATATGTGGCCCCGTGAATAGCGTGGGCTGCCACGTACTAGCCAATGAAAAAGCAAGCGCATACCGCTGCCCTCCCCCAACTCGTTCTGGAACATTCGATCTAAGAATAGCCCTTCTATCTGGGATGGTCCCCGTTCAGACTTAAAGTATTTTTATGAATGTGTCGGGCTGGGAATGGGGGATTCTGATCCATCATGCTACAGAGCCATATCTGGTCTACTGTCAGTTGGTGACACATATCTCTCAGATGGAACCATATCTGGTCTATTGTCAGTTGGGGACACATATCTCTCAGATGGAACCATATCTGGTCTATTGTCAGTTGGTGACACATATCTCTCAGCTGGTGCCATATCTGGTCTATTGTCAGTTGGTGACACATATCTCTCAGATGGAACCATATCTGGTCTATTGTCAGTTGGGGACACATATCTCTCAGATGGAACCATTTCTGGTCTATTGTCAGTTGGGGACACATATCTCTCAGATGGAACCATATCTGGTCTATTGTCAGTTGGTGACACATATCTCTCAGCTGGTGCCATATCTGGTCTATTGTCAGTTGGTGACACATATCTCTCAGATGGAACCATATCTGGTCTATTGCCAGTTGGTGACACACATCTCTCAGCTGGAGCCATATCTGGTCTATTGTCAGTTGGTGACACATATCTCTCAGATGGAACCATATCTGGTCTATTGCCAGTTGGTGACACACATCTCTCAGCTGGAGCCATATCTGATCTATTGTCGGTTGGGGACACACATCTCTCAGCTGGAGCCATATCTGGTCTATTGTCAGTTGGTGACACATATCTCTCAGATGGAACCATATCTGGTCTATTGTCAGTTGGTGACACATATCTCTCTGCTGGTGTCATATCTGGTCTATTGTCAGTTGGTGAAACATATCTCTCAGATGGAACCATATCTCGACGTATCTGGTCTCCTCCGTCCACTAGCGTGCTAAAGTGCTTATCTGCTGTTAAACGCCGCTGTGAGCTAGAGTTATCTTTCCTGTGCCAGACATGTCGCTATGATCGTCAAGATCACTTGTCGCTTTAAACTATTTCTGATTGTAAGAATCCAACCCCACCTTCGTCTTCCTGGCGCTTTAAAGTCAGTTATTTTACTGTTGTAAGACAACCCTCCAGTAGTTGGATCAGGCATCATAGCATAAAAATAACCCAACCAATCTGCTTTCTGTCTCTCTACATATTATGTACTCTTCTTCTTCGAACACCACCAGACATCAACATAAATACATCCAAAGAAAGCCAGCTTAAACTTGTTGACATCTCCATAGAGTTTGTTCTCAAGTGGAGCGAATGTATGCCAAAGTAGTTTTCTCTATTCTGTATATGCTGGACACTCCTGCAACAAATGTTTAGCTATCATTGTACCAGTTCCACAATCATATTCATCAGTATCTCCAGTTTATTAAACACCTGATACTTCAGTCTGTTGTGTTCTGTGTGGAGTCTGGAGATTATAACTTGTTCTTTTCGGCAGAGTAGGCAATATGCATCATCTTTCTAGTGACCTCGATGCTGATTTCCACTTGGTTCTATACTTGCTTCTGATAAATCTCTGTCCTCATCATAGGTTATGTCTGTATCGTGCTGAGGTAGTCTCCCATCTTCCTTTGCCAATCAGTGTCGTAATTTCCAAATATTTTATGTTATGAGTTATGAGCTAAGAACCAACATAAATACACTCAGGACATTCCCATATGCGTTCCGTCCCCTCGTTCAACAGCCAGCGAAGTCATACTACTGATCGTTCCAACCACCATCTGATTGAAAGTCCTCCTGGTCTTCCCACTCAATTTTGAGATTCACCCAGAACCTCTGCCGATCCCCCGCCATATCATCCTCTCCACATACGGGTTCTCGGTCTGTTCCACGGCTCTCCCCACCTAGTCCCACAGGCGCCCGACCACCACTTCATGTTGCAATGAATGAATACATTGTATTCCAACCTTTTGTATTGTTGAGACTCACACAATGCTGCACTGCACACGATATTGCTCTTGTGGTCCTGCTCGAGTCATTCTTTTCTATATTGTCTCTCCTGATGACACAAACATGTTTTCTCAAACATCACATTTCATCTGGACCTTTCGTTTAAAACTTCACACGAATTTTATGCACACCTTGTGAACATTTAATAACATCTTTGACAATAAATAACAAATCAATGGCTGTATGCATTACTGAACACTAGGGAGAAAGAAACATGCTTTACAAAAACATGAGATTTCATTTGGTCAACACCCAGCATTGTTTTTGTATATGGCTTGACAGCAGTTAAAATCTGGCCAGTCCGCCGGCGAATCAGTTTGAAATCACATGAATCGTCATACTTAAATATGGTGAAACAAAGGATATCGTGTCGTAGGTAAACATCTTTCAAGCGCAACCAACATGATTTGTTTGTTTTCCTCTGATCGATAACATTCAGACAAAAAGCTTATTGACATTCGAGGCCATCTTAAGTGCTCGGGAACTGGTTTCCATGTCCTTGTACTGTAGATGTACATTTGTCTAGAGCAGGGGTGGGCAAACTACGGCCCGCGGGCCGCATGCGGCCCGCCAGCTGATTTTATGCGGCCCGCGAGCGCATTTAGAAATAAATATTTTTATTTTGTTTTTAAGTTATTTTGTTGAATTTTACAGAATTTGATGTACTGTTATGATTGTTTTAACATTGTTGATAACATTTCTTTCTAATTATCTATTTTTGTAAACAGTCCTTGACCTTCGTAATGTAATGCTTTTTCTCCTTCTTTCGTTCCCCTTGAATATGTCTATAACTGCAGTGTTGCCTCTTGTATGAATTTAACTGTCCTTTTTAGTTCACTAAGCAGTCCATAGAGTATCTTCAACTGTCGTCTCTCTAGGCCAGAAGGATTGTCTAGACATGTTGTAATTTGGGCAGTCTTTGAGTATGTGCTCTGCTGTCTGCGACGCCAATCATATGTGCACATGGCTGATTCAATAAATCTTGTATCTTGTATAAATGTGGTTGCGTAATCTATTGTGTTCTGTTCTGAGGCGCTGAATAATGACTTGTTCTGGTCTGTCCATAACGTGGCTGTCGTCTTGAGCAGGTTTCTGTGGCTTTCTGACTGATTTGATCATTCTTTTCTTTTATTGGTATGTAACGGGCACATCAGGCTGTTCTTCTTTTGCTCCTTCCTTAGCCAATCGATCAGTTCTGTCATTTCCGGGTACTCCACAGTGGGATGGTATCCACTGTATGGTGACCTTATGCTGACTGCTAAGTTCAGAAAGTAGTGTCCTTAGTACTGGCAATTTCCCAGACAGCATTTCGTTTTAGTTGAGGTGAGTTTCTTGCAAGCAGCATACACTTACCTTTTCTTGGTCCAATATGTTTTCTAGTTCTATTTATTTATTTATTTTTTTTTCTGCTGACTTCCTCCGCATTCAAGGCATTAGTTTTAGTCTTTGTTTGGTATGGACAGACGCTCTATTCTCAGGTCCCCTGGCTTCACAGGACATCTGAGAAAGACCTCCAGTAGCTGTGGTTGGACCCTTTCAAGGCATAGGGCCCGGCACTGCACCTACCTGGGGGTACAAAGCAGGGCGAGCACCATAACATTTAGCAGTAGTCGACATATTTCATTATGCGTGATTGCGTGGCGTCCTGATTTCTGTGGTGCTCCTCCTGGCTGGTTGCCTCCGTCTTCAGCACCTTTCCTTTGCTAGAGCAGACTGTGGTGTTACTCGATTTTAGGTGTGTAGGCACGCACACACATGTCTGCGCATGCATGTACATACATACACATCTAGAGCGTTGTGGTTATTTCTCGGCGCCAGTGACTCGCCCTTGCCCCTTCTCCTATTAGTTACAACAGTTCCGCTGCGAGAAGGCCAGGAGTTGGACTTTTGCTGCATAGGTGATGAATGCACGAGCCATTGGGGTATTTATGCAAGGTTTGGCGCTCACCCCAATCCCACCCCCGGCTATATACAGCAACATTTGGAACCATGTTATGCTAAAATGCGAATTTATCTACTTTCATATAGAGAAATATTTATCGACATGTAAAAATTTAATAAGGTTGATTTTATTAACAACAGATATTTCTCCGGTGAATAAAATGATTTATTTTGCAAGAAAATATTAAATTTAAAAGTTTTTTGCTGATATAAATTATTTACACATTTACAATTTTCAAATTAATTTATTTATTGTAGTAGTCTTGGTATATTTCTGAAATATATTCTGAGTTTACAACTTGTTTTCCCGAATATTTTATTTTGACACACAGCCGGATGTAGATTTTGTTTCATTTCCGTTTTAAAGTTTTGTACAATTCTAACTGTCTGTTCGAATTTTATTAAAACAACGAGTGTCAGTAACAAACGTAAGATTGAAGATGAATGCCGTGTTTTTAATGATGGATGGACAACTAAGTACTGTTTTATAAAAGTTGGTAGCAAATCAGTTTGCTTGTTGTGTCGTGAGTCAGTGGCTGTCTTCAAGGAGTACAATTTAAAAAGACATTATCAAACAAAACATTCCGATTTCGGATACAATTTAACAACCGAACGGAGAGAAAGGAAATGCCTGGAGGTGGTGAAAATTTGGAGAAACAGCAAACTGTTTTCACTAAACAGTCTTCAATTCAAAATTCTACAACTGAAGCTAGTCTTGTGCTGTCACACGGAATTGTGAAACAGAACAAGCCATTTTCTGATGGCGAGTTCATCAAGGAATGTTTGCTAAATGCAGCAAATATTATGTGTCCATAAACAAAACACACAACAACAACCAAAAAAAAAAAAACAGACTTGACAACATTACTTTATCAAGAAGAACTGTGGTCAGACGTGTTGACAAGATAAGTGACAATTTGATGCATAAACTTCAAGATACAAGTAAACAATTTTTGTGGTACTCTCTTGCATTGGATGAGAGTACCGATGTACATGATACTGTCCAATTAGTGATATTTATACATGGAATAAACACTTCTTTCAAACTCACTGAAGAGTTACTGAGTGTTGAGTAACTCAAAGACAACCACAGGCCAAGATATGTTCTATGCTGTTACTAACTGTATTGAAAGAACTGGGTTGGTTTGGAACAAAATGGCAAGTGTTACAACTGACGGAGCTCGTGCTTTTACTTGGAAAAAAAATGTAGGTCTGGTAAAGTTGATAAGTGATAAGATTAAAGCAGAGTATCCAGACCACACGGTATTACCACTTCACTGTGTGATTCATCAAGAAAGCCTGTGTAAAATTGTTTTGAATATCAAGCATGTTACTGACCCAGTTGTCAGTGTCATCAACCTCATCGGATCAAGAGGACTTAATTACAGACAGTTCAAGGCATTACTTGACGATTTGGAAACTGAACATTCCCATGTCCTGTACCACACCAGTGTTCGATGGCTGAGTCTCGGCAAGGTGTTGAGGCGAGTGTGGGACCTCAGAAAAGAAATATTGATGTTCCTTGAGATGAAGGGCATTAAATGTGACTTTAATACTAACATTGTCAATAAAGAGTGGAAGTTAGACTTTATGTTTGCCATTGAAATTATGGAAACGTTAAATGAACTGAATGTAAGACTTCAGGGCAATGGTGTGTCTGCACATGAATTGTATGTATTTGTAAAATCATTTCAGGCAAAACTCTCACTGTTCTCCAGACAAGCAAGTGAGAAAAGATTTTGTCACTTTCCTTTGCTGAAACAAGAAACCATTTCTGGTGAAATAACTGAAAAGTACAAAGCCCAATTAGATGCATTGATTGAAGAATTTGGATGGAGATTTCAAGATTTCAAAAACTTAGAGCAACAGTTCAATATTCTATGTTCCCCTTTTAGTGCAGAAGCTGATACAGCCACAGAGGACATTCAGTTGGAGCTGCTTGACTTACAAGCAGATCATGACCTGAAAGAGAGATTCAAGTGAGATGGTTTGCTGGATTTCTATGGATCTTTATCGCAAGAATATTTTCCCAACTTGAAAAACTTTGCAGCTAAACTTTTACCATTGTTTGGATCAAAATACATTTACGAACAAGCATTCTCTTGCTTGAAGATCAACAAATCTAAGAATAGGCATTTATTGTCGGACTGCAACTTGCATGCTGTCATGCGAATTTTTTTTTGCTCCAGATTTACAGAAAATTGTCAAAATGTGCAAGCAGTTATATGCATCTCATTAGAAATCAACAATTCTAGTGACAATGTAGTCGGTTTATGTCTAAATTAAAGCCATTGATAGATAATAAAGAATATTTTTTATAATAACAAGTTGTAAAATCTTGTTAACAAATTAGTAAAGGTTTTTGTCCATATTGTCAAATATAATGTATATATATATATATATATATATATATATATATATATATATATATATATATATATATATATATATATATATATATATATATATATATATATATATAGATAGATAGATATGCGGCCCGCCAATAGCTTTATATTTGTCAATGCGGCCCTACGCACAAATAGTTTGCCCACCCCTGGTCTAGAGGATGTCAGCATGGCCGAATGGATACAAGAGCTCGCTCTTAAACTTCTGGTGTGCTGATGGCGAGGTAGCGGGTTCAACCCATACTCCAGTCTGTTGGATTAAAATGTTGACGTCTCGACTTTGACTTGGTGACATAAATTACAAGTACCTCAGAAGTCGCAGTGGGAGAAGAAGAAGAAGAAAATAAAGAACTTCTGTTCTCATCATGAGGCTTATTGGGTATATTGTGTTAGCCCCATAATTTTGACGGAACATGACTTGGCTGGTCATGTGACTTGGCGGGTCATGTGACCAGCATCACACCGGCCTTCTTTACTTACCAGGGGTTGTGGTTGGGTCGACATCGAAGGTAAGGTCACTGTGAAAATCCCCGCCTCGCAGGGGATCCGAACGCATGACTACCTACCTGGGAGGCGAGCGTGCTAGCTACTCCGATACTGTGACTTCCTGTATGAGGCAAGTTCACAAAGATAGCTAAATACTCAGACCAGGACAAGACAATCGACATTTTTGGGTAACAAAATGAGATGAAGAAGGTTGAAGTTCTGGAGTTCAAGGATGCTAGATGCAGATTTCCGAAGAGAGAAAGTGCAGCGTGGGATGATAGATTTGCACGGAGATGATCATCGGCCAGAGTTGTCAAAAACGAACAGAAAAGACAAACGTTTGTGGAGGAACATGGTCGCCAGGGACACTCGACATGACACATGATGATGAATTTGATGTACAATGAAGTTCAACCACACTCACTTGCGCCTGTTCCTGTCAGGATAACGTTCACCCAGATATCAGTGTACTGTAGAAACTCGATGCCACGGAGTCGATTTTGCACAGCCATAAAGTCGGCGTTGGTGTCAAAGGCCGCCGGACTTGCATTGATGGCTGCACAACCTGCAGGAGAGTTCCTGTTGATGACGTCAATCGTGGAGGGGGTTACATTTCAGGGAATTGAGACAACGCAGGCGACATATTACTGTTGTTGCAATCTAGCTGTATTATTGTAAAGACAGAAGAATGTGTGTAAAGACAGGGAAGTGTGTGTAAAGACAGGGGAATGTGTGTAAAGACAGGGGAATGTGTGTAAAGACAGGGAATGTATGTAAAGACAGAAAAATGTGCGTAAAGACAGGAAAGTGTGTGACAGAGGAATGTATGTAAAACCAGGAGAATGTGTGTAAAGATAGGGGAATTTGTGTAAAGACAGGGGAATGTATGTACAGACAGGAAAGTGTGTATAAAGACAAGAGAATGTGTGTAAAGACATGAGAATGTCTGTAAAGATATGAAAGCATGTGTAAAGACTGGATAATGTGTGTAAAAACTGGAGAATATGAGTAAAAACAGGACAGTGTGTATAAAGACAGGGGAATGTGTGTAAAGACAGGAATCATCATAATCATCAAGTGCCCTGCCAGCTGGCGTAGGCGTTCATGGCTCTCCACAGATCTCGGTCTTTGGTTTTCTGGATCAACTCTGCTGATGATATTCCTCCGTGCCACCGTCTCAATCCATCCAGCATCATTTCTCTTGGTCTGCCTCTGCCTCTCTTCCCCTCAATCTTTCCAGTTTTCACGATGTTCTACAATGCCTCTCTTCTCATTACATGACCAAAGAAAGTTAAGTCTAAGATAAGTCTTTCTTATTGTTGTATATAATGTTCTAGTTTCATTAGCCTGTTTAATGCAATCATTGTTAGTTACTGATAGTTCAAAGAGTTCACAACATTCGTCTCAGGAACCACATCTCGGTTGCTTCTAATTTTTTTTTTTTTAATTTGTTTATTTATATACCAAGATTCCCTGCCATTCAGCAAAACTGGTTCTATATAGCATTTCAGCACTCTCTTTCTTACATTCAATGATAGTGACCTACTGCACAAGATACTCTTCATTTTCTGAAATGCGGCTTTTGCCTGCCCTATTCTGCTCTTAATCTCTATTGTACATCTTCCATCTGATGTTATAAATGTCTCTAGGTATCTAAAATTATCCACTTGATTAAGAATTTTTCCTTCTATTTCTATGTCACATTTTGGTTTCACCATTTTCTTTGATATCACCATTGTTACTGTTTTCTTGATATTCAAGGAGAGTCCTTTCCTTGCACTCTCTGTTACTACAGTGTCCAACAATTGTTGTAGGTCTGTTGATTTATCTGCCACCAATACTGTGTCATCTGCATAGCGTATATTATTTATATTATAACCTCCAACTAGTATTCCTGACATCTCTGTGATCTCTCTCCTTATTACTTCGCTATATAGGGAGAAGAGATCTGGTGACAAGACACATCCCTGTCGTACTCCTAGCTTTATGTATTCGTAACTACCCTCTTTATTTCCAATTTTAATTGCTGCTACTTGGTTCCAGTAAATATTCTTTTTTATTCTTAAATCTTTCCCATCAATGTTGATATCGTCCAACATTTTAATCAGCTCATCATGTTTTACTTTATCAAATGCCTTAGTATAATCTATGAAGCACAAATATATGTCTTTCTGTTTCTCTATTGACCTTTCTATTAGTGTCCGTAATGTATATATTGCATTCATTGTTTAAAGAGAGGAAAGTGTGTGTAAAGACAAGAGAATTTGTGTAAAGACATGATAATGTGTGTAAAGACATGGGAATGTATGTAAAGACATGAGAATTTGTGTAAAGACAGGAAAGTATGTATAGAGATAGGAGAATGTGTGTAAGGACAGGAAAATGTGTATAAAGATAGGAAAGTGTGTGTAAAGACAGGAGAATGTCCGTAAAAACGGAAGCATGTGTGTTTTAAAAATATCAGTTAGGAAATAGAACAAAACTGATTGTTTTGAACAAGCATATGTTCTCTCTTTCTCTCTCTCTCTCTCTCTCTCTCTCTCTCTCTCTCTCTCTCTCTCTCTCTCTCTCTCAAACCCATAGACACAAACGCAGATATACACATGTGTGTGTGTGTGTGTGTACGTGTGTGTGTGACTGTGGTTAAGAATCACTTTGATGTTTCATTGCACACTGATACACCCGTACGCGCTCCATTCTCACTCTATAAATTATACAAGCAGAATCTAAGCACAGTACACGTAATCCGCATCACCGGCCAGGGTCCAGATGTGAACGCACCAGACTCACACATGCCATCAGTATTCTTGTTTGTGTGGACGGCTTCTCCAAGTTCACAACCTTAACCACGGCAGCGGCCTATTCTGTCTGCTCTGGTTTAATTTAAATGGCCGATGGATTTTTAAGCGTCGGCAACACGTAAGTCTCTGTGGCTGAAGGGCTTGCGAACGCGGTTTGTGAGCCCGTATACCCGGGTTCGAAACACGGCGGTGCTGGATTTTTTCGAAAAAGGTATAGAGACCGGTCGTTCAGAAAGCAATGGCAAACTACTGAACGTAACACTTGCCTAGTACATCAACAGCAGCTGAAAATGCTGGTGTTGACTGCAACGTCCCGTAAGGGATACGCAACAACCAAAAAAAAAAAAAACAAAACAAAAAAAAACACGTAAGTGGGTCCATCGAGTTCTTCGCCCTGGTCGGAAAGGTCTAGAAGCCCAACACTAATCCAAAGTCGTGGGGGAGTATACCATGACCTTCGTCTTCATTTTTATAGTCCATGCCGTGTGACATTGGTGATCATGTTTGTCCACAGATTTCTCTCTCGTGTGCTGCCAATAATTTTTTTTTACATTGATGTAATATACGGGTAAATGGGAATGTTCTTAAACAAGTGAATCGATACAACTATCGCGGAACAGTCATAACATCTGATGGGAGGTGCCTTGAAGAGATTAGAACAAGAATCATCGTGGCGAAGATAGTCTTTTTCAAGATGAAAAATATACTGACCCATAAAAAGGTGTCAATTGCAACGAGAATAGGAGTGTTGATGTGTTACATAGAACATTTAGTTTTGTATGGATGTGAGATGTGGACAATGAGCAAACAAGCTGAAATGCAACTAATGGCTGTGGAACTGTGGTTTCTGGAAAAAATGCAAAGGATACCATGGACAAACAGTAATACCATTGAGCAAGTCCTACAAGAGGCACATGAAAACCGTAAACTGATTAGAGAAATTAGACGTAGACAGTCAACATTGTTTGGGCACGTTAAGAGAAGAAATATAATAGAGAACTTGATGACAACTGGCAAGATTGAAGAGGAAAGCACAAGGGGAAGGCAGAGAAGTAAATACCTGGATGGCTTGGCCAAATGGCATGGTCGGGACAAGTACACGGAGCTCTTCCACGGCTCTGGTGATCGTCTGAGCTGGCGAAACATGACCGCCATGCTTATCGGTATGGCACATGAGGATGGCGGATGTTCCTCCGTGATGTCAAACTGTCCAGCATTTTCTCTCATTGTTTCCCTCTGTTTATCCTCCCCTTCAGCTTTCCCGTCGTGACGACATACTACAGCTTTCCCCTGCCCTGACATGCCCAAAGAATGTGGATTATCTTCTGATACTAGTAACCAGTTCCCTTTGTGAGTTAACTTCTTTCAAAATATAAGGTGTACTTTTAATGACTGTGGGGTTTTTCAAAATATTGCCGTTCCAAGTTTTATTTTCACCCTCTGTGGAGTTCATGCAACATAAAAGGTAAATGCAAAACCAGGAACGGCATTATTTTCAAAAACCCCATAGACATTACAAATTGAAATACACCCTGTTTCTAACGATCATCATTCTTCTATAAAACCAAATCTGCGAAGCTTCCAGATTATTCCCCATTTGTCCGCTAATTGTCATGATTCAATTCCGTACATTATGATTGGCTCAATGGTAGATAAGGGGCGAACGAAGAAAGAAGGTAAATGGTTCTAGCTTACATACACATATAGAAGCTGTTGATCCGACAATAAGTACTGTTTTCCGTTGACATCGTCTAGAACCTTCACTGCAGACACGGAGTCAATGCTGAGACCTGGAGGGAGAGAATCATGTCTTGTAAATATTGATTGATTGATTGATTGATTGAATGATTGATTTAGGAACCGACATCACAGCATTCGGGGCATTCCCATAAGCGCTCCATCCCCATCCTCAGAAGCCAGCGAAGAGTTCCAACCCCAATACTACCAGTAGTAATCTGATTATATTTGCGTCTCGCCTTTTCTCTAAGCGTCGAGCATCGGCCAGATCCCCTCGTCACTCCACGCTGTCTCATTCTTGCCAGTCCATGGTGATCCATTTGCTCCTCCGTGGTGTACACGTGCTCCCATAAGACCGCAACCACGTCTGCCTTGTTAGTTAGCTAGTCGCAGTTCCAACTTCACAGCAACGGGTCGTCCCCATTATGCTCCGTTCCTGTGCCAGTGAATATCACACACAACGCTCCCTACTGCCCAAATGTGAAAAGTGGAAAAGACAGGAGTCTCGACAAACAACAGCCCGCACAAATACACTGTGCATAATGCCGCCACCAGAATGTCAACACACTAGTCCCCCACGAAACACCCAGTTCATCTCTGGTGGAATCGGCTGTCATTTCCCTATCTGAATGTTTCCTAGATGTTCATCCACACAGTCAACGAAAATACAGTTCATCGATGATGGCAGTGGCAGTCAACCAGAAGCCCAGCAGCCACGCATTTCTGCATAAGGCAAAAACCGGTCAACTCTGGGACATAGCACCTGCCATCACTCCGAACATGCAGTCACGTTCCAAAAAACCTCAGGCAGATTCAAAAGCATTTCACACGAAACTCACAGCTCACAGTGTCGCGCCACGCACTCACTCAGTAGCAGGGCGACGGAACCATCAAGTCTCCTTAGTCGCCTCTTACGACATGCGTGGTAGGCTACAGTGTTGCTATTCTTTGCTTCCCTTATGGGCCCCGGCAACACACGGGAGACGTCTGCCTTATCATGCATCAGTACTCCATGTCTTGTAAATTTGTTAACGGACTCTGTGCCAAACAAAAAGTAAGTTTGAAAAAAAAACGGATGGCGGAAAATGGGAAGTAAGGATGTGTCACAGTTATGACATAACTGTTGTTATTATAGTAGCAGACATATGGGATTAAAGGAGGTTGCTTAAGGAAAACTACAGTATTGATATTTTAATTGAGACAACATTTCGCCGATATATAATCCCCTGGCAGATATTGGAAGTCGCTAAAGATGGTAAAGACCATACCTTGGCACTTAATCACTTAATTTTTTTTTTTTAATGTTACATATCCCTTACGGGACGTTGCAGTCAACACCAGCATTTTTCAGATGCTTTTGATGTACTAGGCGAGTTTTACGTTCAGTAGTTTGCCATTGCTTTCGGAACGACCGGCTCACATACCCCCGTTAGTTACCAGAGCGGCGCGATCCGCTGCCGAATCTCGCGCAGCTGTTTTCCCCCACGTGGATTTACGGGATTACGAACAACGTCGTTAACACCTTGGCCATGGAGACGGCACTTAAAATTAGGTGAATAATAAAGACAGCATCCTAAACATAGGCTGGCGACTTAACCTTTTCGCCCCGGAGACCGCATGTGCAAGCTTTGACTGGGTGACCACCATTATATTTATACGGACAGTAAGAAAAACTGCTGAGCCATGAACAGGATGTGGTACCAGTTCCATGTTACTTGCGGACTTATCAACACTCCAGGGGAGATGTGATCAGTGTCACGCCCTGCGCCTTTACGTCCCAGAATATTTCCTGGTACCCCTCTTTTGTTTTTGTAAATCCTTGAATCGAGGAGGGTTCGAACTCCTGCCCAATGGGCCGGCAAGCAAAGGTACTAAGCATAGCGCTACTGCGACTTACCGGCTAGTTGTAAATGATTGTTATTATTAACTGATTGAATGCAAAGCAAAAAGTAAGTTTGGACCAAACATGGTACACAATCACAGGAACAAGTATTGTATTGTAAATTTCCGTTCAATTAGCATTACAATTGCAGAAGATGCTACGAAAAAAAAAAAAAAAAATAACACGATGGCCCTAGTATGGCGAAATATCGACCTTCTCTCCAAATCGGTGGTCGCATGTGGCGATATATTATCCTTCGGCACCGGTGTAGTTAAAGTAACCTGATATCTATCAACCAAAACACAACGAGAGAGAAGTAGATATCAGACAGACACTAGCCAACAGACAGACACTAGTTAGTTAGTTAGTCAGACAGACACTAGCCAACAGACAGTTCCATTGCACATGGATAACTCCGTTATTGCTCTAGTCTCCTTTGACAGAACACACAAGGAGAATTTCAGAACAGTGCAAAAATGTCAATTACAGGCAAGGATCTAAATTTGTACGTGTGCGGTGTGCGCAGTCGTCCTCCTAGTTAGTCGCACTCGTCTAAGAAGGTTAGACGTCCGAAGCACTACGCCATGACTGGAGATGGAGAGTGTACCACCCTTTTATATTTTGCAAACATTCAGTGAGTCGTGCCAGGATACTCGAGTCAGATGTGCACGTTGTACCTCTCCGCCACCCCGTCACTAAAATATAGCAAACAGTAGGGCTTGGTCGGCTGGTTGGGAGTGTGGTTGGTTGATTGCGTGGTTGGTTAATTGGTTGCTTAGACTTGGTTGATAAGTTTGTTGTTCATGCTTCATTGGTTGGATGCGTTGGAATTTGATTTGGATGTTGAATGGTTGTTTGTGACTACTTGGGATGGCAATGAGTTTTAACCCTTAAATCCGAGGCGTTAGGGTTCAGGTCGTCTAGATCCTGAAAGTGGCTTGCATCTATGGGAGAGAGGTTGAGATTTTCCCCTCGACCCGGTACCAATTCCAAACCCACGGGAAGTGTGTTGTAGAAGTCTCCTGTCTATCTCCAAGATTAGATGGTGTCCGCCTCGAGTTCTGGAGGTCCCGGGTTCACGCCCCGGTGAGGGCCGGGATATTTTTCACGTGGACTTCTAGTAATAAAATTTCCCCTGGTCTCTGGGTAATGAGATCCGACGCCCGTGTGTATTGTTGCGCACGTAAAAAAAATCCCCTGGCAGTTGGAAATCGAAAAAGAGTAGCCTAACGGCGCTGCCCGGGCAAAATGTCGAGTTAAAAATCTACCCAAAGTATTTCAGGATCCTCGCCGGTGCTACGGAGTTCGTGCACTGAGCTGAGATTCTCCAGACTGCGGCTTGAGTTAGGAGTAGAACGGAGCACTTATGGGTTACACCCGCGTGCCCTGATGTTGATCCGTCGACTGAACTAACTTAAACTAAACTAAATTAATCCCAAAGATCAGAAACCAGCCGAGGTGTGTGCTAGACCGGTACGTGAACTTTATACCTGTGTAGAGACACATCTGAATGTCTTAAAATAATAACCAGAAGTATGTGGTTCAGCATGTTTGCTGAATGTGAACAAACCACATTTAATAAGCTACTCTACACAGACACAGATAACAAGTATGTCGCCACCTGTTACAGCAATTTTTACAAATTGCTCATCCTTAGGAAGGACGTTGCGATCAACCTCGTGTGTATTTTCTAACCAATATTACTTTCAGTAGTTTGCCATTGCCGGTCTCTCTGGCTGTGGGGTTACAACACTTTCTCTCTGTAATCCCGTTTATCACGCATAGTCTCGTAGCGGAGCGAGAGCTGAGGCGGTTCGACCCCCGCTCGTGACTTGCGGGATACTGAGCCGGCCGCTCAGAAAGCAATGGCAAACTACTGAGCGTAATCTTGCCAAGAGATCAACATACAGCTGAAAGATGCTGGTGTTGACAGCTAAGTCCTGTAAAGGATATGCTAAAAAAAAAAAAAAGTTTGCCATTGATTTCTAAACGAAAAGTCAACGTTTAAGTCCATCTTATTGTCAGTGTAGGAATTGAACCCTCTACCCTACCATACGTGCTCTGGAAGTATGATGATCACGTAGACTTAAACACAGCAAGTACTGTAAAAAATTTGATACAATCTCCAATCATTTTATAGCGTAGCAAATCTTAGATCTTCATGTAAAACAAGCTAAGGGTAAGTGTAAGCACACAAATACATCACACTTTACCTTGGTCATCGGGATAAAAGAAAGTTGTAACATTGAATAGAAACAATAACCAGGTCCGAATGAATACCAGTCGATCAACCATGTCTGTACGTGTGGAGAAGTGAGGTGTTCAGATCAACCATGTCTGTACGTGTGGAGAAGTGAGGTGTTGAGATCGTGGCGTCATCAATAATGTCGCCTTAGACCGGATGTTGTCAACTGCGTTAAATCGGTGGACCAGGGTTCTATCTCAAGATCAGAAACGGCGGGTATGTGTTGATTTCTGTACACAAAACCTGCTTATTTTTGGCATGGACAATGTCAGCACAGCGTTTTCTGTTTCTTCATTTTTCTTTCCACTTATAATCAGCCTAAATTTGCAGTTGTGTGTCTTGTATGAACGAACGAACGAACGAATGAACGAACGAACGGACTTTCTTTTCAAAGGGTAACAAATTGGGCACGCAGGCCCGTCTTATATTCGACCCTTCCTTGGAGATAGATATGAAGTAACATTAAGTAAGTAGGTAAATGATCCTGTACACACTATACGGAGTACTAGCTAAATGGTGCTCGTACCCATATTTTTATATGGACTTATTGGCACTGGGGTGGTGACGTGGTCAATATCACGGCGACCGCCGTCACTTTCACAAGATATTGACGGCCATTTTAGACTGGATCGACACGAGATCCCAGGCCAATAAAACGGATTCAGTGCTAAACGAAAAGTAGGTTTTGATCAAAAATAGTAAACGATCAAGTGAACAAGTATTATAATGCCAATTTCCGTTCAGTGAGCATTAAAATTTAGGAAGATATCGCGAAACGAAACAAATAACACGGTGACCGTAGAATGGCGATATATAGTTCTTCTGTCAAAATGGGAGGTCAAATTTAGCGTTATATTATCCTTCGGCATTGAATCAGTTAAGTAGAGTTTTATATATATGCTTGCTTCATCCAGACTCTCCGAGCTGTATTGGGTACACATTGCTGTAGAACCCATCTTTAGCTTTGTTTGCATGCGTGATATTAGTTTCGACTACTGTCTGTTGCACATTTCACTTGAGACAATGAGGAGCAGTTGTGTGGTATTCACTGGCACAGGAACGGATCAATAAGGGGTGACCCTTTTCCGTGAAGTTGGAACAGAGACTAACGACTAACATGCAACTATTGAGTTTGTTGGGCCTACTTCTGAGTCTAAGGATAGTAACATGTATACTCTAGTCCATAAGATTATAGTCATCCTATGCGTGACCAGGTGTCAGATTATGACTTGATGCATTTTGTTGGAGATGGAGATGTAGATGTAGATAAGTATGTTTTTTGTTTGTCTGTTTTTGGTTGTTTTATTTTTTTTTTTATTTTTTTTTTTTTTTAAATTTACGATCGCTCGCTTTGAACTCAATCGTAGTCCAAGCACGTGCCACTACTTAAGTGCACTGGACTGATTTTTGCGTGTGGATTAGCTTTCCCTAATACCAGCTGAATATTGAAGAAGGTTGGCTATTAAAGACGATACAACACAGACAATTGAAATATTTTGGTCACTTGAAACGTCATGAAAGTTTGAGAGAACAATAATGGAGGGGTATATGCCTGGGAACAGAGGAAGAGGAAGGCCAAAGAGAAGTAGGGTACAGGATGTGGCGGATGATCTCCAGATGGTGCTGAGATTTACCTTGCATAACTTCAACAAATAAGCTCAATTAACATAAGTGTAGGATTTGCAGAAACAATCCAGCAAATGTGAATGAAGCATCAACGGAACAGCAATAACGGAGTCGAAGGCCGGTAAACTAGTTGATGAGGCCAAGTTTATTTGCCCACATTGTCGTGCTGCATGATCAATCATATAATTCAAATTTCATAATAGATTTCGACCGGGTCTGTGATTGCCAGACGGGACGGTCATCATAATGTTAAGTACGAATAATCAACTGTTGACTATGCTAGTCACTGACAACTATCAAGTTCGTATCGCAGTCCTTGTGTCCTCTATAAGTTTGCCAAAGTGTCCTTCTGCTTTGACATTCTAATTCTCGTTCTTCCATTCTGCATCTGTCCAAAATAATTATCTTGATATGTAAGATGCCATCTTATTCTGGTTGTCTTTGCTAATAAGTGTTGGCCATGAGTACGGTTGTCCTGCCAATAAATATGTTCCTTCAATTATAGTGACTTATTACATAAGAGCCGGTCTCTGTGGCTGAAGGGCTTGCGAACGCGGTTTGTGAGCCCGTATACCCGGGTTCGAAACACGGCGGTGCTGGTTTTTTCGAAAAAGGTATAGAGGCCGGTCGTTCAGAAAGCAATGGCAAATTACTGAACGTAACTACTTGCCTAGTACATCAACAGCAGCTGAAAATGCTGGTGTTGACTGCAATGTCCCGTAAGGGATACGCAACACAAATTTAAATTACATAAGATACGTTTAATTTTCTGAAATACAGCTGTTGTTTGCATAGGGGACAGGCGAATATCTTATAAGTTTCGATGAACTTTGGTCAAACTTTTCACATTTGGTTAACAAATTTCCCTACTTTTTTAATGAGTTTTGTTTGAAATTTGGTCAAACTTGTCCAAAAAATTTCACATTAGTTAACACATTTTCTTACTTGGCCAAGATTTTTACCCTTTGGTTAACAAAGTTTCCTACTTTTCATAAGTTCGGGTGAAATGTGGTCAAACTTTTCACATCTGGACAACAAAATTTCCCACTTTTCACAAGTTTGGGTGAAAGTTGGCCAAACTTTTCACGTTTGGTTAACAAATTTTCCTACTTTGCATATGTTTGGCTGAGACTTTTATACGTTTGGTTTGAAATTCGGCTAGCCTTTTCACATTTGGTTAACAAATTTTCCTACTTTTCATAAGATTGGGTGAGGTTTTTATAAGTCTGGTTGAAATGTAGCCACAATTTTCACCCTCTGGGTAACAAATTTTATTACTTGGTCAAGATTTTTGCTGTTTGGTTAACAAAGTTTCCTACTTTTCATAAGTTTGGGTGAAATTTGGTCAAACTTTTCACCTCTGGACAACAAAATCTCCCCCTTTTCATAAGTTTGGGTGACAGTTCGCCAAACCTTTTACGTTTGGTTAACACATTTTTCCTATTTTTCATATGTTTGAATGAGATTTTTATAAGTTTGGTTTGAAATTCGGCTAACCTTTTCACATTTGGTTAACAAATTTTCCTACTTTTCATAAGATTGGGTGAGCTTTTTATAAGTCTGAATGAAATGTAGCCAACATTTTCCCCCTCTGGCTAACAAATTTTCTTACTTGGCCAAGATTTTTGCCATTTGGTTAACAAAGTTTCCTACTTTTCATACGTTTGGGTGAAATTTAGTCAAACTTTTCCCCTCTGGACAACAAAATTTCACACTTATCATAAGATTGGGTGAAAGTTGACCAAACTTTTCATGATTGGTTAACAAATTTTCCTACTTTTCATGTGTTTGACTGAGATGTTTATAAGTTTGGTTTGACATTCGGCTAACTTTTTCATATTTGGTTAACAAATGTTCCTACTTTTCATAAGTCTGACTGAGATTTTTATAAGTTTGGTTGAAATGTGACCAAAATTTTTCACTTTGATTAACAAATTTTCCTACTTTTCATAGTTTGGGTGAGGTTTTTTTATAAGTCTGCATGAAATGTAGCCACAATGTTTCCCCTTTGGCTAACAAATTTTATTATTTGACCCAGATTTTTTGCCCTTCATTCTCTCATCACATGACAACTATATACACCGTAAACACTAAAAAATTCAACAATCAAGACGTAATTATAATATATGCTTGTTTATTTTACAGTATTTCAGTACATTTTACAGTATTTCAGTACATTTTTCAAGAATAAAAATGCATAATGTCATTATACGAAATGTATGAAATGATATGAGGTGGTATATAAAGTATCATCACATTATTTTATTTTCACATACAGAGCTATACACATTGTATGTCGTTTCTGGCTTTCTTCACACCATTGCCTGAGTAGGTTGATTTTTTTCGGTTGGTAGTCTGGTATGTACATGTCACTTAGCAGGTAGTCATACAACTGGTCTCCTGCTTGGTGGGCTGATATCTGAGTCTTGTAGATAACCGAGGGATCAATCATCTGAGTGTCGGGCACATCAGGTCTTCGGCCAGTCTGGGATTTCGATGTAACGCCACGTATTTCACCATTATTCTAGGTCTGATCTCTTCCGAACTCGAAAATGTAACGTCAGCACTAAAGTCCCGGTAGTGAATGTAAACTGTGTGCCCGTATCAGTGGTTAGAAGTATTTCCACCGTGTCGAAGGAGTAACGACTCAGCGGTATGTAGTGAGGTTTGTCGTAGGCGCGAAACACTGAGGTCTAGCGCTGATTCATGATAGGAACCGTCCTTAGTAGTGGGACCATGACATCCCAGACTGGTCTCGCCGCAATGAGATCGCAGTATACGTAGACATTTTGCAGGTCGTTATTCAGGTCTATCGCCCCTTCACCTTCAATTGTCTCTAGTATCTCTTGCAACTTCTCACTAAATGTAATAGTGGCCCCGGGTTCGAGTATTTTCACGATAACTTTCTTTGATGCATTGTCGAAGTGGAATAGAACACAGAGCTGCTCGTCCACCTTCCGATCTTTCATTAGTCGATTCAGTGCAGCTATAAACGCATCTGGTGAACTGTACAGGCCCGGGGGACACGCCTTTCTTATCCCTCTACCGTTTGGTGGGATGTATCGTAGCCATACTTCATTCTCTAGCACATTGCAGTAGTAGCTGGGGAATTGAATTTCGACCAGACCCACTTCGAAATGTTGACTCACCTCAATAGTCTGCGGTAACTTGACGAAATGGTGACCTGGTGTGTTCTTGGGAAACATGTTCGGCGAAGCATTACTCGGTAATGTCACGTAGAAGCTCATATTTTAGGGTTTGGTAGCATGTAACCCAGACAGCTGCTTAGAAGAGCGATCCACAACTTGCCCTCGACCGCGTCGACGTTGTCACGAGAGAGATTAAATAGTGATACGCCAATGACTGTGTATACAACAACCAGTTGACAGAGAAGACAATCTCTAGTCGCGGTACTCGCCGACCACACATACACAGAACGAATTTCTTTCCCCTTCTGGGGTATTTTGTGGGTTAGTTTCCACGTTGGTTTCTTCCATTATCACTGTTTTTGACCTACTGGGTCATTACACTCGTGTCTCGGTTGTATCATTAGTTGCTATTGGCAAATGCAAAAATCAGTGCTCGAGGCGCTCGTTGTGGGACATTATCGGTACTAAGGACACTACTTTCTGAACTTAGCAGTAGGCATAAGGTCATCATACAATGGTTGTTATCCCACTATGGAGTACCCGGACACGCCAGCGCTGTTCGATTGGTTACGGAAGGAGTGGAATAAGATAAGCCTGATCCACCCGTTACATACCACCAAAAGAAATGAATGACGAAGTCAGCCAGAAAGCCATAGTACTTGCTCAAGGTGACTACCGTGTTATGGACAGATCAGCACAAGTCATTATTCTGCATCTCAGAACTCCCGTGCAATCAATTTATGATTCCGCTTTTACAATTGCGTCATCTGCATATGCCGGCAGGGTTTCATAATCTCCCGTAGAAAATATTACACTAGATATATGGAGTGAAGAGCTGTAATGTTAAATGGTAAATGAGCTGATGATGATATTTAATTGATTCATTGTCAAACGATAGTTAGTTAGTTAGTCGCGGTTCCATCTTCACGGCAACGGGTCGTCCCCATATTGCTCCGTTCCTGTAAAACGATAATATATCGCCATATGCGGCCTCCGAATTAGACAGAAGGACGTTATATCGTCATACCAAGGTCAACGCATTATTTGTTTTTCCTTCGTCGTATCTTCCGCAGTTTTAATGCTCAAGTGAATGGAAATGTACATGATAATAATTGTTCATTTGATTGTTCGCCGTGTTTGGTCCAGACGTACGTTCTTGTGTGGCACTGAATTAGTTACAGAAAATGTTGTTGACAACGGGTGGGAATTGTCATGGTAGTATAGTTGATAGGTAGCTACCATAATATTGTTGGTGGAACCTTGGTGAAATTTCGAGGTGGAGAAGGCTTGGATGGATAAGCGTAGTGCTGTAAGGAGATGGCAAAATGCTAAGAAGAACAGAGCTGGTCATCCTAGTCCCTGCATGCACTTAGAAAGAGAGATGCACACAAAAGTAAGCTATTTCAAAAATTTGGTCAAGGTGGTTAAAAACGAAAAATGGGCAGAGGTGTGTCAAAGAGTAAGCACTGACAAGTCGCTGAAATTGTTCTGGCGACTACATAAAAGCATGAGTGGGTGTCACATTAAAAACTTGAAGGTTTCGATCGATGACAGAAAGTCGCGCCAAATGTCTACACACAGTCGGCATTTCTTTAATATGTTGTTGCTCGAGGAGGGACTATAGCGCCATCCGTCTGCAAGGCGGCAGCCAGCCTTTGATGTGATAGACGGAATGTCTGGGCAGAAGCCGGCTAGATCTTGTGTTGTGGGGAAATTACTCTCTGGTTCACAAGCGGGCAAGACTTTTTGATGTACGGGAAACAGGTTCCCAGATGAAAGCAAAATAGACGGCGGGTTGTTTCCACCCAGTCTAAACGGGAGAGAGAAAAATAGATTCTAGACGGTCTGGCGTCTAGACAGTTTGTGACGTCATTTATACCCTGTATAACAACAGTGAGGAAAACAACTTTTGGGTTAGTCGACCAAAAGTTGTGAAGCGCTACGGACCAGTGCAGTATTCCTAGTTGTTTCTATAGAGAGAGACTATAGTGTCTATTGGTGATGTATATCGGCGGACATCGATCCAGTCTGTGATTTCATAGTCTCCATCTACAACAGGAATAACTATATGGTATTCTATTAAACATATCTAACTTAGATTATTCTTAGGAGTAGAGTGCAGTACTGTGCGATGGTAGAACGTATTATAAGTGCGGTGATAGAACGTATTATAAGTGCGCCGGCAACAGTAGACTATTGCGTAGCTTAATCTAGCTGGTGTGAGATATCATTTAACTCAGTGAGTTAAGGACAATGTAGTGGGATAATATTTAGAGAGATTGAGGATGGTTGGGGGGGGGGGTTGAGGGAATGTGAAATGGTAGGATCTTCCAGTAGGGCATCTGCTGGGTTTCTACCCGTTTCCTTTAGTCTTTCCTTGTCTTACCATGACTCAGACCGAAGTGATGAGCTCCTCGGCCTTATGACAGAGTTTGGTTCTCTGTTATTTTTTCTGAGTGCAGCCGGTGGCCTTCACTCACCTAATAAAGGTCAGAATCGGGTTGCTCTCACCAGGTGTGTTCTCTATTCAACAGGTTCCACTCAATTGTTCCACGTTATTCTACCAAGAAGCTAGCAACAAAGTCATAGAAAGTGATGGCTCGAGGATTGAAGGCAGAGTTTACTGAGAGGCTTTTGCACTGGGCCCATAACCCAGATGGTCTGCAGGAATCTGGCCTCTGCTGAGCAGGACATGATGATTATACGTGTGTTTTCTTAAGTGATAGTTACATCACAGAAAATTCAGGACACTGTAAATAACACCTGTACCAGGAACACTAATAGATATAACTACCTGGAACAGTAACATTGTGTGTTAATATTGGGAAAATCTTACAAGAAGTGACATACGAACATTTAGGTTTTCCAAAGTGACATTAATAATATTTGTAGGAATCTCTGATCACAGAACATTTAATGAACAGAGTAGTTACACTGTCATGTTAGATAGATGATCAATATTGGACTGTTTCCACTATTGAAGACCAATCATCCGGAGTGTTCACGAGCTATCTGAAGAAGTCGACACTTGGCCTAAGAGACACATCACTTGGGTGAGGTTTTCTGTCCCTGATATGGTGTTGTGGTGTGGCCAGTACGATGATGAAGCAGACTGGGCTCCTTGGCTATTCGGTCTGATTCTGCATACACACTAGATTATACGACAGACATTCTACTCATACGCTTTGCACATACATGACACTTTTCTCTATTAAACTAAATTGTTGTTTTGTTAGAGCCAGTGTTGTTTAGTGTGTTTTGGGAAAAGACTGAGAGGGGGCTTGATACAGTAATAAAAGAGAGAGAGAGAGAGAGAGAGAGAGAGAGAGAGAGAGAGAGAGAGAGAGAGAGAGAGAGAGAGAGAGAGAGAGAGAGAGAGAGAGGGATCCAGAGATCGACGGGGTTTTGTGGACAGAAATCAAGAATATCCTCAAGATAGTGATATGGGGTTAAAAGGATGTCGATGTTGATTCCCCTCACCCCAGGGACGACATATATTTTAAAATAAAATACGACAGTGGAGTAGTCAAGAATAAGAGCATTTCTTACTTCCAAGGTGCTGACCTCATCTGGCAGAAGACTGACGGGGACAAGGGCAAAGCCCTCTTTGAACGCTATCTAGAGCAGAGCAACCAGACAGACATGGGAGGCCGAAATCTTGCCAAGGAGGTCGCCTCAGACAGGTGCAAGGCCCAGAACACTTCGGATGAAGACACAGTGACAGTGAAAGAAATCAAGGCTGTGCTCCGACGATAAAAAAACAGCTCTCCAGGGCCTGATGGCATAAGATACGACGACATCAATAAGTGTACCGACAACGAGCTAGAGAAACAAGCAGACATGTACAACAACAGTTTAGGGAGTGCTAGCATCAAGGAGGAGGGGTTATACAGCTATCTGATTCCCTTGCCGAAGCCTGGCAAAGATCACACAAAAATTCAGGGATATCGAGTTATGTCGACACGTTTCATGATCTGAATGAGATGCAATTTCTCATAAGCGATGTCGTAGGCTGAGGATATTCTTTTCTCATGAATTTGAATTTGAAACTCTCTCACTCCTTCCGCTATTTCAGATCTTATGTCTCATGCTGGCTGGTAAACAAACAGGCCATGTCAGCTTTGCGTGCTGTATTTATACGCTGGCTTTTCCGGTTCACGTTTTTTGTTGCCAATGGGCTATATTAAATCTTGGATCGTACAATTGTGAAACAAACAACGCTCATGCGGTGTTCAGGCTTTAATTGTCGACAGGAAATATTTACAGCATGTTACGTTTTTGAAAATAAAGTATATCACACCACCCACACATCTCGCACCCACCAAGACACACATCACCACCCACATATACATCGCCACCCATCTCCCATTCCTCACACACTCACCCACCCACACACCCCTATTCCCCCATCCTCAAACCACGCATCCCTCACCTAAATACCCCCCCCCCCCCCGCACCCACACACATATTCCCAACCCACCCACACCTCCCACCTACTCACACATATCCTCACCCACACACACATCCCCCCTCCACTCATCCCAACCACTCACTAGAGATCAATGAAGACACAGAATGACATACAAGGTATGCTTGTACTTCATAGATTATGCATTTGATAAAGTGAAACATGATGAACTGATTAAAATGTTGGAAGATATCAACATTGATGGGACAGATTTAAGAATAATAAAGAATATTTACTGGAGCAGTAATTAAAATGGGAAATAAAGAGGGTAGTTACGAACAGTTACAGATAGGAGTACGACAGGAGTGTGTCTTGTCGCCGGATCTCTTCTCCCTCTTTTTCAAAGTAATAATGAGAGACATCACAGAGAAGCCCGGAATATTAATAGGAGGCTATAATAAAAACAATATACGCTATGCGGATGATACAGTATTGGTTGCGGATAATGCAACAGACCTACAACAATTGTTGGACATTGTAATAGCAGAGAGTGCAAAGAAAGGACTCCCCTAGAATATCAAGAAAACAGTAACAATCGTGATATCAAAGAAAATGGTGACACCAAAATGTGATATAGAAATATAAGGGAAAATTCTTAACCAATTGGATAATTTTAAATACTTAGGGGAATTTATAACATCAGATGGAAGATTTGGAGCAGAATTGGGCAGGCAAAAGCCGAATTTCAGAAAATTAAGAGCAACTTATGCAATAAGTCACTATCAATGAATGTACGAAAGAGAGTGCTGAAATGCTATATAGAAATGTTTTGCTGTATGACAGTGACTCTTGGAATGTTAATGAACAAATTAGGAAGAACTTAGAAGCAATAGAGATGTGGTTTTTTAGACGAATGTTGCAATTTCCTTGTACTGCCAGAGTAACTAACAACGACTGTCTAAAAGAGGCTAATGAAATTAGAACATTATATACAACAATAAGAAAGAGACAAACAGCTTTCTTTGGTCATGTGATGAGAAAAAAGACATTGGAGAACATCGTGACAACTGGAAAGATCGAGGGGAAGAGAGATAGAAGCAGACCAAGAGAAATGATGATGGACGGATTGAGACGGTGGCATGGAGGAATATCATCGGCAGAATTGATCCAGAACACCAAAGACCGAGATTTGTGGAGAGCCATCAACGCTACGCCAGCTGGCAGGGCACTTGATGATGTTAAGTCAATAAACAATCTTACTTTGTCACAGTTTTCTATCAATAAATTATATAGCTTTGCTACATGATTCTATCACATTGTCTTGATGTATTCACTGTATACTCTGCATTGCGACAGCTTTAAAAAAATAAATATTGATTACATATCCACAGATGATATTAAACAACAATTAGCTTACCGTTAGCCAAAGGGCATCAGACTTAATATAGTAACTTGTACTGAGAACAAGAGAATAGGAAAGGCTAAAATGCTTTTAACAGCATGAAATCAGTATAAATATCTAGAGAGATTAACGCATTAACAATGAGAATTGTCAAACGTTATGTATATTCAACACTACTATATAGAGCGGAGGCCTGGAAACTGAACAAGCAATTAGAAAGTCGAATAGAGGTCCTGGAGATGTGGTCATACAGAAGAATATATCGTATTCCATGGAGATAAAAACAATCAAGTACAGAGGTTCTAGAAAAACTTGGAATGAAAAGAAAGTTGATGAAAGAAATAAAATAGAGGCAAGTGAAATATTTCGGCCACGTTAAAAGAAATAACACATATTATTTTTTTTTTAAAGTCACTATCAATGATATTATTATTAATAATCAATTTTTTTATATAACATATTATTTTTTTTAAAAACTTACTAGAAAGCAAGTTTGAAGCCGAGCAAGAGGTAGACAACGATACAAGTGGGAAGATAACATCAAGAGATGGACTAACAGCAGTCCTAGAGACAGACGGTGTTGGAGATCCATTGTGGCTAACCTTCCGTATGGTGGCGACACCTGATTGATTGACCGATGCAAAACAATTAAAATAACTTTGCAGAGACAAAAGTTCTAGGCCACAAACGCATGTAGCCTAGCAGACAGCCACAGCCAGTGTTGCCATCTCCCTTTGATAAAAAAGCACCAAAATCGACCCCAAAAAATCACTAAAAACCACCACAATTTTTTGGAACGCACCAAAAACTGTTTTTATTACAAATATAACAAGGTAGCACATTATAATTTGTTATTATCACTTCATATTACAATGAAGTTTATTCCAGATCCGCCAAATCCCAATCAGAACTACTATCGAACAGGGTTGCCACTTTTTTTTGACCAAAAGTATCTAGAAATGGCCTAAACAACATCCATAAATATCTAGATTTCGTTGGAAAGTATCTAGGAAAAATATCCAGATTGAGAAAGTAAGAAATTACATATGTATTGATGTGACTGCTGGTCTTCCTGGCGAAGAATCCCGTATATTCTCGTGAGTAACACAGCTGCACCCGAACCGACAGCGGTTCGAGCCGCGCTGGTAATTTAAGGGGTATATGAACCGGTCGCTCAGAAAGCAATCGCAAACTACTGAGCATAATCTTGCCTAGTACATCAACAGCAGCTGAAAAATTCTGATGTTGACTGCAACGTCCTGTAACGGATATGCAACATTAAAAAAAAATTGATGTGACTTACCTATAGAATCATGTCCTCATCTTCACTGATGATGCACTCTCACAAGATGCACTTAGCTTGGATGATGAAGTTGAAGCTTCAGATTCAAAATGACTCTGGTATGCTTTAGCTGTTCCAATTTCATTTAATACACGATCAGGGAGCTGATAAGTTGAACAGCATTTTCCTGCTCTCATCAGGCCAAATCTTATTGTCAAGATAGCATTTAAGAGGTCAAGTTTCATCCTGTTTCTTAGTTTACATTTTGTATAATTCACAGTACTGAAAACTCTTTCCGCATCAACATTTGAATGGGGTAGTATCATGGCAGACATCGCATATTCAAAGAGCTTACAGAATGGACTGTTTCCTGGGGCATCTTTAAATTGTCTTACTTCACTCCAAAAAGCTTCAGTTTCTGTTTTGTTTGTCCTGTCAACCAAATTTATGTTGGTTAACTAATATTCTGCTTCCGCCACACTATTATCAGTAGCCCTTAAAATTTTAATAACTTGACAATATTTAGGTATTGATTAATTTGGTTATTTCGGGATTTGAATTTTAAATATTGAGCACAACCCATTACTGGCAACGCTGATCGTATTCTGGTATGAACCTAAGGCCTATCCACGTCAATATGGAAGCACTTTACTCGAGTTTCGCCCTCGTTTGAGCTCGACAGTAGTGCATATCCCTGACCGGATCCGGAAACAAGCCCCGGATCACTGGCGTATGAAGCGGGTGTGTAACCACGCGGCACACGTTGGACACACAGCCAAATTATCATAACAGAATATTACGTCACCCATCGTAGGCTATGCTCAAGATTGCCCAATCGCAGCGACTGACGTCCGTCAATCGATGTGGACCCGATGTATATACTAATACCAGTCCCTCTTTCTCTCTCTCTCTCTCTCACTACTGGATCATGCCCCCTCTCATTCTTCCCAAACGCAACATACTCAACAACTCTAGCTTCTAAAAATTAATAACAATTAATTTATTAAAAGAAGAGTGTAATGTATGTGCGAAGTGTATGCGAAGAATGTGTGTCGTATAGTATAATGTGCGTAGAATCAGACCAGCAGATCAGTAGCCAAGTCAGATCATCCTAGCAAGGTCACACCACAGCACATTATCTCAGCACACAAAGACCCCACCGAGCGATGTGTCTCTCCTGCCAGACGCTGACTTTCTTCGGTAGCTACTTGGTAATTCATATACATGATCCTCCGAAATAGATTCAGTTTATAGTTTCACACTGATCATGGATAGGTTACACACTGCATTCTATAGGTCCCTATAGTTCTTAAATGTACCAATCTCTGTACTTGTGAAAATAGGTATCACTGTTATTGGTAATACACTTGATCCTATCTATTATCTAAATTGTCTCAAACACCGTGTCCCTTGTAATATTCCACTGGACTCTACAACTCCATGTGAATGCTATGTTTAGTGTTCCCTTTTAATCGTCAGTGTTCATTTGATATGTGGTGTAAAAACGAACCTCACCCATCCTAGGTGAGTCTTATCACACAGGAATCGTTTATATGGTTTTGCTCAGCTGGTGCCATGTTCTGATGGACCCTCCTGATCATGGGCCCAGCATAAACACTATAAACACTTCTCTGAAGTTATTCCTCTTAGTAAAAACATTTACTGTTCATCTTGTGTTCTTCCTAACCGGAGTAGAACTTCATCAAAACCAGTGTAGAGCTTCCTCGTAACTGGCGGGGAACCTGTTAGAGAAATAACACACCTGGTGAGAGCACTAGTCACTGATCCTACTAGCTGAGTGTAGGCCTACGGCTTCGCTCAGATATTTATCAACGAACTAAACTCTGTCATGGAGCAGATGAGCTCATCACCTTGGTCCGAATCAGGATAAGACAAGGAAAGGCCAATATACAGAGTGCAGAACCCCAGTAGGGACCCCACTGGAAGATCCCACCATTGGACATTTCCCCTATCTCCCAACCCATCCTCAATCTCTCCAAATATCACCCCACTATACTATTCTCACTAGCAGAGCTAATTCTCACCTCACTACCCTATTCTCAACTAGCAGAGCTAACTATCACTTCACTAGCTAGTTTTTACCATGCAGCTGTCTACAGTCGCCGACACTCTTTTACTACTTAACCACAGCACAACACATTACGTTAAAGTCCTAAACTCTAACTATCACCAGTCTATCCCACATTAATTATACCTAAATAAATCTATGGAGTACCTTATATAACACTGCTTTACTACTGAATCACATCTACATTTTTCCATGACAGGCACGTGTATATTAAATTTAATGAATCCCGCACACGGTAGATGTTCTCCAAATTCATACAGAGCCAGCTAAAACACCGTCCGTCTTAGGCCAACTCTCTTGTTTACAATCGCTGTAACAGGTTTGGTTTTTCAAACAGTCTTGGATTGTTCTAGTGACTTCTTTTGATGTCAACACCAGATGGTCCCAAGGGCACACAATCGGTTTCCAACCTCACAAGAATATTTCTCTCCCCCTTGTTCAACCGACTCACCAGTCTTCTCCCTTGTTTCGACAACCAAAACTAGCCAGCGTGTTTCCTGCATTCTCCCGATCGGGCCACAACAACATGCCGACTTTTCGTTTGATGTAGGAGAATTCTCAAGGACTCCAGACTATTTTGTTCTCACCGCCTCCAGTAATAAACAACTTGCAGCTGTGAATCAGACTGTCTTTGTTATCTGTATCATCTGATTGTTAACTTACAGTGATTCTGCAACATAGGCCCCCTCTTAAGAGAGAAGAACATCTCACTCTTTTCCACTGTAAGTTCGATCCAGATGATTTATTCCTCTTCTTAAGGAGCTGGGTGTCTTGAGAGAAAATCCGCTCCAACATTTTCCTTCCCAGGTATATACTCCACTGTGATCTGGTAGGGTTGAAATAGCAACGACCCCCTCATCAAACGGGCGTTGAGCTTCTGTGAAGTAGCCAGGAACATCAAGGACTGATGATCCGACTGGACCCGAAACTGAACTCCATACAAATAGGGCTGGAATTTCTGCACGGCCCATACGAGAGACAAGCATTCTCTCTTGACGGTCGAATAATTCCTCTCAGCCTGGAGAAGTTTCTTGCTTGCGTATGCCACAGATTTCAAAACCGAAGCATCGTCTTTCCCTTCCTGTAACAAGGCTGCCCCAATTCCAATCCCACTCGCATCCGTTCTCAACACAAATGGTTTGGAAAGGTAAGGGAGCTGTAACACAGGTTTGCTGATCAAGGCCTCCTTCAACTGACTGTAGGCACTCTCGCACTCCGGTGTCCAAACAATTTGGTCAGGGGATCCCTTTTTCAAGGCTTCTGTTAATGGAGCTCCCATTTTAGTAAAATGTGGGATAAATTTGTGGTAAAACCCACATAACGAGAGAAAGGATCGCACATCCTTCTTCGTTTTTGGCCTTGGAGCACTTCTGATTTTTTCTAAGTTATTTTCCTCTGGGACAATTTGTCCTGGCGTGATGGTGTGACCCAGAAATTTCAGAGTCTGGTAACCAATCATGCACTTGGTTGGGCGAGCAGTAAGCCCTGCTTCCTTGAGCCTATTGAAAACTCTCTCCAAGGATTGCAAATGGTCATCCAAGCTATATCATCCATGAATGATACAACGGGCGGATCCTGTAAGGGATCTAGTAAAGTCCTCATCATGCGCGTAAACACACTATGTGCATTGCTGAGTCCAAAGGGCATGACCTTGAATTCGTAGTGTCCACTGGGTGTACTGAAGGCCAGCAGGGGTCGAACCTCTGGTTTGACCGGAATCTGATAATACCCTCGACTCAGATCCACCTTTGATAAATACCTTGCCTTATGGAGCCTAGCGAATAACTGAGTTGGATTCGGCAAAGGTTCCACCTGAAATTACGTATGACTGTTCAGTAGTCGGTAGTCTATACACAACCGGTGTTCTCCACTTGGTTTGCGTAACAAAACCACCCCCGCATTGTATGGGGATGTGGATGGTGCAATCACGTCATCCTCCAGCAGTTTCTGTATTTCCTCCTCCAGGGCCTTTTCTTTAGAGAACGGCACTGGGTAAAACATTTGGCGAACAGGCTCCTGTGTGGTCAAAGTCATCTCGAACTCAACCAACCTCGTTCATCCTGGTTTATCAGTCAGTATCTCCTGATGAGACTCGAGAACCTGGTTAATCTTTTCCCTCTCCTGGGAAGTCAGATCAGGGTTCACCTGCACATCCTTGTAGGTTTCCTGGTGTACCAAAGGATATTCCATGCCCTCGTTGGTTCCCACTTCAGTCTCCACTGCAACTGCCATTGCCATGAGGTGGGCTGCTTTTTCTCCGGGTCTCTCCTCGTACTTCAGCAGGAGATTGATCTGGAGAATCTTCGACTGTCCCCGGATCCGGATCTGATAGTTGGTTCTGGATATCACCCTTTCCACGGGAAATGGTCCTTGCCAACCTATCTCCAGTTTGTTGTTTCCCGTTGGGAGTAGCAACAAGACTTTGTCTCCAACCTCTAGAGATCTGTCTTTAGACCTACGGTTGTAGTAAGCCGCATGTCTTTTTCTGGCCTTTTTCAAGTTTTGATTCGCCACAGTCCATCCCTTGTGGAGTTTTTCTTTCAGTTCCTCCACGTATGTATAGGAGGAGATCACTTCTTCTGACGTCCCCTCTTCAGTCCAACTCCTCAACATGGCTTCCAACGGTCCCTTGATTGGACGACCAAACAGCAAAGTAGCGGGTGGTAGTCCTGTTGAGCCATGAGGTACTTCCCGATAGGCAAAAAGTGCTGCTGGGATATATTCATCCCACCTATCAGGTTTTTCATGTGCCAGTTTCCGGAGCATTGTCATCAACGTGCCGTTGAACCGCTCAACTTGTCCATTGGCTTGAGGGTGGTAAGGGCTGGTATGTATGTGGTTAGAGTGGAGCACCCTAAATACCTCCTCCATGAGTTTCCCACAAAACTGGGACCCATTGTTCGTCAGAATTTGATCAGGAAAGCCTAATCTGGTAAAGGCCTCCATCAGTGCGTCCGCCACTCGTTTCGAGTCAATCGTGGTCAACGGTATGGCTTCACCCCACATTGTACAGCAATCCACCATTGTGGGTATATACATGTTCCTCTTCCTAGTCCTAGGAAGTGGACCCACGATATCTATGGCTACCCTCTCGAAAGGAGAGTTCATGATGGTCATCTCACCCAAGACCACCGGTGCTGTCCAGTGTTTCGGTGCCACCCTCTGGCACTCAGGGCATGACTACACATACCGACGCACATGATCTGTCATTCCCGGCCAATAGTAATGGCAGGAAATTCGCTGCATGGTGGCGGCAATACCCATATATCCACTAAAGGAGATGGTATGCCCCATATGAAGAATTTGGGACCGGTGAGCCTTCGGGATCACCAACTGACCGTACAGGTTGTCTCCCCTTCCGGCTCTCCTGTAGAGTATCCTATTCTTCATGTAGTACTGCCCCCGTCCTGGTGGATCAGCACTTCTCTGCAGCTCCTTGTAGCAAGGACGTAAGGTTGCATCCTCACTCTGGGAAGTTCGCAACTCCCCCGGCAGTGGGTTAGTCACAATTGCTTTAGATAATAGATAGGATCAAGTGTATTACCAATAACAGTAATACCTATTTTCACAAGTACAGAGATTGGTACATTTAAGAACTATAGGGACCTATAGAATGCAGTGTGTAACCGATCCATGATCAGTGTGAAACTATAGACTGAATCTATTTCGGAGGATCATGCATATGGATTACCAAGTAGCTACCGAAGAAAGTCAGCGTCTGACAGGAGAGACACATCATTTCTCGTCTGAGAGCGAGTCTGTATTGCTCCCATATTGATTAGCTCCCTGGGCATTCACAGAAAGACATACCGGCAACCGAGGATGACGCGAACAATGGGATCGGTCAATACAGCGGCCTTGATTGTGCCGGTAACGTATCTTGACCGAATCTCCACTTTGGCAATAGGCAACTTCATGGCCACAGCACTCTTCTGTGCAGGCTGTACCTCCATTGTCTCACCTGTGAATTGTTCTGGGTGTACCAGATCCGCAGAAATCACGGCCTCCCCGTCCAGTCCAGTGTCGTATAGACACTCAACTTGTCGACCGTTAACCTCTATCAATTCCAATACAGGTGGTTTATCCTGATCTGGAGTCTCTTCCTCGGCCTCGACCTGTTCGGTGGGCTCCACCTTAGGTTTCCCGGGGCACACGACGAAATGAGAGTCTCCTGACTTTCCCCTGCAGGCAATAGCATTGTGCGTGTTTGACCTGCAGTGTTTGCACAATTTCCCTGTCCTAGATTTTCCAGTGCCGGACTTGAGTGAGCTATCCTGATGGCGAGCTTCCTTGTTGACCTTGGCATTTTCAGTGACAACCTCCTTTGATGTCACTTGACATGCCGCGAAGTGAGGGCTCTTAGCCTTCGATTTGCAGTCCCTCGTATTATGAGAGGGTAACTTATAAATTGAACACCACTTCTCCGACCACGGTCGTTTTGGTGTAGAGCTCGAGGTGCTCTTGCTTCCCTCCTTCTTCTTCTCCAAACTATCCTCTGAAGTTTTTACATAAGGTTCCCCCTTCTTGGTTTCTGTGTTTTTGGTTTTCTTTCGGTCATGGTTCTCCTGACTTTTGGTGTTGGTGGAAAGGTTTTCCCCTGCCTCCCCATGTACCTCGACGAACCGTTCTGCCAATTTCGTCACGAGGTCAATACGTTCCGCCCCTTATTCTCTCAGGAATGTCATGAGAGATTTCGACATTTGCTTCCGCAACTGGTCGACCACCATGAGTTCTTCCAGATTCTCATAGTCATGCGGGAATCCAGCCAAATCCATCCACTTATGGAGATAGGATTTCAGACGCAGACTGTAGGCGGCAAACAACTCTCCCGGTTCTCGTTTCGCTGCTCGAAATTTTTTTCCGGTAGGTATGTGACGTAACTTCGAAACGTTTCAGCAGAGCCGTTTTCAACTCGTCATAATTGTTCTCGTATCCTGGCGGCAGGCGAGAATACACCTCGTAGCCGGTCCCGCGTAATCCCTGGGACAGCTTAAGACACCATTTGTCACGGTCCAGACCCATAGCAACCGACATGGCCTCGAAGCATTGTAAGTATTGGTCGATCTTCTCTTTGTCTTCCTCATAGACCGCTAGAGGAAACTTCATAGCATGGTAACTATGTCCACCTGCTGGGGTTGAGCCTGGGATGGAGGAACCTCCAACTGCTCCCTCAGTTTCCCCATTAGATTGCCTCTTCAACTCGAGTTCCCTCATTCGGCACTCGTGCTCCCTTTTCTGAGCTTCTTGTTCAGCTGCCCAGCTCCTAGCAGCTTGCTCCGCTTCAAGATTCTTTGCAGCTTGCTCAGCTTTTAGTTTCCTAGCTGCCTGCTCAGCTTCAAGTTTCTTAGCTGCCTGCTCAGCTTCATGTTTCTTAGCTGCCTGCTCAGCTTCAAGTTTCTTAGCTGCCTGCTCAGCTTCAAGTTTCTTAGCTGCCTGCTCAGCTTCAAGTTCCATCCTTCTAGTGGCTTGCTCAGCTTCTATCCTCTTAGTTTCTAACTCCATCTTCCTCAATTCCAGCTCGGCCTTCCGATCTTCCCTTTCTGCTTGACGAAAATCCCTCTCCACCTCCTGTATGTAATCTGTTAGAGCAGAACCCGACAAGCCCATCTCCCCCCCCCCCCCCCCTTTGCCCTTAGTTCTGCCATAGTTAGTATAGGAGTGGCCATATTTCAGAGAGGTAAGTCAACAGATTGAGTGTTAATTACTCCAAGACAAATATATAGATAATGACTAAATACAATGTATCTATATCTATATATCTATATATATATATATATATAACACCACACAACACCACACAACACAATCAATCAGTGACAAGAGCAGAATTTGGACCACAGACCTAAGTAGACATGTGAAGTGTGAACAGGCAAGATATGTGTCTTAACCCCTATCCATATTCACCCTAGATGGATCCTCACTAATATTATATTTCCGTCCTGTAACTAAAGATCCCGTGTCGAGAAATCCCGTGTCAAAAGATCCCCCCCCCCTGTCGAGAGATCCTGCTGTCCAACGATCCCGTTTCCAGGCGATCCCGCTTACAAGAGATCCCGCTGTCCAAAGATCCCGGAAGAGACCCCAATAATGTCATGTATCCGTTTAAAGTGTTGTCCCTGGAGTGAGGGGAATCAACACCCACATTATATTTTAACCCCTTATCATTATCCCGGAGAATCCACTAGATTCCGTCCACCACACTCCCTCAGTTTATGGACACCCCCCCCTCTCTCTCTCTCTCTCTCTCTCTCTCTCTCTCTCTCTCTCTCTCTCTCTCTCTCTCTCTCTCTCTCTCTCTCCTGGATCGTGCCCCCTCTCATTCTTCCCAAACGCAACATACTCAACAACTCTAGCTTCTAAAAATTAATAACAATTAATTTATTAAAAGAAGAGTGTAATGTATGTGCGAATTGTATGCGAAGAATGTGTGTCGTATAGTATAATGTGCGTAGAATCAGACCAGCAGATCAGAAGCCAAGTCAGATCATCCTAGCAAGGTCACACCACAGCACATTATCTCAGCACACAAAGACCTCACCGAGCGATGTGTCTCTCCTGCCAGACGCTGACTTTCTTCGGTAGCTACTTGGTAATCCATATGCATGATCCTTCGAAATAGATTCAGTCTATAGTTTCACACTGATCATGGATCGGTTACACACTACATTCTATAGGTCCCTATAGTTCTTAAATGTACCAATCTCTGTACTTGTGAAAATAGGTATCACTGTTATTGGTAATACACTTGATCCTATCTATTATCTAAATTGTCTCAAACACCATGTCCCTTTTAATATTCCACTGGACTCTAGAACTCCATGTGAATGCTACGTTTATTGTTCCTTTTTAATCGTTAGTGTTCATTTGATATGTGGTGTAAAAACGAACCTCACCCATCCTATGGTGAACTTTATCACACAGGAATCGTTTATATGGTTTTGCTCAACTGAGCCATGTTCTGGTGGACCCTCCTGTTCATGGGCCCAGCATAAACACCATTGTATAAACGTTCTTCTTGGAAGTTATTCATCTTAGTAAAAACATTTACTGTTCATCTTGTGTTCTTCCTAACCGGAGTAGAACTTATCAAAACCAGTGTAGAGCTTCCTCGTATCTGGCGGGGAACCTGTTAGAGAAATAACACACCTGGTGAGAGCACTAGTCACTGATCCTACTAGCTGAGTGTAGGCCTACGGTCTCGCTAAGATATTTATCAGCGAACTAAACTCTGTCATGGAGAAGAGGAGCTCATCACCTTGGTCCGAATCAGGATAAGACAATGAAAGACCAATATACAGAGTGCAGAAACCCAGTAGGCACCCCACTGGAAGATTCCACCATTGGACATTTCCCCTATCTCCCAACCCATCCTCAATCTCTCCAAATATCATCCAACTACACTATTCTCACTAGCAGAGCTAATTCTCACCTCACTACCCTATTCTCAACTAGCAGAGCTAACTATCACTTCACTAGCTAGTTTTTACCATGCAGCTGTCTACAGTCGCCGACACTCTTTTACTACTTAACCACAGCGCAACACACTACGTTAAAGTCCTAAACTCTAACTATCACCAGTTTATCCTACATTAATTATACCTAAATACAATCTATGGAGTACCTTATGTAACACTGCTTTACTCCTGAATCACATCTACATTTTGCCATGACAAGCACGTGTATATTAAATTTAATTAATCCCGCACACGGTAGATGTTCTCCAAATTCATACAGAGCCAGCGAAAACACCGCCCGTCTTAGGCCAACTCTCTTGTTTACAATCGCTGTAACAAGTTTGGTTTTTCAAACAGTCTTGGATTGTTCTAGTGACTTCTTTTTATGTCAACACCAGATGGTCCCAAGGGCACACAATCGGTTTCCAACCTCACAAGAATATTTCTCTCCCCCTTGTTCAACCGACTCACCAGTCTTCTCCCTTGTTTCGACAACCAAAACAAGTTAGCGCGTTTCCTGCATTCTCCCGATCGGGCCACAACAACACGCCGACTTTTCGTTTAATGTAGGAGAATTCTCAAGGACTCTAGACTGTTTTGTTCTCACCGCCTCCAGTAATAAACAACTTGCAGCTGTGAATCAGACTGTCTTTGTTATCTGTATCATCTGATTGTTAACTTACAGTGATTCTGCGACAATAACACAAGTACAAACAAAACAAGGAGAAGGAGAAAGGAGTGGGTTTCCACGTTCCACTGTCCCTCGTTGCTTGATGTTGAGCTATTCTAGCTCATATTGTGAGTAAGGGATCTTCTCACTCAATACTCTATTCTGCTGTTGTTACTGGGGACTATTTGATGGATCTGAGAGTTCCTGACCATTCAATCCATCTTGCTGTTATATCCTAACCTGACAAGGATGTCTAAGCCATAGGCCTTCTGTCTCATAATTCCCTCGTCTTCTTTCATTAGAATTTTAAGCGACTTTTATATATATATCATAACAGAGAAAAACAAACATGTACATTTCTCAAATATGGATAACAATAATAATATTCATACATAATAATAATGCAGGAGCCAATGTTTTTGGATTTCCCTAGTAATATTTATGAAAATATTACATGTCCATAACACATATTGTGTGGTTACTAATATGTTAACAAGAAGATTGTACCAGATTTTGGCACGATAGTTCAAGTTACAGATTAGCAATTAGCAAGACAATCTCTCCAACATGACGTATGTTCAAAAGATGTGTGATCAGTAGTATGCTTCCACATGGAGAGAAAGTTTGTGAAATGTCCTTAAGAGTGAATCTCCACTACCTAGGATATTTACAGGTTTTCCGAGCATTGATAGTGAGATATATTTAAACGTAGGAATTTGAAACTGTATAGAAGATGGGGATGACAGCGTGGTACAGCATGTCTGCTTTAGTAGAAAACAATCAGGCTCTAGTGTACAAGAATCATTGTATATGTATCTTATCAAAATACATGAATACATTTTTATAATGTATATTTAACATACCAATTGCTCCAGAGAGTGATATATTTTCGGGCTAAACTGCCCTTCCCTACATAGGGTAAGGCTGACTTCTGCGTCTCCTTTGTTCGCTTAACACAAAATGATTACTGACTCTTTGTCTTAAAATTAAGCGCCGGTCGGCCAGGTACGTGAACCATTACTGGGCCTAGATTTTAAACTAAGGCCAAATAAATTTGGCTGCCCTACGGGTTAGTTTAGCTCTGTTTTCTTCCCCAAAAAGTAAGGTGCTAAAACAGTAATTACTAGGGCATGTTGTATTTTTAAAACTTCAATCATAGGATGCTGGTAGAGACGTTTTAGTATATCACAGCATACCAGAGTCATTTTGAATCTGAAGCTTCAACTTCGTCATCCTAGCTAAGTGCATCTTGTGAGACAGACATCAATAAAGATGAGGACATGATTCTATATGGTAAGTCACATCAATTTTTTTTGTTGCATATCCTTTACAGGACGTTGCAGTCAACATCAGCATTTCTAGCTGCTGTTGATGTACTAGGCAAGATTATGCTCAGTAGTTTGCCATTGCTTTCTGAGCGACCGGCTCACATACCCCCGTAAGTTACCGGCAGCGGCTCGAACCGCTGCCAGTTCGGGCGCAGCTGCTTTACTCACGAGAATGTAGGGGTTATGGCGAAAGCCGTAAATCTCTTTGCCATTGAGACCGGCAGTCACATCAATACATATGTAATTTCTTACTTTCTCAATCTGGATATTTTTCCTAGATGCATTCCAACGAAATCTAGATATTTATGGATGTTGTTTGGGCCGTTTCTAGATATTTTTGGTTAAAAAAAAAGTGGCAACCCTGATTTCCTGCTTAATTTGCTCTTGCATGATGACGATGATGATTGAAAGAAACGTGTATATGATTCATGTGATCCAATTGTTCGTAGGTAGTTCTTAGTTCTTAATCCTTAGGTAGTTTTTAATCATGACAGCATTTGCCATATCTTTTCATTCCATATCTAATAGTCAAAACAGCTGTCAAACTCTTTATGCTCAGTCTATTCCGCAATTTTGATTTTATAATTCCCATCTGACTGAAAATACGCGCCACGTTCGCATTAGAATGAGGTAAAATGAGCACGGTTACAGCTAAATCTGTAATATCTTGGAAAGGATTTTTACTGGTGGCATCCCTGTACGAGGCTATTTCTGCCCACAGTCCAAGTATGTCAGAGGTCTGTGTCCACTGTATGTGATGAAGTTTTCTCCACTGGAAATCGATGCGGGTGAGAGTAGCTGTATCTTCTACAATTTTTTTTTTAGCAAGATCCAATATACAGGGCATCATTGGCTGTAGACATTCATTTCCACTAAGACATGACATGGACTGCAAAACTCGAACGTTATCGGGCAAACGTAATCGCAGCTGTGTCAACAGCTCTATTAATAACTGGATGCACCTTCCACGAATTTCTTTCTCATCAGGAAACTTGTAGCCTGCTTTTTCTTTCTCAAATTCATAACCTAGATTGAGATTAGGATCTAAATAATCTTGAACAGCATCACTTTTTGTTACCCCCCCCCCCCGGAATAGCAATCTTTGACTGATAGAATCAGTAAGTTGGACAAAATGGCTGAGTAGTTTTGTTGGATCCTGTATATCTGCTTCGAATTTCTTATTCACACTTTGAACTTCTCCGAGAATATCCTTGAGAAATATGAGACACACATAGTTTTTCATGTCGCTAAACATAGAATGTAGAAGGTCTGCTGCATAATAGCGCTCGTTGAGTCTTGCTATATCAAAATGAGTTCTGAGCTCGACCCACTGCTGCAATATTCTGACAATGGCACATTGAATTGACATCCATCGTGTCTGGCTTAATTGAACAACCGTCAGCGGATGTTGTCCATCATTTAATAAAGCAAAAAGCTGCCTGTACTTTGCTTGACGAAGACTTGAATGAGAAAACCAGTTATATGTTTCTCTAATCATGAACTCTATGTTCCTGGGCAGACAAGCAGCGGCAGCCTGTGACACTGCCAGCTGAAGGGAATGACATACACACCTAACTAGTACCAGATGAGGAACTACGGATTTTAATTTTGTATATACTGCATTGTTGACACCTGTCATGACAGATGCAATGTCAGTGGCGAGTGAAATTAGTCTTTGCAACTCAAGTCCATTCTTGTTTAAACAATCTTTTAACGCATTGCATATTGCTTGCGCGTTGCAGTCACTCACTTCAACTAAATCGTATTAAAGGGAGTTAAATTACTTGAATATTGCACGTTAATGTACTAAGACTGTTGTACTCTCTCGCTTCAGTTTAAATTCGGCTTTTTAGTGTCCCCAAAATGATTTGTAAACGTAATTTTTACCCACCCAAAAAATCACTAAAAAGCACCCCCCCCCAAAAAAAAAAAAAAAAAACATATAAATAAATTGTGGAGCACTAAATTATCGCGGGCGCGCTGAATGCAACATTTTGGCACTAAATGACTTGAAAAAGCACTACGTTTAGTGCGAAAAGCGTCAAAATGGCAACACCGGCCGCAGCTACAATTGTTTAGAGTTGTTAGCAGGGTGACCAGATCGCCGTGATCAAAAGAAGCCAAGCCACGAAATAAAAAAGCCAAAATAAAGCCAAATATGTCCAGTAAAAATGAAAAAGCCAAAGAAAAAGCCAAACATTGCCCAGTAAAAAGATATATTAAAAATATACTTACATCACACGAAGACCTCTTCTTCAAATAAGTATTCCTCTTCATTGTTGAGAAATTCAGTACATGATTCATTAGAATATACAATTCCAGCTTTGGAATCATTCAACATTTTGGATGAAGGAACGAATTCATTCCAGCACTTGTTTGAAGATAATAGCTCCTCTCTAATTCTAATAATTGCTTCTAAGAGAGACAGCTGAAGTCCTTGCTTTGGTTTTAATGCATGTTAAAAGAGAGAACATCCTCTTCACTGCAGCATTGCTAATAAGTGTTATTAAGCAAGTAAAAGCAAAAGAAGCAAGCTCTTTAATTTGGGGATGTTTCATGACTCCTTGCCAGAACTGCTCTGCATTTTTAGGCAGTCCATTTTCTTCAAATTGTTCTTCTTCCTTCTAATCTATAAAAGGCAATCTTCTGCATTGTTCTTCAATAATAGTGTGGTGGTTTTCGTCAGCCAAATTAAAAAAAGGGCAACTTCGAAAATAGTGGTCTAGAAGCCTGGTTTAAGATTATTCCAGGGCTAAAATTGGTTAGATCTTTAAATATATTTCTTGCTGAAGGAAGCCGCTTTCTAACTTGATCAAGTGCTTCTTCTAGCATGGATAAGCATCTTTCTTTGAGATCTAAGACCTCTTGTTGGCAATTAATTTTCGTATCAGAACTTTTCTGAATGTAGTTATCACACTCTGACAGGAATTTGATGCCAAAATCAACATTAGAAATATCTTTTTTCTTATTATTGGTATTATAAATCCTACTATTAAGACTCTTATAATGCAAAAATAGTTCTTTATGTAATTCGTGAGGATCTGCCTTACTTTTCTGACAAAAGGCTATTTAACCTTTCGAATTCCTGCACAATAGGGGTTGCAAAATGAAAATAAAGGTAGTTTCTTTGATCTAGAAGCATTTCCTTTATAAGTCGTGACTTAAATTTAGTGTCATAATTTGCTAATTCAGCAGAAATAAAATAAGCCTTGAGTTCTTCCCAATTCATTAGAATGTTGAACATTACTTTTCCCCTAACAAGCCAGCGAGTAGAAGAAATTTTCTCAAAAGGAAGTGATGCAGTTCTAGCTTGCTGAAATTCTGTCGATGAGTTCATAATTTTGAATAAATCTTTAAATGCTTCTCGTCTTAGATTGCTATGTCTAAACCAATTTGGTATTTCTGTCAGCAAAAATCCAATGTTTGAAGGTAGTTTTGACACTGCATATTTCATGCACAATGCTAATGAATCGCAAACACACTTATACTGAACACATGAAGGAGATACATGTGTCATTCTGGACCAAACTGAATTGTTGCATCCAACCATACTGGAAGCACCATCGGATGCAAAACCAATGCAATTTTTGTAATGATTGATTACATTTTTCAATTTCAGTGTTAATCAAATTAAATACGTTCTTTCCTGTAGCCTCCTGAACTGGAATCAAACCTAGAAAACTAGTAGTAATTTCATTTCTTTTATCGCTGAGGTATCTAACTAAAATGCACAAATACTTTTGGGTCGAGACATCAGTGGACTCATCAATGATGAGTGCATACTTCTTGGTTTGCAGATCTAGAATTAGATCAGATCTTAAAGACGGTGAAATAACATTTTATATTAGTGATAGTAGTGAAAGTACTGGAGAGTTTTGGTCATAGACCATAACTTTAGGAAGGGAAAATCCCAACTGCACCTCCCCGCGGTAGAGGATGGAAACACACCACGGTGTGGCTAACACAGCTCTGGGGACCGAGTATCCACCGGAATAAGTGGACAACTCTGCAGCTGAGCAGAGCAGGGCACTCACTTGTCCTGACAGTCGGAAATGGCTGTCAAAGGCAGAGTTAAAAGACCACCATGTGAATGTGGAAGGCAAGGGGAAACCACCACATTATCTTCCCAAGATTTCATGGCGACACACATTTCAGAAATAGTGAACGACGTTAATGGTTGTCTTGGGACATCCTCGTCCGGTAGGGACAGTCATGGGCCACAGGTGACACCAGACCGTCATCCAGCTACTGATGGCAAAACTAAAACAATAACTAAACTAAATAAATTTAGAGTAGGAACATGGAATGTTAGGACATTAAATGAGCTAGGAAAGTTAAACAATGTTCTAAGAGAAATGGAAAACATGAAAATGAATATACTAGGCATAAGTGACATGAGATGGAAGGGATCTGGCAAAATTATAACCGAAAAACACACAATAATTTATTCAGGAGGGGACACACATGAAAAAGATGTAGGAATAATATTTGATGAAAATACAGCCAAATCTATGACTGGATACTGGTGCATTTAAGATAGAGTTATAATGGTCAAAATCAAAGGCAAACCAATAGATATAAATATTATACAAGTATATGTACCAACAACAAACAGTAGTGATGAAGATATACAAAACATTTACGATGAAGTTGAAATGGCAATAGCCCAAATTGGATTACAAGAAATAAAAATAATACTGGGGGATTTTAATGCAAAAGTAGGAAAGGGAAAAATAGAGGATATAGTGCGGAATTACGGTTTAGGTACAAGAAATGAAAGAGGAGAGAAACTAATAGAATGGGCAAATATTAATGATATGATAATTGGAAACACATGGTTTAAACACCATAAAAGACGACTATACACATGGAAAAGCCCTGATATGAAAATACGCAACCAAATTGACTACATACTTATTAATAAAAGATTTAGAAATGCATTAATTAATGTAAAGACAATGGCTGGTGCTGACGGTAACAGTGATCATGTACCACTATGTGGACAAGTAAAAGTAAGATTAAAGAGAGGGGAAAAAATGGTTACAAACTTGAGACTTAATAAAGAGGTTCTGAAAGTAGATAAAGAAATTCAAGAACAATACAGAGTGACTGTGAAAAATAGGTACAATGCAATAGCTAAAATACAGAGTATACATGAACAATGGGAAATGTTAAGGGACTCCATTCATCAAACTAGCAAAGAAATATTACCGGAGAGATGCCAAAAAGCTAAGAAGAAATGGATGAATGAAGAAATCTTAAGGCTGATGGACAAAAGGAAACAGAATAAAAATGACAAGATAAAAATACTAAGATAAATAAAGAAATAAGAGATAAATGTGTGAAGGCAAAAGAAAGTTGGTTAAACGAGCAATGCAGAAAAATTGAATTAAATTCCATTAAAGATCAAAAAAGTATGCACAGACAAATCAGCGAGCTCACAGGAAGAAAAATAAGAATAAATACAGGGTGTTTGAAATCAAAAACAGGACAGATTTTATTAGAGGAAGGTGCTATAATGAAGAGGTGGAATAAGTATATAAGAGAATTATATAATGGAGAAAGGGAAGAATTAACAGAAGAAAGTAACTTAGAAGGCCCATCTATTCTAAAAGAAGAAGTCGCTGACGCTATGAAACATATGAAGAAAGGAAAAACAGCTGGGCCAGATGAAATCATAGTAGAATAATTAGAAGTATTGGGAGAATTGGGGGTAGATATATTAACCAAAATGCTGAATGATATTTACAACAGTGGATATTTACCGAGCGATATGCTGAAATCTGTATTTATAGCAATACCAAAGAGACCAGTGTAGCGAAACGCCAGTGGCCCATGTCCTTATGCATTCTTTGATTTTGGGAAAACAGGGGGAAATGGCTTTCGGGAACTCTCAGTTCTCTTGTCCGATCAATTCCCCTGAAGGATAGTTCTCTGGGTTACCTCTACAACCCGATCTTCTTAATAGAATGATTGGAAGTCTGGCGTGTCTTGGGGAAAACCCGATGGCGCGCCTTGCACCAAATATGTACTAGTGTAATTTCTTGGACCATGAATGTCCATTGAAAACCTTATCGGTTGGTGTAGGCACAATGTATTGAAGTTTTAAAGAATTTTACAAGTCAAGTGCCGTCTCCTACTGGAGGAATGAAAAGGTAAACTTGGGTTTTCTTTGGTCCAGCCAAAACGTGGCCTATAAATCTCTGGTGTCTCAACTGGTGAAACGAACTGGCGAAAAGCCGGTCATGCCCATATTGTGAGTGGGTTGACCGTTGGCCAATCTAGTTAGGCGTTCTGTTCTTGACATCGCCTGGGAACGAATCTGAGCAATATCTCTCCCTGGATGATTTCGCTTGTTCTTGGCGGCAGATGGGAAGGTGTTATCTTTCTTCATACAGCCTGAACTCTGCCTAGTGTCATCTTTAGTTTAAATATAAACACAACCTATATACAGTATGCCGGAAAGGGGGGGGGGGGAGCTCCATGGGGATGGATTCCCACCATCTATATTCTGTCTTCTTGATGCGGAAGAGGGTTTACAATGGGCTATCGCTTTTGTCTTTTGGCCGATAGGGTAGCCATTGGATCGAATGATTGCTAGTCTTCGGGATGAAGCCAGAGAATAAAGAGAGCTCTTTATAGCACTGGAAAGAGACAGGGCTCATCTACACCTATGGCTTGTGCAGGGCAATGCCGGTGCATTGGGGCGACAGCTCAGTCGAGAGCGGCGGCCGGAGGGGGTGGTATCTTCTTTCCTGTTCTTGCTGGGAATGGGGAACGACACTTCTTTACATACCGATAATTGCCCACACAACACCACAAGATCTTTATAGTGAGAAAGGCATGGTTTGCAAGTGAGAGATAAGCCTGGAAATGAATGTGCCTAATAATAATAAAGGCTTGGTATGAGTGTGGAGAGTGAGTCTTGTAGACAAAAAGTACCTAGGGTCAAACGACAGGACTCCGTCAAGCTAAAGGCCTAGTCTAGAAAAGACGCCGCCAATCCAGGACCTCTTGTCAGGTCAGGCGAATTCACGCAGGTATGGTGAATAAATATATATCTAGGAATATGATATATTTTGTTCATAGCAGCTGATGTGCTGAGACCATAAGGAGTCTCCATGTCGGCTGTACCAGAAGTTTAGGCTGGAGACTCTCACAACTGTTTATCCTTTACAGGGTCCTTCCTTTTTGAAAGTAGGAACAGAGCTGAAGGTCTCGACAGGGCTATACGCAGAAAGTATGTTGAAGACGAGGCCATGTCAAGTTTTAGGCCATGCCAGGTCTAAGGGTATGATCTCTACCAGATAGAGCTACAGCTAGCCCGAAAGAATGACCATCAGTCTTTCCAACACCTCGCCAGTCATCTCGATACGCTAAGATCGAGTCAGTTTGTATTCTGGACTGAACCCCACCTAAATATCAGACCCACCCATCCTTGTCTGAGACAGTGAAGGATACCTACCCAATTCCCGAACAGGAACTATTTCCTTTTGTAAGAACTTTCACTTAGCATTGTGACCAGGGATCACAGGACATTTTCCCACGAACATTAATCTGGTTCCACGGAGAACCGTTGTTAGCCAAACGTACCGGGAGGGAAAGCAAGGAGGACTTCTGATTTGGTGAGCGATATGTGGACAGAACGGACCTTGACTACAGCTTGGTCTATGATTTAAAGCCATGATGCTCTGTGCCTGAACTTTATCCTTGTTGTGTCTGTTTAGAACTATCTGTTTTATCTGCCTTAATGTTTTCCTGTGCTGTTCTTTATTAGGTTTATAAAATTACTTTCAAGTTGTTCTGACGATCGCCATGTTATTTATGCGTCAGCCAGAAAGACACCTTAGGGAATAGGTCCCGAGGTCGAAAGAGAGAGTGACAGTGAGTCCAGGGAACGGAGGAGGGTTGGCAAGCAAAGACCTATCCCAGCCAGAGCGAAAGAAGATTATTTAAACATTGGGACATAGTTATTTGGGACCCTCCACGTAGCTTGTTACAATTTCTGGGGGCACGTCGCGGGATATTTGAAATCCTGGTGGAGTTCTGGCTGATATAGTGATAGGGGACAGATAATCTTGTCTACTATCAATAGGTTCTGCCTACCGTGCCTGGCTATTGTCTATACTCTTTCTGACACAGACTGACCGACATACGACGTGTTGTGGTCGTGTAAAATATATATTTTGGTTATGTGAGATAATCATTTTCTATACAATTTCTTATGCACTTTCCCTCTGAGTTTAAGATGGCATCTGCTAAGTTTAATGTTGCTGACGTACAGGCTACAGGGCGTGAGATGGGCTATGATGGGGCGGAGTTACAAAAATATGTTCAGGAAGTGGAAAGAGACTTCAGACAGGCTGTGCGCGAAGCCAAGAAAATTGAGGCTGAGGCTAGGAAGATGGAGGCCGAGCAAGCAGTCAGAGACCATGAGTTCCGTATGAGGGAGTTGGAGCTGAAAGCTCAAACTGCCAAGGAAAGCGAGGGTGCAGTTGGAGGCGCAGTTCTCCCTGACTCAACAACTTCTGGTGGCGGTCCATACCAGGCAATGAAGTTCCCATTACTCCCGTTCGATGAACACAAAGATAAGATCGACCAGTATCTTCACAGATTTCAGTCGATGGCTTTGGCTATGGGATTAGAGCGTGGGAAATGGAACTTGAAACTCTCACAGGGCCTGAGGGGGACAGCGTACGAGGTCTATTCAAGGTTGCCACCTGGTATGGAGAATGACTATGAGGCCCTAGAAAAAGCATTATTGAAAAGGTTCCAGATGACAGCCCATACATACCGACAGCAGTTCAGAAAGTCGAAGAGAGAGCCAGGGGAGATGTTCGCAGCCTACAGTGTTAGACTGAAGTCTTACCTTTTGAAATGGATGTCATTAGCTGGATTTGCTAACGACTATGAAAGCTTAGAAGAATTAGTGGTCGTGGACCAAATGAAGAGGATGATGCCCAAGCCATTGCAAACCTTCTTGCTTGAAAATGGGGCAGAAAGGTTAGACGTAGTAAACACATTAGCGAAAAGGTATGTACTAGCTCATGGGGATAATGGGGAACTGTCACAACCCAATCCCCGACCACCAGACACATGGTCTGGAAAGAAGAAGAACCCTAAAACAGCTCACACCAAGAAGGAGGATCCTTTCGATAAAGTTCCAATTAAGAAACCCTCTGGTAAGAGTCCACCTGGATCTCCTAAAAGAAAGTGGAGTGAAAAGTGGTGCGCCTACTGCAAATCTCCCACACACAATACGGCTGATTGCAGGCGTAAACAGAAAGACTCTCACTATGCTGCCTGTCTTGTAGAAACCGGGGAAGGGTCTAACAGGGAGGTAGAAGGGAGGGGTCTTGAGAACAAAGATTCAGAGAAACCACCAGTAGTAGAGACGATACTTGTGAACGGACAACCAGTCGAGTGTCTCTATGACACCGGTATGCAGTTTGAGGCCCTAATTTCCTCACACTTAGTGAGTCCAGAGCAGCTAACCGGGGAGTCTATTGAGATTCAAACGGCGACCAAGAGTGCGGTAGCGATGTCTCTTCCGATTGCGAAGGTGGACATCAAATCGAAATATGTTACCGGCACTATACAGGCAGCCGTTCTGCTCGATCCGATCTTCCCAATGATCTTGGGTTGTCGCTACGTCTTTCTAGGGATCCCAACAGAACCCATGTACGTAGGAGCAATGCAAACCAGATCTCAATCGGGAGATGAGCAGACGCCGGCCTTGATCATGAATCCCTTGCCTGGGGAGTTACGGGCTGCTCAAAGCTACTTTGCAACCTTGCTTTAACCAGTTGCCAAAAAGTTCTGACCCACCAAGACGGGGTCAGTATTATATGAAGAATCGGTTACTGTACCGGAGAGCCGGAGTGGAGGAACACCAGCATGGACAGCTGGTAGTTCCTAAGGCCTATCGGGAACAGCTTCTTCATATGGGACACACCATTCCATTCAGTGGACATATGGGTGTCGGGGCAACACTCCAGCGCATTTCCTGCCATTACTACTGGCCAGGGATGACTGGAGACGTGCGTCGGTACGTCAAGTCGTGCCCAGAGTGCCAGTGTGTGGCACCAAAACACTGGACGGCTCCGGTAATCCTGGGCGACATGCCCATTATGAACTCTCATTTCGAGAGAGTTGCCATCGATCTTGTTGGTCCTCTTCCTCGGACTAGGAAGAGGAATATGTATATTCTTACGATGGTGGATTGCTGTTCCATGTGGGGTGAGGCGATACCGTTGGCCACAATCGACTCTAAGCGAGTGGCTGATGCACTGATGGAGACCTTTACTCGGTTGGGATTTCCAAACCAGATCCTAACGGACAATGGGTCTCAGTTCTGTGGTAAGCTGATGGAGGAAGTCTTTCGTATCTTCCAGACCAACCACATTCACACAAGCCCGTACCACCCTCAGTCGAATGGGCAAGTAGAGAGGTTTATTGGTACCTTGATGACCATGCTTCGGAAGCTGGCTCAAGAGAAACCAGACAGATGGGATGAGTATATCCCAGCCGCCTTGTTCGCCTATCGGGAGGTTCCCCATGGGTCGACCGGGTTGCCACAAGCCACTCTACTATTCGGGAGGCCAATAAAGGGTCCCTTAGAAGCCCTATTGAGATGTTGGACAGAGGAAGAAACTTCCGAAGAAGTTGTATCCTCATATAAATACGTCGAAGAGTTAAAGAAAAAACTCCAGACGGGTTGGGCTTTGGCTGCTCAGAATCTGAGGGCGGCCAGAAAGAGACACGCGGCCTACTACAATAGAAGGACGAAAGATAGGTCTCTTAAAGTGGGGGATCGGGTACTGTTGTTACTTCCAGTAGGTTCCAATAAACTCGAGATTGGTTGGCAGGGGCCTTTCCCGGTGGAAAGGGTTGTGTCCCGCACCAACTATGCCATCCGGATCAGGGGGAAATCCAAAATCTTCCACATTAACCTCCTCAAAAAGTATGAAGAACGATCTGATGGTACTTCTCTCCCACTCATGACTATGGCGGTCGCGATGGAAACTGAATCGGGCGAAGACGCGGATAGGGGGTATCCTTTACACCCTGGAGAAACCTATAGGGATGTACATATAATTCCTGATCTGTCGGCTGAAGAAACAGATCTGGTTATCCCTTTGTTGGAGTCCCATCAGCAGATCCTTACCGATCGGCCAGGGCGGACAGGGTTGGTCGAGTTTGATATGACTCTGACTACCCAAGACCCCGTTCGCCAAAAAATATATCCAGTGCCCTTTTCGAAAGAGAAGGCCCTGGAAGCCGAAATCCATAAGCTTCTGGACGATGACATCATCACTCCTTCGACTTCTCCTTATAATGCTGGGGTTGTCTTGTTGAGGAAGCCCAGTGGGGAGCACAGCCTATGTATTGATTACAGGCATTTAAACAGTTGTACGACATTCCAAGTTGAACCGTTACCGAACACAAATCAACTGTTTGCCAGACTAAATAAGGCAAAGTACTTTTCGAAAATTGATCTAAGCCGGGGATATTATCAGATCCCTATGAAGCCCGAGGTTCGGCCCTTGCTTGCCTTCAGTACTCCGAGCGGGCATTACGAATTCAAGGTGATGCCATTTGGGCTGAGCAATGCGCCCAGTGTGTTCACCCGCATGATGAGAATGTTATTAGAGCCTTTAAAGGATCCCTCTGTGGTCTCGTTTATGGATGATATTCTCATCGCGTCTGACAATCTGAGGGATCACCTGAAGTCCTTGGGACAGATTTTCACAAGGTTAAAAGAGAAAGGGTTAACCGCCCGTCCAGCCAAATGCATGATTGGTTATCAATCCTTGGAATTTCTGGGACATACTATTACCCCAGGGGGACTGGTACCGGAAGAAAAGAATATCGAGAAGGTCAGACTCGCACCCCGTCCTAAATCCAAAAAGGATGTTAGGTCTTTCTTATCTCTGTGTGGGTTTTACCAGAAATTTATTTCGAAGTTCAATGAAATTGGGGCGCCGTTAACCGAAACCCCGAAGAAAGGATCGCCAGATCCTATAGTCTGGACCCCGAGCTGTGAAGAGGCTTATGGGAAGCTGAAACAGGCGTTGGTGGATAGGCCAGTCCTGCAACTCCCAAATTTGGAGAAAACGTTTGTTCTAAGAACCGACGCGAGTAACATAGGGATTGGGGCAACTCTGTTGCGGGAAGGGCGAGATAATCCTTCGGTGCTGTGTCCGGTGGCGTATGCCAGTAGAAAACTGGTACCCGCGGAATGGAATTACTCCACCGTCGAACGGGAATGTCTAGCTCTAGTGTGGGCGGTACAGAAATTTCAACCTTATCTGTATGGAGTACCGTTCAAAGTGCAGTCCGACCATCAACCTCTGACGTTCTTGGCAACTTCTAAGAAACTGAACGCGAGGTTAATGAGATGGTCATTGCTCCTACAACCGTATGAGTTCACGGTCGAATACATCCCCAGAAGGGAGAATGTGGGAGCGGATTTTCTATTACGGCATCCTATGGTTGAATGTGAGGGTGGGGTCATTCGAACAGAACCACTGGCAGTAGAAAGTTCGTAGGGTTCGACTTTCTTAAGAGGGGGCCTATGTAGCGAAACGCCAGTGGCCCATGTCCTTATGCATTCTTTGATTTTGAGAAAACAGGGGGAAATGGCTTTCGGGAACTCTCAGTTCTCTTGTCCGATCAATTCCCCTGAAGGATAGTTCTCTGGGTTACCTCTACAACCCGATCTTCTTAATAGAATGATTGGAAGTCTGGCGTGTCTTGGGGAAAACCCGATGGCGCGCCTTGCACCAAATATGTACTAGTGTAATTTCTTGGACCATGAATGTCCATTGAAAACCTTATCGGTTGGTGTAGGCACAATGTATTGAAGTTTTAAAGAATTTTACAAGTCAAGTGCCGTCTCCTACTGGAGGAATGAAAAGGTAAACTTGGGTTTTCTTTGGTCCAGCCAAAACGTGGCCTATAAATCTCTGGTGTCTCAACTGGTGAAACGAACTGGCGAAAAGCCGGTCATGCCCATATTGTGAGTGGGTTGACCGTTGGCCAATCTAGTTAGGCGTTCTGTTCTTGACATCGCCTGGGAACGAATCTGAGCAATATCTCTCCCTGGATGATTTCGCTTGTTCTTGGCGGCAGATGGGAAGGTGTTATCTTTCTTCATACAGCCTGAACTCTGCCTAGTGTCATCTTTAGTTTAAATATAAACACAACCTATATACAGTATGCCGGAAAGGGGGGGGGTGCTCCGTGGGGATGGATTCCCACCATCTATATTCTGTCTTCTTGATGCGGCAGAGGGTTTACAATGGGCTATCGCTTTTGTCTTTTGGCCGATAGGGTAGCCATTGGATCGAATGATTGCTAGTCTTCGGGATGAAGCCAGAGAATAAAGAGAGCTCTTTATAGCACTGGAAAGAGACAGGGCTCATCTACACCTATGGCTTGTGCAGGGCAATGCCGGTGCATTGGGGCGACAGCTCAGTCGAGAGCGGCGGCCGGAGGGGGTGGTATCTTCTTTCCTGTTCTTGCTGGGAATGGGGAACGACACTTCTTTACATACCGATAATTGCCCACACAACACCACAAGATCTTTATAGTGAGAAGGGCATGGTTTGCAAGTGAGAGATAAGCCTGGAAATGAATGTGCCTAATAATAATAAAGGCTTGGTATGAGTGTGGAGAGTGAGTCTTGTAGACAAAAAGTACCTAGGGTCAAACGACAGGACTCCGTCAAGCTAAAGGCCTAGTCTAGAAAAGACGCCGCCAATCCAGGACCTCTTGTCAGGTCAGGCGAATTCACGCAGGTATGGTGAATAAATATATATCTAGGAATATGATATATTTTGTTCATAGCAGCTGATGTGCTGAGACCATAAGGGGTCTCCATGTCGGCTGTACCAGAAGTTTAGGCTGGAGACTCTCACAACTGTTTATCCTTTACAGGGTCCTTCCTTTTTGAAAGTAGGAACAGAGCTGAAGGTCTCGACAGGGCTATACGCAGAAAGTATGTTGAAGACGAGGCCATGTCAAGTTTTAGGCCATGCCAGGTCTAAGGGTATGATCTCTACCAGATAGAGCCACAGCTAGCCCGAAAGAATGACCATCAGTCTTTCCAACACCTCGCCAGTCATCTCGATACGCTAAGATCGAGTCAGTTTGTATTCTGGACTGAACCCCACCTAAATATCAGACCCACCCATCCTTGTCTGAGACAGTGAAGGATACCTACCCAATTCCCGAACAGGAACTATTTCCTTTTGTAAGAACTTTCACTTAGCATTGTGACCAGGGATCACAGGACATTTTCCCACGAACATTAATCTGGTTCCACGGAGAACCGTTGTTAGCCAAACGTACCGGGAGGGAAAGCAAGGAGGACTTCTGATTTGGTGAGCGATATGTGGACAGAACGGACCTTGACTACAGCTTGGTCTATGATGTAAAGCCATGATGCGCTATGCCTGAACTTTATCCTTGTTGTGTCTGTTTAGAACTATCTGTTTTATCTGCCTTAATGTTTTCCTGTGCTGTTCTTTATTAGGTTTATAAAATTACTTTCAAGTTGTTCTGACGATCGCCATGTTATTTATGCGTCAGCCAGAAAGACACCTTAGGGAATAGGTCCCGAGGTCGAAAGAGAGAGTGACAGTGAGTCCAGGGAACGGAGGAGGGTTGGCAAGCAAAGACCTATCCCAGCCAGAGCGAAAGAAGATTATTTAAACATTGGGACATAGTTATTTGGGACCCTCCACGTAGCTTGTTACAACCAGGAGCACTTCAATGCGAAGATTTTCGTACAATTAACCTCATAAACCATGTCACTAAGCTTCTACTCAGAATTATAATGAGAAGAACAAGAAAGAAAATAAAAATGGAAATTAGTGAAGAACAGTATGGTTTTATGGAAGGAAAGGGTACAAACAACACAATATATATATATATTACGAACACTAATAGAAAGATCAATAGAGAAACCGAGAGACATATATTTATGCTTCATAGATTATACTAAGGCATTTGATGAAGTAAAACATGATGAGCTGATTAAAATGTTGGAAGATATCAACATTGATGGGAAAGATTTAAGAATAATAAAGAATATATACTTTAACCAAGTAGCAGCAATTAAAATGGGAAATAAAGAGGGTTGTTACGAACAGATAAAGCTAGGAGTTAAACAGGGGTGTGTCTTGTCACCCGATCTCTTCTCCCTGTATAGCGAAGTAATAATGAGAGAGATCAAAGAGAAGCCATGAATACTAATCGGAGGATATTATATAAACAATATACGCTATGCAGATGACACAGTATTGGTAGCGGATAATGCAACAGACCTACAACAATTGTTGGACAGTGTAGTAACAGAGAGTGCACAGAAAGGACTGTCCTTGAATATCAAGAAAACAGTAACAATGGTGATATCAAAGAAAATGGGGACACCAAAATGTGACATAGAAATAGAAGGGGAAATTCTCAACCAAGTGGATAATTTTAAATACCCAGGGGGACTTATAACATCAGATGGAAGATGTACAAAAGAGATTAAGAGCAGAATAGGGCAGGCAAAGACAGCATTTCAGAAAATGAAGAGTATCTTATGCAATAAGTCGCTATCAATGAATGTAAGAAAGAGAGTACTAAAATGCTATATAGAACCAGTTTTGCTGTATGGCAGCGAATCTTGGAATGTAAATGAACAAATTAGGAAGAACTTAGAAGCAACAGAGATGTGGTTTTTAAGACGAATGTTGCGAATTCCTTGGACTGCCAGAGTAACTAACAACGATTGCCTAAAAGAGGCTAATGAAACTAGAACATTATATACAACAATAAGAAAGAGACAAACATCTTTCTTTGGTCTTGTGATGAGAAGAGAGGCATTAGAGAACATCGTAACAACTGGAAAGATCGAGGGGAAGAGAGGCAGAGGCAGACCAAGAGAAATGATGCTGGATGGACTGAGACGGTGGCATGGAGGAATAACATCAGCAGAGTTGATCCAGAACACCAAAGACCGAGATCTGTGGAGAGCCATGAACGCCTACGCCAGCCGGCACGGCACTTGATGATGATATGCACTTCGTTATCTTTATTTTCATCATCATCAAGTGCCGTGCCGGCTGGCGTAGGCGTTCATGGCTCTCCATAGATCTCGGTCTTTGGTTTTCTGGATCAACTCTGCTGCTGATATTCCTCCATGCCACCGTCTCAATCCATCCAGCATCACTTCTCTTGGTCTACCTCTGCCTCTCTTCCCCTCGATCTTTCCAGTTGTTACGATGTTCTCCAATGCCTCTCTTCTCATCACATGACCGAGGAAAGCTGTTTGTCTCTGTCTTATTGTTGTATATAATGTTCTAGTTTCGTTAGCCTGTTTCAGGCAGTCGTCGTTAGTTACTCTGGCAGTCCAAGGAATTCGCAACATTCGTCTCAGGAACCACATCTCTGTTGCTTCTAATTTCTTCTTAATTTGTTCATTTACATTCCAAGATTCACTGCCATACAGCAAAACTGGTTCTACATAGCATTTCATCACTCTCTTTCTTACATTCAGTGATAGTGACTTATTGCATAAGATACTCTTCATTTTCTGAAATGCGGCTTTTGCCTGCCCTATTCTGCTCCTAATCTCTGTTGTACATCTTTCATCTGATGTTATAAATGCCCCTAGGTATCTAAAATTATCAACTTGGTTAAGGATTTTCCCTTCTATTTCTATGTCACATTTTGGTGTCACCATTTTCTTTGATATTACCATTGTTACTGTTTTCTTGATATTCGAGAGTCCTTTCCTTGCACTCTCTGTTACTACAACGTCTAATAATTGTTGTAGATCTGTTGAATTATCCGCCACCAATACTGTGTCATCTGCATAGCGTATATTATTTATATTATAACCTCCAACTAGTATTCCTGGCATCTCTTTGATCCCTCTCATTATTACTTCGCTATAAAGGGAGAAAAGATCTGGTGACAAGACACACCCTTGTCGTACTCCTAGCTTTATCTGTTCGTAACTACCCTCTTTATTTCCCATTTTAATTACTGCTACTTGGTTCCAATAAATATTCTTTATTATTCTTAAATCTTTTCCATCAGTGTTGATATCTTCCAACATTTTAATCAGTTCATCATGTTTTACTTTATCAAATGCCTTAGTATAATCTATGAAGCACAAATATATGTCTCTCTGTTTCTCTATTGACCTTTCTATTAGTGTCCGTAATGTATAAATTGCATTGTTTGTGCCCTTTCCTTCCACAAATCCATACTGTTCTTCACTAATTTCCATTTTTATTTTCTTTTTGGTTCTTCTCATTATGATTCTGAGTAGAAGCTTAGTGATATGGTTTATAAGGTTAATTGTACGAAAATCTTCACAATCAATTGCTCCTGGTCTTTTTGGTATAGCTATAAATACAGATTTCAGCATATCACTGGGTAAATATCCACTGCTGTAAATATCATTCAACATTTTGGTTAATATATCTACTCCAAATTCTCCCAATACTTCTAATTCTTCTATTGTGATTTCATCTGGCCCAGCTGTTTTTCCTTTCTTCATACGTTTCATAGCGTCAGCGACTTCTTCTTTCAGAATAGGTGGACCTTCTAAGTTACTATCTTCTGTTAATTCTTCCCTTTCTCCTTCATATAATTCTCTTATATACTCATTCCACCTCTTCATTATAGCATCTTCCTCTAATATTATCTTTCCTGTTTTTGATTTCAAACACCCTGTATTTATTCTTATTTTTCTTCCTGTAAGCTCACTGATTTGTCTGTGCATATTTTTTTGTATCTTTAATGGAATTTAATTCAATTTTTTTTTTTTTGCATTGCTCGTTTAACCAACTTTCTTTAGCCTTCCCACATTTATCTTTTATTTCTTTATTTATCTTAGCGTATTCTTGTTTGTCATTTTTACTCTGTTTTCTTTTGTCCATCAGTTTTAAGATATCTTCATTCATCCATTTTTTCTTAGCTATTTTGCCTCTCTCCGGTAATACTTCTTTGCTAGTTTGATGAATGAAGTCCCTTAACATTTCCCATTGTTCATCTATACTCTGTATTTTAGTTATTGCATTGTACCTATTTTTCACAGTCACTCTGTATTGTTCTTGCATTTCTTTATCTATTTTCAGAACCTCTTTATTAAGTCGCATGTTCTTAACCATTTTCCCCCCTCTCTTTAATATTACTTTTATTTGTCCACATAGTGGTACATGTTCACTATTACAGTCAGCACCAGGCATTGTCTTTACATTCATTAAAGCATTTCTAAATCTTTTATTAATTAGTATGTAGTCAATTTGGTTGCGTATTTTCTTATCAGGGCTTATCCATGTGTACAGTCGTCTTTTATGGTGTTTAAACCATGTGTTTCCAATTATCATATCATTGATATTTGCCCATTCTATTAGCTTTTCCCCTCTTTCATTTCTTGTACCTAAACCATAATTCCCCACTACATTCTCCATTTTTCCCTTTCCTACTTTTGCATTAAAATCACCAAGTATTATCTTTATTTCTTGTGATCCAATTTGAGCCATCGCCATTTCTATTTCGTCGTAAAAGTGTTGTATTTCGTCATCACTACTGCTTGCTGTTGGTGCATATACTTGTATAATATTTATGTCTATTGGTTTGCCTTTGATTTTTACCATAATAACTCTATCTGAAATACACCAGTATCCATTAATTGACTTGGCTGTTTTTTCGTCTAATATTATTCCTACACCTTTTTCATGTGTATCCCCTCCAGAATAAATTATTGTGTGATTGTCAGCTATAATTTTGCCCGATCCCTTCCATCTCATCTCACTAACGCCTAGTATATTCATTTTCATGCTATCCATCTCTCTTAGAACATTGGTAAACTTTCCTAGCTCATTTAATGTCCTAACATTCCATGTTCCTACTCTAAATTTATTTATTTTAGTTAAGATTTTGCCATCAGTAGCTGGATGACGGTCTGGTGTCACCTGTGGCTCATGACTGTCCCTACCGGACGAGGATGCCCTAAGACAGCCATTAACGTCCTTCACTAACTTTGATATATGTTTTGCCATGAAGTCTTGGGAAGATAATGTGGTGGTTTCCCCTTGCCTTCCACATTCACATGGTGGTCTTTTTACCTCTGCCTTTGACAGCCATTTCCGACAGTAAGGACAAGTGAGTGCCCTGCTCTGCTCAGCTGCAGAGTTGTCCACTTATTCCGGTGGATACTCGGTCCCCAGAGCTGTGTTAGCCACACCGTAGTGCAGTGTTTCCCAACGTGGGGCCCACGCCCCACAGGGGGGCAATTTGACTGTTAAGGGGGGCAATTCGAAAATGGAAGAAATCGGCTGAACATAACAAAACGGGGAGACTTGAGACTGAAGTTAACTAAATTAGAACCTGACATAAGATCTCTTTTCAGCAAGCATCAAGCGCAAGGATCTCACTAAATTTAAATAATAAATAATTACTAATAATTAAAATAATATAGAAAAATCTTTCATTAAAATTATTTTGTACTTGAATTTCAGTTCTCCATAATATGTTTTGAAAATTTACTTACTGTGTTTGCTCAATAATTTCCTAGTGATTTCTTCCTAAAACCTATCATTCAAGTTTCTTTAGTGAGCATTTGAATTTTTGAATATTAAAAATAATGTATATGTTGAGGGGGGGGGGGGGGGGTGGGGGGGGGGGGGGGGGCGGGCGTGGGTCGGGGGAGGGGGGCAATATGAATTTTAGAAAGGCTTAAGTGGGGCATGGCACAAAAAAGGTTGGGAAACACTGCCGTAGTGTGTTTCCATCCTCTACCGCAGGGAGGTGCAGTTGGGATTTTCCCTTCATAAAGTTATGGTCTCTGACCAAAACTCTCCAGTACTTTTAGAGGACATCTTTATTTTAATTTATGATAATTTTATCTGACCAAGAGTGCTGCCACATCCATGGGCTACCATTATTTCACCTAAGTGATCGATGGTGCGTATGGTGGCAGGCCATGCTAACAGCAATTTGTAACGCTGCTAATTTGACTTTATCATCAATTTTCTTGCTTATTGTCACCACTGAAAGTGATTTTTGTGAAGAAGATGGCGCGCTCCGCTTATGTTTTTCTGTGGTTGCGTGATTTGAAAATCTTGGAACAATATTACAATGGCACAATTTGCAACATGCCTGTTCAGAACCATCAGTGGATTTCTTGAGCCACACAAATGGCTGTTGCCATTGATCATTATATTTCCGATTAGTATCATAAGATGGTTTCCACTTTGGCATGATAATAATAATAGGCTCAATAAGAAGAAATACTTGAGATGAAGGTATAATGAATTTGAAAACTGAACTAAACAGAAAGCTGCGCAGTGCGTCAGTGCGCATAGAACATGACCAGGTACAAGAACAGTACGAAAACCTTACGCTAAGCTTATTGTTTTGCATTTGTTTTAGCTAACAAATAGTAAAACAAGACAACAATTAACTTGAAAAATTCAAAAAGGCATATGCCATTACAAATTTTTAAAAAGCCAAGGAAAAGCCAAACCGATTTTCTTACGCCAAACCTGTTTTAAAAAAGCCAAATTGGTCAAATTTGACTTTAAAAAGCCAATCTGGTCACCCTGGTTGTTAGTCCCAATGTGGCAGCCGTGGTTTTCGAACACATCCAATCATTGACATCCAATCATGTTGCAGGAACTCTTCTGCATATCGAGGCGTGCTTGAGTGTTAGAAAATACTAAAACAAAACAAACCCATGTGTGTGTCGTTGGCGTCAGCCTTCACACAGCACAAGAAACACACCAACCAAGGTGCTCAGCTTTATCGCCTTTATCGGAGTATAATTATTTTGAAATAAATATAATTGACAGGTAAGAATTTGTTATTTACTAAGTATACTAAACGTTAAGTTAATTGTCTTCAATAGAAGTATACAAGTCTGCAGATATGAGATACATTAACGCATTATCATTAACGTGACCAGCCGAATAATCAAATATCAATAATCACATGACCAGCCACACATTTTTGTGTATAGCGGCTCGTACTCATCTCATCATGTTCCTCTTGTACCTTGCGGTGTCGAGGTGAAGTGTAAACAAAACATCGTGAGAGTGTCCGATTATGGGCTTCATGTATCGATATTCCCATGGACTGCTATTGAGCTATTTTCCCTCTGTCCAACGTTTACGTGGTCGGCCTCTTCCTCTGTTTCCAGTACTATTCACAACATTTTGCGTATAGTCACTCTGTTATATAATAACTGCCACATGATAGATAGCCATCCATATCCATCTGCTCCTGGTCAAGTTTTTGCTCCTACTATACTGATACTGCTTCTGAGTCTTTTTAGAATCAGTATCAAGTAAAGTATGTAGTGAATTTGATTGCGAATATTATCTCCAGGGATTTTGACTTTTCCATGTCCAAAATCATCAAGGATGGTGTTTGAACCAGATGTTATTTATTATCATTTCATGATATTCTGCTCACTCTAATTTAATCTGTCATCATTACTATAACATGACCTTTCTTTAGCCACCAATCACGCTGTCTCACACATTCTTGTTGTCTGTTTTGGCATTGGAGACCTTGAGTATGTTATTTCAAAATGTCGGGCATCGGCCCAAAGCCATGTCTAGCTCATTATGAAATATATCTATATCAACTTCTGTTAGGCGGGGTCAAAGCTGTACTGACTGGAAGAACATGATTCTGGCTCTGCTGGGGACTGAACCAGGACTACTGTCTTAGCAGGCAAGCACACTAACCACTATGTCACTAACGCTTAGCCTAGAAAACAAAAAAGAACTTTTTACAAAACAGTAATTTGTTAGAGATAAGAGACAACTCCTATCCCAGCAAACATATATTTGTGGGTTCAAAACAGCCAGAATTACCTGAAAAAAGAAACACATATATTTTATGCAATATTTTCATTAATTTTCAAAATGTCCATCAGTAAAATGCTGGTGTTGACAGCGATGTCCTGTAAAAAGGATATGCCAAAAAATATATTTTCATAAATGTAGAAGATATGATATGATACTCTTATAAAAACCATACTGGACAGCAAGGTTGAGGGCAAGTGAGCAAGAGATAGACGATACAAGTGGGAAGATAACATCAAGAGATGGACGAACATCAGCCTGACAGAATGTACAGTCAAGGCAAGAGACAGACAATGTTGGAGATCCATTGGATATCCATATGATATGCCGGTCTCTGTGGCTAAGGGCTTGCGAACGCGGTTTGTGAGCCCATATACCCGGGTTCGAAACACAGCGGTACTGGTATATTCGAAAAAGGTATAGGAGCCGGTCATTCAGAAAGCAATGGCAAACTACTGAACGTAAAATTTGCCCAGGAATCACGAACAGCGAAAATGCTGGGGTTGACTGCTACGTACTGTGAAGGACATGCAACTTAATTTTAGAAGATATGAAAGGAATCACCACTGGGGGATGTAACATCATTAACATTAGATACGCAGATGCTACAGTACTGATTCCAGACAATGCTCTGCAACATTTGGTAGATGCATTTATTACACACAGTGAACAACTAGGGTTAGAATTAAATTGTAAGACGACACAGATTATGGTCATCACTAGGAAGAAGGTACCACTCAACCAATCAATCAGGTGCCGTCTCCGCAATGAAGGTTGGCTGCAATGGATCTCCAACACTGTCTGTGTCTTGCCTTGACTGTACATTCTGTCAGGTTGATATTCGCCCATCTCTTGATGTTATCCTCCCACTTGTATCGTTGTCTACCTCTTGCTCGCTTGCCCTCAACCTTGCCATCCAGTATGGTTTTTATAAGAGTATCATGTCTTTTAACGTGGCCAAAATATTTCACTTGTCTCCTCTTTATTTCTTTCATCAACTCTCTCTTCATTCACAGTTTTTCTAGGACCTCTGCATTTGATTGTTTTTGTTTCCATGAAATACGACCTATTCGTCTGTATATCCACATCTCCAGGGCTTCTATGCGACTTTCTTATTGCTTGTTCAATGTCCAGGCTTCCGAGCCATACAGTAGCATTGAATATACGTAGCATTTGGCAATTCTCATTTTTAATGTGTTATTAATTTCTCTAGATGTTAATACTGATGTCATGCCGTTGAAAGCATTTTTGGCCATTCCTATTCTAAACTACTACAATGTAATATACAAATAAATAGAAATATTTATAAACAAGTGAATTGGTACAGTTATCTCAGAACAGTTGTAACATCTGATGAGAGATGCCTTGAAGAAATTATACTGTAACAAGAATCGCCATGGCAAAGGTAGCCTTTTGAAAGATGGAAAACATACTGACCAATAAAAAGATGTCATTTACAGTGAGAAAAAGTGTTGAGGTGCTATATAGAACCTTTACCCGGGAAGGTTAACCCGGTCAACAAATGCCCGCAGAAGTCGGATGTGTCGGCCTAACAGCGCAAGAACGCAGCTCTGCTGTAAACAGGCACAACGCAGTCACATCCGAAAAAAAAATCCGGATGAACGCAGAAGAAGCAGAACCTTTACTTTTGTATGGATGTGAAGCGTGAACAATGAGCAGACAAGCTGAAAAACATATGGCTGTGGAAATGTGGTTTCTGAGGAAAATGCAAAGAATACCATGGACACTGGACAGGCAGAAAAAAACCAATGACCAAGAAACAAATGAAAACCATAAACTGATTAGAGAAAGTAGATGGTGGCAGTTACTATGTTTTAGTCACGTTATGAGAAGAAATAAATTGAAGAACTTGATGACAACTGGCAAGATTGAGGAGAAGAGGACAAGGGGAATGCAGAGAAGTAAATACCTGGATGGATTGGCCATGTGGTATGGTCGAGACAAGAACACTGAGCTGATCAAGGACTCTGGTGATCACTTGAGATGGGGAAACATGACCTACGCTTCTCAGCATGGCACATGATGATGAAGAAAATATTTTGATTTTCACTGTGTTTCATGACAAAACGGATTAACTCTTCTAATCCTGTAGCACAATTTGAGAGGAGGACTGTGTCGTCTTTTTCTTTCATTCGCGACTGTCATCTACAAGTTCTGGAATTATATTTCCACCAATTACGAATTGATCAAAGTTGTCTCTGGTCTCATCAGTTTGGACATTTCTCATTACATTTGCTGCATATGTGTTGAATCAATATGGTGAAATAATGTAGCCTTGTCTGATTCCCTTTTGCCTCTCAGACTTCTTTGATGTTTCACAGGCTACTCTGACAGCTGCATGTTGATTTTGATTGATTTGGGAATCGACATCACAGCATTCGGGGTATTCCCATAAGTGCTCCGTCCCCATCCTCAGCAGCCAGCGAAGAGTTCCAACACTAATAGTACCAGTAGCAATCTGATTATAAGTCTGTCTCGCCTTTCCTTTGAGCGTTGAGCGTCGACCAGATCCCTTCGTCACTCCTCGTTGTCTCATTCTTGCCAGACCATGGTAATCCATTTGCTCCTCCGAGGTGTGCACGTGCTCCCACAAGGCCGCAACCACGTCTGCCTTGTCATGTATCAATACTCCACCAAGTTCTGCAGAGCCAGCCAATCTGTTGATTATGATATAATGATTCAATTAATGTGCTGGAAAATCCATATCACTCAGTGTTCTTGGATATATTGTGGTTGGTTAAATATTCAGTGATTGGGTTTCTTTCTAGTTCATATTTCTTGTACTCCAGTAATTCGTGTTGTATATTATTGTGCTTCTGGCACAATAATGAAATATGCTCATCCAAGTTGTAATCTAAGTAATGTTTTATCGCAGGAAACGTGAAGCTTATTTCCAATTTTACATGTTTTTGTTAGAGCATTTATATACATGTTTTTCATTGAGATTGGCTCATATTGTTGTCCATTTTTGTGTTATACATTTATTTTAATTGCTAGACCAAATAAATTTTCTTATTGGCTATGCCTTTCATAGCTTTCCTGTACACAATTTCATTCCTATAAACTTCATGTTCAGGCATTCATATAATGCACAAAGAGCATCCTCTTGTGCTAGATAAGTAGTAGCTCTGGTGTGTCTGGTCTGCTACAGATCCTTGAATGTATTACAGCTGGACCACTCATACTGATACACTCAGCAAACACACGAAACTTAAAATCTTCAACTCTTGTGTGATTCCAGTGTTAACGTATGGATGTGAAAGTTGGAAATCAACGGTAGCTTTAGATAAAAAATTATACAATTTTGAGAACAAATGTCTTAGAAGACTTCTAAACATCCACTGGACAGACTTCAGAACCAATTCGCAAATACGACAAGAGACTAAGCAAGATATAGTATCCAATTTCATAAGAACGCCGTTGGAACTACATCGGCCATGTACTCAGAATGGACAAGACAAGACTCCCCTACCAAGCCCTCATATGGTCACCGGTAGGGAAAAGAAAACGGGGAAGACCAAGAGACCCTGCGTAGAACCATCATTAGAGAAGGCTCATTCAATGGCCAAGTACATATCCAAGATCTACAACAGGTAGCAGCGAACCGCCAGGCATGGAGCGACAGGACGTCTGCCCTATGCGCCGCCTTAGGCTCAAGAGGAAAGACTAACTAAATAACTCATACTGAATCAGTCAGCATGAGTTGTTTATTGTGCTGAATTTTTGTTTTTCATTTTCAATTTAAGAATGTGTACCTATTCCTAACTTTTCTTTGGAATTGCCAGTGTAAATAGTGATGCTATCTGCAATTAAATGTATGAAACTAATAGCTTTATATTTCCTTATTTCCAGATTGGATTTATATAGAACGACAGCTGGTTGGTCATACATTTTGGCGAAAATGAATTGCAGTGATGGGATAAGAGGTGCATATTTTAAATTTAAAACCAAAAAAAAATATGGTTATTAATTTATTATGTCTATGATGCTTTTTTATGTTATAAGGCTATATAAAATTTCATCTCATCAAGTATTTGAAGCACTTTACTTGTTTTCGGGGGTATTCTTTAAAGATGAATCTTTGTTTTGTCTTCTTTGTTTATAGACACTACCTCTGTTTTACTGGTACTAATTTTCATGTTATGTTCCCCACATGCTTCGTTTAGACTTCATGTGGTCTTGCAATTGTTTCTGATTTTGCTATTGGTGCTTGATCATCCGCAAATATGAGCTCTCTATTGGTGTAATTTGCCACTGGTTCCTAAGTGTTCTGCTCGTCATGCGGTGTTCTTTCGGTCTCTGTTTGGCTGGTTTCTTTACATTTGCTGTCTATATAGGTTATGAGCAAGAGAGGGGACAGGACACAACTTTGTCGTACTCCGGATCTAATGGTGAAGGGTTCTGAGTGTCCTCCATTATCCTAAAAAGATGGAGGCAGTACTTCAAACAACTTCTCGACATTCAATCAGATAACATATGAATCAACAAACCGACAAAGATGCCATAGAAGAACTAGAACCAGACACACTGAAAGAAGAAATTGGAGAATCTGGAGCCTTGCCAGATGCAAGTTCATTTACAGCACACTTAACTTCTGTTATGGTGGGAAATATGTCCTGGTGGTCAAGAGTTGTCATAGCCTCAATGGTGTTGAAGGCATCATCCGCTTGTTTGGTCTCACTTGAGTAAAGCTCCAAATAGTGCTTTACCCATCTATCCATCTGCTGTTTCTTATCAGCAATGATTTCTTCAGTCAAGGTTTTCAGTGGTGCACTTCTTTTGATCATCCGGCCACAGGTTTTCTTCATCCCTTCATACACGCTTCTGGTGTTTCCCTTATCACTTGCAGTTTGAATGGACTCACATAACTTGATCTAGTAGTTATTTGCACACTGCCTGGCAGCCTTTTGCACATCCTTCCTAACTAGCTTCATCTTACTGAGAGTGTGGCGCGTTGTTCTTTCCTTGTTTCTTAAGAGAGCTATCTTCTTTTTAACAATCAACGGCTGCAGTGTCTGGCTGTTTGCAGCAAACCAGTTCTGCCTCTTATGATTCACAGTGCCGTAAACCCCTACCGCTGTTTTATAATGCATTTCCTTAAGTTTACCCCACTTTTCACTTGTTGTACAATTTTCTGATGTATCAGTGAAAGTGTCTTCAAGTTACTGTTGGAACTCAAAGCACTTATGAGGATCATGGATGTTAATAATATTAATCCTGGGGCTAGATTTGTGTTTAGCTGTGTAGATTCTCTTTGGTCTCAGTCTAACCCTTGCAACAACCAAAGAATGATCCGTATCACAGTCAGCACTGTTAACTTCGAGTTAATGATATTTGGTTCAGATGTTGCCTCACTGTTATGATGAAGTCCAGCTGATGCCAATGGCTGGATCTTGGATTTTTCCATGGGATCTAATGCAGCTCTTTTGTTTTAAAAAAAGGAGTTTGTAATACATAGGTCATTTCTAGTACAATGCACCAGCAGCCTTTGTCCATTTTCATTCTTGTGACCGATGTATTTTCCAAGGCACACTGGCCATGAATTCGAGTCCTTGCCCACGCAAGCATTGATCTGCCTTGATCACAGAGTCTAACTCCTTATAGAACGAGTCCTTCACATCATCAGAGGAAGTGAGTGTCTGTGCATATGCAGTGATAATGGTGGAGAAACCACAAGAGGTTGCCAAGCACAGGGATAATAAGTAGTAGGGGAGACACAAATTAAGTCGTTTATGAGGCGATAGGCCTCATAAATGCTTATATGTTTGTTATCCCTCCCTGGCTCAACGTCACGAAACTGCACCTACGGGAACCATATTTTTAAGGGATGCAACTCGTGAATAAATAAGCGAGTGTTCTTACACTATTACCTCTTTTTATGTTGCAAATTTTATATTTTTAAATTTAATATTTGCTGATAGTATTAGTTGTAGTGGGTGATGCTTAAACACTATCATCCAACGATTGATGCTGTGTTAGGGTTACAGTGCTCTTCCTCCTTGGTGTCTTCCTCTTATTTTAGTTTTCTTTCTTTATCTGTATTTGGTCGGGCATAAACACTGTCATCATTCCATTGGTGCTGTGTAAGGCTTAGGGTTACAGTGCATTTCCTTGGGGTGGTCTAGGGCATGAGCGGGCGTGGGGTCGGTTCACAGGGGTGGAACGCAGATGTCAGTGTGTTGGGTAGGGCTAGGCGGTTCAAACTCTCAAGCCGTGGCAGGTGTCATATGAAAAGACATATAAGTAAGAATGTAAATATGGCAGGTATATGATCTGTAGAGGTCATAGTGGCTTATTCACTATCATCACAAAGGGTACAAATGAAAACCTTAAAAAGTAAAAATGATCGATATTGATTTTAGCGGGTATAGCTTAATGAAATTCGTTGGTAAGGGATGAGTAGCGATTATTAGTGATCTGTAGTGGGTCGTAGTGGCTTATTCACTACCATCCCACAGGTTACAAATGAAAACCTTAAAAAGTAATAATGGCCGATATTATTTATTTTAGCGGGTATAGCTTAGTAAAATTCATTGGTAAGGGGTGGGTGAGTGGAGAAGCAGCAAGATAAGTGCTTCTGATCGTTATTAAGGGGTGAGCGAGTGGTGGACTGGCTTGATAAATACGTCTGGTCCTTGCTAAGAGCTGGAGGAGGGGCTAGATAAAGACTCTCGATCAACAGTAAAAAGTGGGTGAGTGGAGGAAAGGCTAGATGGGTGCTTCTGACCAATTTTAAGGGTGGTCGAGTGGCGGGGTGATTAGATAAATACATCTGTTCCTTGAAAAGACCCAGAGGTTAAGTCTCATATTAAAGTCTAAATATTGAACTCATAGTTGGCTGAGCTAAGGGTGACTCATCACGGGGCTATGCGGTGGGTGTGAACGTACATAAATATGTTCAGACATACATTTGGGGAAAACCGGAGGATGACTCAGAGTGTACTGACCACAGTAAACCTATTGAACATGTTTAGACATATTTTCTATGTTGCATCAGCCACACAGTCTGCATAAAAAGGACCACAAAGGCGGGCTAAAGACTTGGCTACTCACTCATCCGATAAAATATGACACTGCATCCGTTCACGTGTCTAATGCAATACAACCAAAACACGTGGCTAAAGCCAATCAAAGATGGTGCTGCATCCGGTCACGTGTCTATTATGATACATCTGAAACACGTGGCTAAAACGAGTCAAAGAGGGCGATGCATCCGGTCACGTGTCTAATGAGATACAACCGAATCACGTGGCTAAAGCCGGTCAAAGATGGCACTGCATCCGCTCGTATCCATAAAAATACACACGAGACACTTGGTTAAGAGGGATACTACAGAAAACTGTCGATTGTATAAAAAGTAGGAACATTTGTTTACCAAATGGGAAATATCTTGGTCAAGTAGGAAAATTTTTTAGCCAAATGGAAAAAAATATTGACCAAGTAACGAAATACAGCGTTCAAAATTATGAAAAGTATGAAGCTTTGTTAACCAAAGGTGAAAAAATGTCGCCCAAAGAGACAACTATTTCAACTAAACTAATAAAAAATAGGAAAATTTTGTCAGCCAAATGGGAAAATCTTCGCCCAAATACTGAAATATCTCAACCAAACTTATAAAAACGAGGAAAACATGTTGGTCAAATACAGAAAGATCTCGATCAAACTTATAAAATATAGGAAAATATGTTAGCCAAAAGGGAACAATATTGATCTAACTAAGAAACATGTCGACCGAAGTAGGAAAATATGTTAACCAACGGTGAAACATTGCGACCAAAGTTCAAACAGACATAAATATCTCACAAAACTTATGAAAAGTAGGAAAATTTGTTAACCAAACGTGAAATGTTTGGCCAAATTTCAACCAAACTTATGAAAAGTAGGAAAATGTGTTAACCAAATGTGAAAAGTTTGGCCAAATTTCAACCAAAACTTATAAAACGTAGGAAACTTTTTAAACCAAATGTGAAAAGATTGGCCATATTTCAACCAAACTTATAAAAAGTAGGAAACTTTGTTAACCAAATGTGAAAATCTTTGGTTAAGTAAAGAAATATTTCATCCAAACTTATGAAAAGTAGGAAATTTTGTTAACAAAATGTGAAAAATGTTGACCAAATTTCAGCCAGACTTATAAAAAGTAGGAACAATCCTTAACCAAATGGGAAAAATATCTCACGTTGTCATTTTACATCCCCGACCTACTAAAGATATCCGTCTGTCCCCTATGAAAACAGCAGCTGTATTTCAGAAAATTAAATGTATCTTATGTAATAAGTCACTACGCTTGAATGAAAAAAATAAAATTTCAACAATAACATTGTACAAAAAGTAATAATTAAATTTCTACATGAAACATTCAATGTGGAAACAATAAAGAGAAATTTAATTGTTAATTTTTGTACAATGTTATTGTTGAAATTTTATTTTTATTATTATTTTTATTATTTAGATATCAACCACTTAATTTTTCTGTGTAAAAATATGAACCTTCTTTATCAATAGCACGAACTGCAGGATTTCTTATATATGTACGTCTTGCTAGCTGTGTTGGCCTCACTGTTGTGGTAGCAGATGTAGCTGTAGAAATGTAACACCTCACACTGTTACGCACTTGAGTGTATTTAGGACGTGACTGTGCTATAGTTAATTTTTCTATCACTGAGTAGTTTTGGTTCCTTTCCTAGAATAACAAAACAATGGGCCGCAGAATTTTCAGAATGTGATTTTAACCTTAGAGTTTGACTAACGCTAGTCTTTCCAGCTTTTCCTGAAGGCATCCTCTTAATTCTATATGACCTAGCAATAGGTATATCAATGGGTATGTTACTTCTAGGAGCAGCGGTCTGCAGTTTCATCAGAGGTTTGGTTGAAATTGGTGCACTTGCAGAAGAGATATTTTGAATACTGTGTCCTGGCATCTCTACTGACCAGGCAGTATCTGTGATGGCCTCTATATCCACATCACTGTCATCACCTGTGAACAAAGGAACTGGTCAAATAACATAAACCAACGCTTATATAATATAAATTAGACAAAATATAGCACCAAGACAGTAAGATGGAGCTGATCCATGACTCTGGTGATCAAGTGAGATGGCAGAACATGAACGCCCACGCTTACCGGCATGGCACATGATTGATTGATGGATGAATGATTTCTCCCTGATTGCAGTAAATATCATCATCCGGTGCCTTGCCGGCTGGCATGGGCAATCATGCCTCTCCACAAATTATGATCTCCGATGTCATGGATCAATTCGTGTGTTGACTCCCTTCCATGCCATGACACACAACTGTCAATAATCTTTTCACGCTGTCTTCTTCTATCTCTCTTTCTGCAAATCTTTCCGGTTGTCACAAGTTCCAGTTTTTGTCTTCTCATAACGTGGCCAAAAAGCGAGAGCTGCCTCTTTCTGATATTTAAGTTATCTTTGTGACTCAGATTCCCTTAAAACATCATGATTGCTCTTTTTGGCCGTCCGACTAATTTTCAGCATTCTTCTATAAAACTACATCTCCAAGGCTTCCTTGGATTTTTCCGCCTGTGTACTAATTGTTCAAGACTTGCAGCCATATGATAAAACTGATTCTTGTAACATGCAAGAACTCTTTTATTTACTCACATAATTCAGGAGGTATATCTCCAGTATTATATATTGCGTTCAGCAGCATGGTGACCTGGTCTATTTAATATTCTTCTAAGACATTGATCATTTCTGTTGTGATGTTATCTCGATCCAGGGTCTTGCCATTCTTCATATGGTTAAGGGCATTCTGATCTTTCGTCTTCAAAACTGATTGTCCTTCATTATTATTCTGAAGATCATACCGTTCCTCTCTTGCATCATCATAACGGTCTTTCGCTTAATATGATCACACATGTAACATCTGATCATTTTCTATTATAATTTTGCCATCTTTGGTTTAAGGCAACCTGTTGTTGTGTGTGTTTTATTTTGGTGTCCGCTATTCCCATCAGTAAAAATTTTCCTCTTTTCCATTGTTTCTATAAGTTCTTCTTTTTTACTGTTAAAACCGCAGATGTTCAGTGTGCCTATTTTTTTAAAAATATCACTGGTCTATCTAGTAGTCTTTTAAAATTGCAGAGTCTATATCCGTTTGGGTCAGTCCGATTAAACTTCTTAGTTTTTCTATGAGCAGTATGAAAATCCCCTACGGCTTGCTAGGCCAATCGCAGGTTTAGGTAAAAGAAAACAACCAAGGAGAGTCTGTCCCCCTTGGTGTGCCAGAGTCCAGGGAGAGGTGGGATTGACTTGTGCTGTCTGTAGGTCACCAGCAAGCTTCTAATTTTCCCTTTTCGCCCTTCTACTATTTCAGCCATTTTAAGTTATTTATATTTTTCTTTGATTACTTTAACAGAGAAATTTAATCTTAGCACTTTTAGTTTAGTTTAGTCGACAGATCAACATCATAGTACACAGGTGTAACCCATAAGTGCTCCATTCTACTCCTAACTCAAGTCTAAGTCCAGAGAATCGCAGCTCAGTGCACAAACTCCGCAGCACCGGTGAGGATCCTGATAAGTAATGGTACAATGGGATTATTTCCATTGCTGGTTCAGCACCTCTACTAACATTGTTCTTTGTATTCCTGCTATAATTCATAGATCTTGGTGCTATATTTTGCCTAATTTATATTATATAAGCGTTGGTTTATGTTATTTGACCTGTTCCTTTGTTCACAGGTGATGACAGTGATGTGGATATAGAGGCCATCACAGATACTGCCTGGTCAGTAGAGATGCCAGGACACAGTATTCAAAATATCTCTTCTGCAAGTGCACCAATTTCAACCACACCTCTGATGAAACTGCAGAACGTTGCTCCTAGAAGTAACATACCCATTGATATACCTATTGCTAGGTCATATAGCATTAAGAGGATGCCTTCAGGAAAATCTGGAAAGACTAGCGTTAGTCAAGCTCTAAGGTTAAAATCACATTCTGAAAATTCTGCGGCCCGTTGTTTTGTTATTCTAGGAAAGGAACCAAAGCTACTCAGTGATAAAAATTAACTATAGCACAGTCACATCCTAAATACACTCAAGTGTGTAACAGTGTGAGGTGTTACATTTCTACAGCTACATCTGCTACCACAACAGTGAGACCAAAACAGCTAGCAAGACGTACATACATACGAAATCCTGCAGTTCGTGCTATTGATAAAGAAGGTTCGTATCAGCATTATTTACACAGAAGAATTAGACGGCTGATATCTACAATAGCTACATATGCTCAGAATATAGATCGTGAAATTAGACTTCATCATTTCGCTTTAGATTCATGCCTGTATGATTTTGATAATTTATTGACATTCGTGAAATCAAAAGAACGTTCAGATGATTATGAAAGCCAATTTAAACAGCTGGTGTCTAAGTTACTGTCACATCATCTACATATGATGAAGAGAAGTCTCATGATGAATTCTATAGTGAAATCACATGCTGATGATTTAGTGAAGAAAATTACATTGCTAAATTCTAAAATAGCTTCATATGTTCATGATTTAGAAATGCAAATTACGCTGATGAATTCTAAAATAAATTCATTTGTTGTTGATGTAAGTAGCAAAATTACAAAAAGCAATTTAAAATCTAGACCAATTTGTCTATATATAAAGAGGGAATTTGGGCTGCTGATGTCTGAAAGAGTTGTTGTGTAAACAGTGTTCGTTTGTGTGCATTCATAATTATTAGAAATTATTTCTAGTTATTTAGTGTGATGTGAGTGGTATGATAGAGATTGATATTTTCCATTTCCTGGTAAGCATTAATCTCAGGTTGTAAGCTTTATAGCTTGTATGTTTATATTGTTTTGTATAAATGCCATAATATTATTGGAGTTCAAACTGTTTATGGATACTTTCTCATTATAACTTCACTGCCTTTTTCTCTTATTTTATTTTTGTTTTAAATTTTCAATAAAATTATCGCTTCTAGGCCCTTTGGTTAAGATCAAAGTGTAGTCATCTGCACTTTGAGCTAGTCTTGGCCACCAGCAGAGACAGTCATCCAAATGACCCACATGGACTTTGACCTTCATGGGGTGGCTCTTTCCCCTGGGGAACCTTGAGCCTTACAAAAATTTATTTAAAACAATTATAATTATATAATAATATATACATTTACATTTATACTTATCAGTTTAAATACATCTGCATGAAAATCGGTTTTGAAGTAAGACAACTTTTTGGTGAATGTTATTGGCAACATTTCCTTGATGGCATGTTTTTTGTGCAGATTGTGAACATGAAATGTTGTCACTTGTTCTCCACTACAATCATTAATACCATCATGGTGGTTAATGAGAAGCTGTTGCACCCTGTCAATGACAAGACATAATTTGTCATACTGTCTGCAATTTGCTATCATGTCTGGTCTTTTCACTCACAGACATGATAACCTGCCACTCAGAGTATGGGCATCATCATCATTTTGAAAGATAATCACCAGTATGAATTGTCATTTTGGTTTTGAAATTCTGTGTTTAGTGTTTCATGTAAAGACTGCAGCTGGAGTTTTCAAGAATAAAGAGGTTAATCGTCAAATGGGTTTTATAATTTTTGTGTGGTTGTTAACTTAGTGATCTGGCCAAAGCAAAATGGGAAATAATAGAGGGTGCAAACTCAGATCATCTTCCTATAATAATAAATATTCAGGATAATTGTGTCCACTGAATCAAGTGGACAACTCTGCAGCTGAGCAGAGAAGGGCATTCACTTTCCCTGACAGTCGTAAATGGCTGTCAAAGGCTGAGGTAACAGACCCCATGTGATGTGGATGGTAAGGGGAAACCACCACATTATATTTCCAAGACTTCATGACAAAACACATTTCAGAGGCAGTGAACGATGTTAATGGCTACCTTAGGACATCCCCGTCGTATGGACAGTCATGTGCCACCAAACCATCATCCAGAGACTGAAAACAGCATCTTAGTTGAAACAAATACATTTAAAATAGGCACATGAAATGTTAGAACGATTTAGCTTGGAAAGTTACACAATGCTATAAGTGAAACTGATTATTATAGGCATAAGTGAGATGAGATGGAAGGGATCAGGCAAAATTATAAATGACAAGCACACAATAATTTGTTCTCGAGGGGCTCCACACAACAAAGGAGTACGGCTAATATGTAATAAACAAACAGTCAGATCACTTAATGGTTACTGGTGTATTTCAGATAGAGTTATTATGGTAAAATTGAAAGGCAAACCAATGGATATAAATATTGTACATGTGTACGCACCAACAACAAGCTGTGATGAAGAAATACAACATTTTTACGATATAGTAAACATGGCAATGTCTCAAATTAAATCACAGGATATAAAAATAATACTAGGTGATTTTAATGCAAACGTAGAAAAGGGAAACATGGAGGATGTAGTTGGTGAATTATGGTTTAGGTAAAAAAAAAAAAAAAAATTAAAGAGTAGAGCAATTATTTTTTTTTACCCCGCATATCCTATTATAGGACATGCTGTCAACACCAGCATTTTACCGCTGTTGTTAATTTCTTGGTAAGATTACGCTCAGTAGTTTGCCACTGCTTTCTGGGCGGCCGGCTCACATAACCCATAAATAACTGGCACGGCGAGAACCACTACCGATTCTCGCGTAGCTGCGTTTGCTCACGTGGATAAACGGGATTACGGAGAAAGTCGCTAACTCCTAGGCTAGGGAGACTGGCAGAGCAACCAATAGAATGGGCAAATATCAATGATATGATAATTTGAAACCATAAACGACGACTTGACACACAGAAAAGCGCTGATGAGAAAATATTCAACCAAATTGACTACATACTTATTAATATATCAATTTTTTTTCCCCCGCGTTTCCATCCTGTTTCAGGATATTGCGGTCAACACCACCATCTTTCATCTGTAGATTACGCTCATCAGCACGCCACGATTTTCTGAGCGACCGGCTCCATACTCTCATAAGTCACTGGCGCGACTCGAACCACTTCTAATTCTCCTGCGCTCACGTCAACCACGAGAGTATTCGGGGTTAACGGAGAAAGCTGCAAACACCTCGGACAGGGAGCAGGCAAAATGTTTATAAATGCGTTAATTAATGTAAAGATAATGTTGGGTGCTGACCAGGGGCGTCACGCGGGGGGTGCGGGCCGCACCGGGTGACACCATCAAGGGGTGACACCAAAATAAAAAAAATTGCAAATTTGACAAAGCAGACATAGCAAAATAACAAAAATTTAACTTTGTCCGAGTTTGTCGAAGTTCTTTATTTATGTTTTACCTGAAGTATTGAAGTTATATTGTTCAATTTGTTTTCTTTCTTATGTCCTTATTAACTTTTTGACTTATTTTACAAACATTACTATATGCGATTATATATGGTACAGGAACACTCGGAAGAAGACCATGGTGAAAGTCTAGAGGGGTGACACCAAGAGTTTACCGCACTGGGTGACACCAACCCCAGTGACGCCACTGGTGCTGACTGTAATAGTGATTACGTACCACTATGTGGATTAATAAATGTTAGGCTGAAGAGAGAGAGAGAGAGAGAGAGAGAGAGAGAGAGAGAGAGAGAGAGAGAGAGAGAGAGAGAGAGGAAAAAGTAGTTTAAAACATGAGACTTAATTTTTAAAAAAAAGGTTTTGAAGGTAGATAAAAGCACTCAAGAATAATGCAATGCAGAGTGTGAACAATAGTAAAAATATGAATAAAATTTGGGGGAATTGCGGTAAAGCTGTGAACATGTAAACAATGTAGAATAACACAAAGTAATGCAGCTTTACATAACAGAGTTACGGCACATTCATGTATCAATACACGTTCGGTTTCCCAGGTAAGTGGGAATATTTTTTTTTTCAAATTTTCATTTTCTCTTAATTCCTTTCATCTTTTTATTCTTCTCATCCCGTCGTCACGCCTCAATGTAGTTACCGGAGTGTCTTTTCTGTGACTATATGTTGTGTTTTGTGTATGCATTTGTTTGCTGATGAAAGCTAGTCGCCGCAACGCCCTGTATGTGCCGCAATTCTGTTAGTTATGTAAAGCTGCATTTCTTTGTGTTATTCTATATTTTGAAAAATAGGCACAATGCAATAGCTAACAAACAAAATATAAAGGAACAATGGGAAATGTTAGCGGAGAGAAACCAAAACGCTAAGAAAAAATAGATGACTGAAAAAATCTTAAAGTTTATGGCCAAAAGAAAACTGAGTACAAATGATAAACAATAATATAACAAGATAAATTAAGAAATAAGTGTGTAGGAAACAGAAAGCTGGTTAAACGAGCAGTGCGAGAAAATTGAATTAAATTCGATTAAAGATGCACAAAATATGCGACAAATCAGTGAGCTCACATGAAGATGAAATAAGAATAAATACAGGGTGTATTTTAAAGAAAACAAACAGGAAAATATTATTGGAGGAATATGCTATAATGAAGAATTGGAGTTAGTATATAAGAGAATTATATGACGGAGAAAAGGCAGAATTAATAGAAGAAAGTAACTTGGAACGTCCACTTATTCTTAAAGAAGAAGTCGCTGATGCTATCAAGCATATGAAGAAAGGAAAAAATGCTGGGCCAGATAAAATTACATTTGGAGAATTCAAAGTAATGGGAGAATTGTTGCAGATATATGAAACAAAATGCTGAATGATTTTTACAGCAGTAGATGTATACAAATATATACTATGCTGAGATCAGTATTTATAGCTATACCAAAAAGACCAGGAGCAATTGAATGCGAAGATTTTCGCACGATTAATCACATTAGTCATGTCACTAAGCTTCTACTCAGAATTATAAGAGAAGAACAAGAAAGAAAATAAAAATGGAAATTGGCGGAGAACAGTATTGATGTGTGAAAGGAAAGGGTACAAACAATGCAATATATACATTACGGACACTATTAGAAAGATCAATGGAGATAAATAAAGACATATATTTGTGCTTCATAGATTATATTAAAGCATTTGATAAAGGATAACACTTTGCAATTATTAAAATGTTGGAAGATATTAACATTGATGGGAAATATCTCAGAATAATAAATAAAATATTTAGTGGAAACAAGTAACAGCAATTAAAATGAGAAATAAAGAAGGAAATTAAGAACAAATAAGGCTGGGAGTACGACAGGGATGTGTTTTGTCACCGGATATGTTCTCCCTCTATAGCGAAGTAATGAGAAAGATCAAAGAGAAGCCAGGAATAATATTCGGAGGTCATAATATAAACAATATACCCTATGCAGATGACTCAGAAATGATACTGAATAATGCACTGCACAGGGGTTATCTAATACTGCACAACTTACTCGCCCTGACAAGAAAGGTGTGTGGATTTATATCATTGCCAGGGGGTATTTCTCAACATTACCTGCAAATATGCGACAGGTGACAAAGTTTCCTGTATAGTCAGAGTCATGTACAAATGTCTTTCTGACCCCAATCAGGGTTGCCCCGCTATCACGAATAAATCGGCATGGCTGGTTATTTACAAAGCCTTTATGAAATTCAAGTTTGCCTTTTGATGACAAGGCAGCATTGACACTTTCATGTATCTCTGGTATGGCGTGGCCGCACTGTAAAACCCCGTCGGTTTGGAATTTACTACAGGTGTTACAATCATTGTAATTAAATATGTCAATGGCTTCTAAGGCATTTACATTCTGATGTTGACTTTCACTCTCGCATTCATCTTCACTCTCACTTGAAGTGGTGTCAATCAGAGCAGCATTTGTCTCTTTTATCATGCGACGACCCTCACAGTTAGAGGAATAGTGCCTGAATGCGCGGCAAAAGAAGCATTTCACTGCTCTTATGTAATCAGTACGTTTCGTTTTTTGCTTCCGCACCATCATTTCCGGGTGATGTTTATAATTAGGATTCGTATCACATATAGAATACTCATTATGTGATAGTTTGCAGTACTTGCATGGTAAGTACTTCACTTTAGGTTTATTTCTATAATCAAATGATTTGTTTTGTCACATTCATGGCAGCTGCTACCTCGTTCTGACTATCATTTAGAGTAAAAATATCCCTATTCGCTGTGAAAAATGCGGACCCTTTCTGTTCGATTTCATGAATAGTCTGACAATCACTTTGCTGCAGAAATTTAGCAAAAGATGTGGCTATGGATGTTATGATTTTATTTATGATCATTAAGTCTTTTAATTTGTTTAGGCTTTTATCAACTTTAGCTGCGCTAATCATTAACCGAAGATATCTTGTACTGTTGAAACATAGTCTATGAACGTTTGATTAGCCTTTGGGCACAACTTAGAGAATTGTACCTGATATCCAACAGCATCTAGGGAAAAGTGTTGTATTACTCTATGTTTGATGTACTCATAATCTGTTCTTAACTCTTGAGGTATAGTTTCTACTACTTTCAATGGCTCCAGAGCTATGTTTCGCATGCATATAATGGCTCAATGTTCTTTGGGAACCTCGTGATAACATAATAGGGTTTCAAAGTTCTCCGTCCAGGCGCTTACGGAGTCCCCAGAACAAAATGGTTTTACAATTCCCTGAAACTTTTTGAACTTTTGTTCTACTTCTTTACTTTTTAGCTTATTGCTTGAAATTTGTACTTGAGAGTCTATTTCTAGTAGTTTTACTCTCATTTGGGTTTCTGGCTCTATTTTCTTAGCTTCTAATGATATTTTTTTCTGTCTGATGACTGCTTCAGTTACTTTGTTAGCTGCTTCAATTTCTAACTTTTTGTTAGGTGCTGCTACTTCCATTTCAAAATTTTTGTTAGCTGCTTCTATTTCTAACTTCTTTTGTTCACGTTCTAAAGCTCTTTCCTGTCGTTCATGCTCTTTCTCTTCTCTTGGCAAATTTTCTGCATGTTTCTTTTCACTCCATTCTGCTAGCTTGTCTCCTGTGTATCCTAGTTTTTCCCCTAACTCGATACACTTTTCTAAAATTGACATTTTAGAATTTTACAATATTATTACTTGTATACAAACACAATTATCTCCCTTACAAAAAACGTTGCCGTACACGAGTAGATTATGTTCCTTTCCGTAGGATCACACAAATGGTAAACAAATTTACATGCGTCAAAAAGAAAATGAGTGACTATTTAGGATCACAATCAAAGGAATAAACTTAAACTTAGCTGATTTAGGAGGAGTTGCTCCAGCACTATCACTGACTTCTGTACTTGACGTCTTAGGCTACTGTTATACACTTGTTTTCAAGCAAAAATACATTACATCAACCTGTTGTGGGAAAGAAAACACTAGTCTCGTCGTGAAGTCGTGTCATTGTTATGTCTGTGTTGAGAGAGAATATTCGATGAATAGCTGTAGAGTGGAGTAAAGACAATTAGTTATAAAACTGTTAAATTGTCGTTGTCATGTGGTGTGTAAGCTTATAAATTTACCTGGCTAGTCCAAGAACCGTCACAGTATTTTCTATGTTACTGTTTAATTTTAATTGTCGTAATTAACTGTCTTGGGACTCGCCAAAACGGACCTGAACCCCCATAACTAGCCTGTCAACGTCTCAAGGGGTTAGAAGATGGGTTCAGACAGGCAGATGGTGCGAGAACAGATGAGGTATAAACGCATAAATATATTAGGCATATTTATTTACAAACCTCATCTGAATATCACAAAATAACACAGTATCACATAAACGAATCAATATCACCCCAATACTTGCTCTCGCACCAATTCTCTCAATATTCTCAAACGATCCTAGCGCTCTTATCACGCTAAGCGCACTCGTCTCAAGCTTCGCACACAAACACCACGTCTAGTAGCGGTCACATTCATTTGCACTGAAGTCTAAGTATAAGTCTATTCTGTCTCTGCACTCAATCATGCATCCTCTCTCAGACGTGTCCAAACGCCCGTCTGACTTCTTCTCTACAGTCCGGTGGTCACGAGGTACTTGACCCTCGTGCATCCGTGGGAAGTCGTGCTGTCACGTCTGCCTCGCACTCGCCTGGTTGGGGCTACCATACTGCGTAATTCTGTCCAAGGTGAACCTGTCACTCAAAGGTAGAGTCCTGTCTCTACTGTCCTAAGCTTCTAGACTGTTTCTTCTACCCCCGTACTCACTCCATGTCCTATGTCTGTCTTCTCTCCTCTGTTATGTCCTGTCAGGACCTTGACATAACAACGAATGACATTAAGCCATAACGACTAGAACCAATTATATTGGCCCTTTTTACTTTTTAAGGTTTTCATTTGTAACCTGTGTGATGTTTACACCACTACAACCCTTTACAAATCCTATAGCCGCCATATTTACATTTTTACTTATAAGTTTTTCTTTTCATATGACGCATGTCAAGTCTCGAGGTTCGAACCCCATCGCCCCACCCCACACGCTGACACCCGCACCCCACCCCTGAGCTCTCACCCCACGGCCGCCCACCCCCTAGACCACCCCGAGGAAATGCACTGTAACCCTATCCCTTACACATTACCAATGGAATGATGATAGTGTTATGCCCAATACAGATAAAGAACGAAGACGAAATAAAGAAGAATGACACTGAGGAGGAAGAGCACTGTACCTTATCAGCATCACTAGTATGATGATAGTTTTTTAAGCCCAGCTCTGCTACAATCAATAATATCAGTAGTTATTAAATTTTTAAAGACATAAACTTCGCACCAAAAAAGGGAAGTAACAGTGTAAAAATACGTTCGATTATTTATTTATGGGTTGCATCCCTTGGAAATTCTGGAGTCGGTTTTTTACGATCGCTCGCTTTGAACTCAATCGAATTCCAAGCACGTGCCACTACTTAAGTGCACTGGGCTGATTTTTGCTTGTGGATTAGCTTTCCCTAATACTAGCTGAGTATTGAAGCATGTTGGCTATTAAAGACGATACAACATAGAAAATTGAATTATTTTGGTCACTTGAAACGTCATGAAAGTTCGGAGAGAAAATTAATGGAGGGATATATGCCTGGTAAGAGAGGAAGGCCAAAGAGAAGATGGGTGCAGGATATGGTGGATGATCTCCAGATGAGTGTATCGGATGCGGGACATCTTGCTTATGATCGAGAGGTTTTCCGGAATGTTGTACCGGGAGCGAGGTTCTGCAAAGGACATGCTACTGATTAAATGAATGGATGAATGAATGCTTGTATTCGCTGGCTGTGAACTCCAGCGCAAGGTCCTTGTCACGGAAAAAACTGCAGTTTAGTGATTCCTTGATAATTTACATATCAAAATGCAAGGAAGGAGAAGGGTTAACAATTGTGTACTTCATTCTGCGAGGAGGAATAAAATTCACGATCATTGATATACGAATATAAAAATAGGATACAGGTACGCGCCGAGGGCAGTGACTCCCGCTAGTATCGGCCGACAGGAAAATGAACGGAGAATGCTTTGAAGTGCAAACGAGCGATGGACAGAGGACCAGCGCAACAGCGGAGACGGTGATCAAAGAGGTTGGACACTTTGAGGTACAAACGTCGGAGAATACAGGGAAACATCGTAGAGACGAAGGAGAGCGGAGCGGCCGGACGTATACGGACGTATACGTGATTTCACTGAACTTTTGATGTTACGGGTACGACTAATTTGATTGTAGAGCAAACAATCAACGAAGGATGGGACACACAATATAAAAAGCTGAACATGGAGTTTATGTTTAGTGTGTGATACCAAACTGGACGGAAAGATAGAATTATGTGTCCTGTAATGAATAGAAATATCCTCCCTTATAATGGGATAGAGTGCTTGGCTGCGGATAAATTTCGATTCGGGGATTTACATTAATTCTATAGAGGCATATATAAGGTATTAATATATTAGTGTAATAGTAGCATAGGGATATAGGTGTGTGTTATTAATGTGTGAAATTGCATTCGTTTATCTAGTCGTGTAAACTTTAGTGCACTCAGAAATCGTATGTCCGTATGTTTTTCGGAGGCTTTTCAGTATGGCTAGAAAGGGACTATCACATAACAAAATTATATGAAGCAGACGCATATCACCAGATTACCTATCTTCTCCACAGGTTCAAATCTCCTATTGAAATCATAGAAGAGATGAAGGTTACTACACTTGAGCAAATAAAGTACCTACTTAGAAACAACAAGAACATAGACATGTTTTAATATGAAGAAGTGATATCTTAACGTCAAATACAGAACACTGTATGCTCAAACAAATATACAACTAAAACCCTTAAAAGGAAAAGACGTTAACCTGTGGCAAGCAGGGATACTTAAAACTGCATGCAATTGCACTATGCCGAAACATTAAACTTTGTTACCCATAGACATGGTGTAGACCAGTCATAGTAACTCTAGACAATGTTGGATAGTGGCGGTGTGTATTCAGAGGTGGATTATAATACCGTCCAAACCGAGAAATATATGAACTTCAGTGACTTACCAAATCGGATTATTTTCTGGTGATAAGACATTGAACAATTGTTTTCTTCAAGAATTGGATTAATTCCCGACTCAAGCAGGAGGAGATCATTCATGGTGAGATCACTCCATGTATGTGTGTGCAGTCCTGTGTTTTGGCTGACAGAAAAGACGAGAAGAACTAATGCACATATGAGATCAACCGTCCTATCTTGCATTCACACTAGCATACAATACCAACTCCATATACACAGTCCATACATATACCAGACATAGTTTTTCTTAATAAATCTTTTATTTATTGTTGAAAGGAACTGTTGTCTGAGTATGTGTTGAGAGAATAACAGAGAGAGTGAAAGAAATAGATATATGGAAGGGAAGACAGAAGGGAGGGGTGTAGACAAAAGTCAGTCAATAATCCCAACAGATAATAAGTTTGAAGATGTGCTTGTTGATTCCAACTCTCTCCCGGGAAAACAAGCGACAGTCCTATATGTCGGATGAAGACATCCTGTTGTCCAACATCAGTTTGATGTCATGCCAGACCTGAGGTTTGCGTCAGTATCCATTGTCCCATGTCTGGCTTACTGGTGTGCAGACTGATGGTTCCTCGCTGTGCAGGCAGATACTCTCCAGCTTCGGAAGAATCAGCGATCCTACTACGTTAGCCAGGACCCCGAGGGACCTGTTACCCAGGACACACGAGGACATGCTAGTAGGTCTTGGCCAGTACGAAACTTGCCCTGGTGCCTTGGAAACACATCTGCATCCCAAAATGAATGAATGAATACCAGTGTCCCTCGTTATCAAGAGAATCCACTCCGATTTCCGAGGTAGTTGTAATTTATACCCCCAAGTCAAGGACGAAAAGTCAACATCTTAGTCCAACTGACCAGTGTAGAGGTTGAAAGCGCTACCTTGGCATCAGCACACCGGAATTTTAAGAATAAGCGCTCTTATCTATTCGGTCATGCTGACCTTCATTGAAGAGCATTATCGCTGACGCCAGTTGACGAGGCACTTGCTGCTGATGATGATCATGATGTTGATAAATCAATCAATCATATACCAAGCCGGAAAGCGTGGGCAGTCATGACTCGCCATTTCACTCGATCATCAGTGTCGTGGATCAGCTCAGTGTTCCTGTCTCGACCATGCCACGTGGCCAAGCCATCCAGGTATTTACTTCTCGGTCTTCCCCTTGGTCTGTTCCCTTTGATCTTGCCAGTTGTCACCATGTTCTCCAATTCATTTCTTCTCATAACATGATTTTGACTGTCTACGTCTAATTTCACTAATCAATTTACGATTTTCATTTGTCTCCTGCAGAACTTGGTCATTGGTTTTTCTGTCTGTCCATGGTATTCTTTGCATTCTCCTCAGAAACCACATTTCTGCAGCCAGCAAATGTTTTTCCAGCTTGAATGTACATTGTCCAAGTTTCGCATCCATACAAAAGAACAGGCTCTATGTAGCACCTCAACACTCTTTTTTCTCATTTCAGTTGACATCTTTTTATTGGTCAGTATGTTTTTCATCTTACTAAATACTGCTTCTCCCATCAGATGTTATGACTGTTCCGAGATAATTGTACCGATTCACTTGTTGAAGAACATTCCCATTTACTTCTATATTACATTGTGGTACTTCGTTCATCCTAGTGACGACCATAACCTGTGTCTTCTTACAATTTAATTCCAACCCCAGCTGCTTACTGTGTACAACAACCGCGTTTACTAATTGTTGTAGATCTTGTGCATTGTCTGCAATCAATACTGTATCATCTGCATATCTAATGTTATTGATGTTTCGTCCTCCAATGGTGATTCCATTTATATCTTCTACATTCCTGAAAATATTTTCACTGTATAGGGAAAAAAGATCTGGAGATATTACACATCCCTGCCTAACACCTCTCTTAATAGGTTGATATTGTCCCACTTCGTTATCAATCCTTATGGCAGCTTGTTGTTTCCAATATATGTTTTTTATAAGTCTAATGTCTTTCCCATCAGTTTGTTGATCTGCAAGCATATCTACCATGTTGACATGTCTAACTCTATCAGAAGCCTTTGTGTAGTCAATAAAGCAAAGGTGTATATCCTTGTTTACTTCTATAGCACGTTCAATAACTGTTCGCAGCATTTACTGTACCCTTTCCTTCTACAAACCCACATTGTTCTTCCCCTGTTTCAGGTTGTATTTTCTTCCTCACTCTTTGCGTGATAATTCGTAGCAAAATCTTTGTGATGTGGCTCATTATACTAATTGTTCTATGTTGATCACATTCCAAGGTTCCTGATTTCTTTGGGATTGCAATAAATACGGAGTTACATAATTCAGAAGGTATCTCCAGTATCATATAATGTGTTCAGCAGTCTGGTGACTTGATCTAGTCCAAATTCTTCTAAAGCTTTAATAATTTCTGTTGTGATGTTATCTGAACCGGGGGCCTTGCCAGCTTTCAAATGTTTAAGAACATTTCGAACCTCCATCTTCAAAATTGGCGGTCCTTCATTATTAAATCTAATATCATACTGTTCATCTCTGTTATCATCATAAAGGTTTTTCATATAAACTGACCATACATGTAGAATGTGATCTTTTTCTATTATGATTTTGCAATGATTTGCCATGATGATGATAAAAATATAATTATAAAGGTTATTCTTGACTTTAATCAGACAAATAACACACCATAACCAGCCTATGCATACGCTGTCAATCAACAACAACAACAGCAATAACAGCAGCAACAGCACCGACAACAAAACTAACAAAGAATAAATAAATAAAATACAGTTACAGTTAATCGGCCAGACTTTTCAACCTTATCCTATTCCCTACTACTCATCCTCCCCTTCTATCTCCATCTCCGTCTCCAGCAATAACAACACTAGTCAGTATAATCAACATAATCTGTCTCGCCACACCATTGTCTTCTACCATCCAGCATAATTTCTCTCGTTGTTATTCCGCCTCGTCTTCCGTTTATCTATCCATTCTTGACAATGTTCATTGACGCCTGTCTTATCATTAAATGACCAGAGAACACAGCTTGTCTCTTTCTTATTGTTCCATATAATGTTCTACTTTCATTAGCCTCTTCTATACAATCGCTGTTAGTTGCTCTGACTCTCCACGGTATTCGCAACGTATAAAAAGTGCAGTAAATATAAAATTGGACGCCTGGAAACAATATCAGGTGTCTGCAAATATCAACTTTGATTTTACACCTTTCTGATAGTTTATTTTTATTATTGATTAATTTTTAGCTACTTTTTCTGTATCTTCCGCTGCTGTTACGCGTGAGTATTATATCACTTATGTTAGCACCCCCCCCCCCCCCCCCCCCAACACACACACACACACACACACACACGCCACGAACATAATGACACCTTATCGTTCTCAGACATATTAATCCGACGATGAGAGGATGACACCATCCACAAATATGACTATGGAATGGGATCATGGACCTGAATTCCAATAGTTTTGCACCTATCCATATAGGTATAAGCGCAGCCTGGTACGGACCCTAATCGAGATAAAAAGTCTACAGTCTAATGGATGAACGGACCCTGGCTAATCGAGATAAAAAGTCTACAATCTAATGGATGTACGGACCCTGGCTAATCGAGATAAAAAGACTACAATCTAATGGATGAACCGACCCTGGCTATTAGAGATAAAAAGACTACCATCTAATGGATGTACGGACCCTGGCTAATCGAGATAAAAAAGACTACAATCTACGGACCCTGGCTAATCGACATAAAAATACTACAGTCTACTGGATACCCGACTTACTTTATGAAGCGTCACTGTCATCCACTCAAATCTACCCACACATAATCATGGGCCTCCGAACTTCAAGTGTTTTTTTTTTAGCGAGAATGTAATGAAACTAATGCACCCTCGACTTAAAACAGCAGTAAACCGAACATTCTTTACTACTGACCCAATGATCAGATATAAAATTATATGGATAACTACTCCATCTGTGAAAGAATCATTGTCTCCATAGATCAAATCAGACTGTATTTATCAATTCCAGTGTGAGTGCCAAGCAACTTACATTGGTAGAACGGAACGTCAATTAGCAAACCGAGTAACTCAAAATATACCAATGTCAGTGGAGAAGATAATTAATCAGTTTCCTGGAGTCCTTGTACAGGTCATAAAACTCCGAGCTCGGCGATCTTGATCTATCTTAAAGTTAATAAATAAAAGCGTTTCGCATATTCTATTCGGCGAACAATAAATTGTTCATGAAATATATCGAGGCATTAGCGATTAGACTGTTCAAGCCATTTTTCTTCAAACAGAAAGATGCCATTCTAAATTTGCGATGACCATTAACATATGTTCCACATACGAAAAATTTAAGTGTCAATGTGTTTTAAGTATTTCAGCAAAAGTATAATTCATTTATTCACTTCATACGATATACAAACTCTGTAGCATGCACCTGAAGATGTGCAGCGAAAAATACCAGGCAATAAATCGTACAAAATATTGTTTGTGTCTTCTGTGTATAAATTCACTACTAAAATACATTGTTTTGAAAATGAACATGTATCGCAATTAGTAAAATTAACTAGCAGTAAACATCTATAATAAATAATGAAGTACCAACTGCTAACTAATAGCAAAACTACATCGACAAAAGAAATATTCTATCAGAGTCTACCATTTGAGAGAGAAAGTGTTAGCGATCAATTGCAGACATTTCCAAACTTCATTGCGGAGCCGGCACTTGATTGCTCATTTAAGGAACCTTGGCGATAGTTAAAGTAACATGGGAATTAAAATTACCTACATACATCAGCAGTCACACAAAATGGCAGATGTGAAGACACTAATAATGACAGCCATTTTCTTGCTCTTGGTCGCTTTGAACTCAAGTGTAGTCCATACACACTACTTATAGTAGTGATGTACTGAATGTTGCGTGTTGATTAGCTCCCCCCCCCCCCCCCGCCCATAGACACTATACGCAAAACTGGAAGCTAAATTTAATAACACCAGAACAAGTCTAGACATCTACATAAAACGTGATTTTCGGGTCTACTTACGTTATAAAATGGATTTCAGAAGGTCGAGAAGTACAGAACCGTAAAATATGGAGAGAAAAACAATATCAAGTAATCGGTTCTTGTATTAACGCGATCTTGAAATAATCTTAATTCTCCCCCCCCCCCTTTTGGGGCTGTGGGGTGGGGGGGGGGGGGGTAGAATTCCCCACCGGTTGAGAACCACTGCTATTGTCAGCATATGATATGAACAGACAACTCGCTGCGAGACAATAACACATTGCGTTTACTATTTGTTATATCCCTTTGGTCTTATGAGTTTAGCTGCCAACTGTGATTACACATTGATACTGTTTATCAAGCCGTGGTTACTTTCAGCATATTCTGTTTCTCTTTTTTTTGTGGGGGGGGGGGGGGGGGGGGGGAGAGAAGAGACACTCCGATAATGTAATGGCTGAAATAATTTTATTGAAAATTCTATTGAAATACTGAAAAGTATTTCAGGATCCTCGCCGGTGCTACGGAGTTCGTGCACTGACTGAGTTTCTCCAAACTCAGGTCTGAGTTAGGAGGAGAACGGAGCACTTATGGGTTACACCCGTGTGCCGTGATGTTGATCCATCAACTAAACTAAACTATGTAATGGCTAGCCCAATGGTCTTCCGCCTGGTGGTCATGTGGTGTAATCAACACTGAGGCGGATTAGTTAAAAAAAAAAAAAACATATTTACCTGAACTACAAAATCCACCGACCCAGGAAATGTGGGAAGTAAAGGCTGGTACGGTCATATTAACCACATCATACATCGCGTATGAAATCACTCATCGAATCAGTTGGTACAAGATCACTCATCGAAAAAAATCTATTACAAAATTACACATCGAAATAAGTGTTACAAGATTACACATCGAAACTTCTGTTATAAGATTACAAATCGAAACAAGTGTACAAGGTCACAGATCGAAACATCGAAACAGTGAGGAATGGACAAATAAAAAAATATCAAACATATCAACATAAGAGGTGGATTAGCGAAAACACTAATTGTGTTAGAAAATACTAGACAACAGAGACAGACACAGAACGATCTATGTGGAAAGCTTAAATAGCCGAGCAACACATAATAATATAACCATTACCAAGATCATTACAATATCAGATGAGAGAGAGAGAGAGAGAGAGAGAGAGAGAGAGAGAGAGAGAGAGAGAGAGAGAGAGAGAGAGGGGGGGGGGGGGAGGGTTTGAGAGTTCTGATCACTGATGTCTGCTCCAGACCAGGCAACTGAAAAAGAATAAGATCCTGGTGCAGATACTATTTATCATATTGATACAGAAATTATCCTTTGATTTCAAATGATTGTCTTCTTACTTGATTTCAATGTATGTCATATTCTATGTTTCCAATATGTGTCCTATTTCATTTTTCCCGTGCGTATCCTATTCCTTGTTTCTTATGTTTATCCTATTTCTTGTTTCCAATGTGTGTGTCCTTTTCCTTGTTTCCAGTGTGTGACCTATTTCTTGTTTTCAATATGTGTCCTATTTCTTATTTCAAATATTTGTCATATTCGGTGAATGTGTCTTTTTATGACTTTTTCATTAATTAAAACTGATCTAATTTCTCCACATTGGTTATTCTGTCATACAATTTCAGCCATTCTTCTTCTAGGGTAGGGGTGTTAAACTCAATCGCTCAGCGGGCCAAAACTCAAATCACACGTAAGGTTGCGAGCCAAACAGGATACACGTTCAATAAGCCGAAAATTAAACCTTTTTTAAACATTAATATAAATTGAAACAGAAACAAGTTTTCATAATAAAAAATCATTGGTATACACATTTTCACTCTTATGTCAATTTGTTTGTCATCTTTCCTTGGCTACACGTTCGTTTATGTTGGGAGTAATGTTTTGTGTCATTGAGATTCTCAAGATGGACTGCAAGTGTTCATCAATGAGACGACTCCTGTGTGATGTTTTGTTAATCTTCATCACAGAAAACAACTGCTCACACAGATATGTGCTACCAAACATGCTCAAGGCTCGAGCCGCATGTAGACGAAGCCGGGGCATCTCTTCAGGAATGAAATGAGTGAACTGTGCAGGCCCCACAGTGTCGTACTTTGCCTTTAGTGTCCCATTACACTGCAGCTCTATTAACTCCATCTGCAAATTTACAGGTGTAGTTTCCACATCTATGGCAAATGGATTACGAAACAGCTCGAAATTACTTTTTTGTACTTCAAAGTCACTAAAGCACCGTGCGAACTCGGCGAGAAGCTAAGTTTTTCAGCAAATTGTGCAATAGGAAACACCATAGCGTTGATTGGTTTAACATTGCCTGGCAATAAGACAGGTTAGACAGGTTGCATTGGTACATTTGTGTCTCCCATATGCGCAGCTTCACTTGAAATTCCTCCACTGCATCATGCATATCAGTGATAATGTGATCCCGTCCCTGGAGCTGCCGGTTCAAGTCGTTGAGATGAGTGGTTATATCAGGCAGAGACGCCAACTCACATTTCCACGTTTTGTCCCGAAAAACTGTGGAATCTTTTCCTTTACTGTCCACGAATTGAAAGATTTCCTCGATCAGCTCGAAAAATCTACTGAGAACTTTCCCCCTACTTAGCCACCGCACATCTGTATGACAAGGTATGTTACTGAACGCCGACTCTATTTCCTGCAAAGAAGACTGAAATTGGCGGTGATTTAAACCTTTGGCTTTGATAAAGTTGACTTTCACATCATATCTCCACACACCAGTCGACTCAACGCGCTATCGAGATAAAGTCGCCTTATCGGTGAACGCAAAGGATGCCTCGCGTTAAAAGTGCCGCGCAGAGACATGCTCTATATACAGCCGGGAAGAAAAAGGTAGAGGCGAGGGAGGCCGCTACGACTGCTGACGCTATATCTACGAACAGCAGTCCGGCTCCTACACCAGCTGAAGCCGTCCCAGTTGATGAAGAAACCACAACTCAAGCCAGCAGCAGCCGGGAAGTTCCAACCAGCTCCAATACGATGCAGCCCAATCTTCCAGGGATCTTCACACAGGAGGAAACAACAGCAACATCTGAGGACTTCACCGGCAGAATACTGCTCAAACAGACAAGCGTGGGAGAAGCTAAACTGTCGGCGCTACCAACAGACAAGATAGTCCATCTGTTGGAAAACGAGCTGGGAAGACACAGCATCAACCAGCTGCGCAAGACACCTGATGGAGTAGTGGTCTCCATCAATAAAAACCCAAGAACCACAGCACTTATCCAGAAGATAACACAGGCCGACACAGCATGATGAAACGATGAGTCATTAAACGAGTCAAGACCCATCTCACCAACGACCAGAGAAGATCATCGGAAAGAACAACATCCCCTCCACAGTCGTCATTGTAACATCGGAGGACCGAGTGATCCCTCAATACATCAGGTGGGACAAGAGAGACCAAGTTCCAGAGCACTACATACCGAGAGTGCTGCAGTGCTCTAAGTTCCAGAAGTTCTGGCAGACCCGTGCCATCTGCAAGAGTGAGGTTGAAGTTTGCAGATACTGCTCTGGATCTCATCCATACAGTCAGTGCCAGCATGCAAAGATCGACAAGGACTTCAGGAGGCCTAACACTAACAGAAAGTGCGCCAACAGCCTCGGAAACCACGGCGCCAGGTATCTCGGCTGCCCCTGCCACCAAGACAGCAAGGAAGCTATGAAGATCGCCATCAAGACTAACCTGCCATATAAAGAAGCTAGGAGGCAGTACGAGGCCACCAATCGACTCACCAAAAGTGACAAAGCACAACTGGAAGGCCAACTGAAGGACCTGCGATCAAAGTTCACCAGCATGGAGGAAGAAAAAGACAAAACGCAAGAAACACAAACAGCCGCTCAGTGCATCCTGGACGAAACGAAGCAAGTACAGCAGAAGATAGAACAGGATGTCGCTCGAATGGCTGCCAATAAAGGCTGAGACGGATGAACAGCTATCTAACGTACAAGATGTGAAGCGATGCACAGAGGAAACTATGGATAAGATACTTGAACTGCTCAAGTTCCAGACAGCCACACAGAGGATACAAGGGCACAAACAGAAGAAGAAACAACAGAGGAAGAACGATATCGCTCACCACCAAGATCCGACTGGCGAACACCGAGAAGATTCGAAGGCAACACACGACGGGGAAATAGGAGGAACACCAGGAGAGACGACAACTGGTAAAACTCCCTGAAGGAAACAGCACCATAAGACGGGGTGGGTACCCAATTACTCCAGGCCTCAACAAGTGCGCGACTCGGTCCAGACATGAAAAACCTCATCAAGAAATAAACGAACGCAATCAACCCATCAGAAGCTGGAAAGCTTACAACAAGCAGCCCAAAGTACGAAAGAGAAACTTCAAGCTACACCATAGACACCCTACATAGCAAAGTCTAAACCCGAAGGCTGAAAGGGGTACTCGTACCAGAAATTGGAATTGGAATTGGAATAAAGTTGACGGTGTGTGTTACAATGCTCATTAGATCTTCCATGTTGAGGACTTTACCACACGGCGATCCTTGGTGTATAATGCAGTGATATGCTATCAATTCATCAGTACAATTCTCCTGCACTAGTCCACTTGTTTTGCCACACATCGCCGGTGCTCCATTTGTTGTCAGTCCAACGAGTTTGTCCCAAGACAGGTTCATGTTGGTTAAACTTTGACATACGTTGTCAAAAATGTCTTTTCCTGACGTTTCCCATGCATGGATTTCATGCCCAATATTTCTTCTGTAACATTCAAACTGGAGTCCACTCCACGGATGAAGATGGTTGTCAACAACTCAACTGAAAGGCATCATCGGGTACTTCTCACACACCCATACAAGACAACTTGCAAGTCGTGTGGGAGGCAAAATGCATGGTCCATTTTATTGCCGTTGGCTCGCTTACAAGCGGTAAACAGTCGCTAATGCAATACACAATATACAGCCACAGAATTATCTAACACACACTGCTAACCCTATGCTAGTTCTGTCTATTAGTGAACACAAAACTCCTAACGCTATTCTAAACGATGTGAACGCCTCAAGTCCAGTCTCCCGTCTGACCAACTTCTGTCCCATCGCCACACACCACGCGGCGTGACCTTCACCTTCGTGCGTGTTCCCTCACATCGCACGCCGTTGGCAACCGTGGCTTGTTGAGTGCATACTCAACTGTGCTGTGGCTACACGAGGTGTGATGTTATCGTGATGAGAGTGCTAACTCTCTGAACAACGCCTGCGTGTCTCATGAGGGAGTGGCTAACCTTCTCCTATTACCTCATCTCCCCTGCCCTTGCCTCGGGCCCCGTATCTCCTCCTGGTCTCTTCAGGATTGACCGCTCTCCCTGGCGGAGGGGATGCGGTCGAGTCTTTGACACACACCCACCCCTCTTGTGTTGCGTCATCAACTTTCACTCATTGGTTGTGACGCAAGAGGTTCCTAAACAAAAAATTAGTGTCTCTAATTTTTGTCAAAGACTCTAGATAACCTGGCTTTGGGCATTCCAATAGACTATTAATAACTATTGTCACAATGTAGCAAAGCCTTACTTGGCTACTGGCAATCGCCACAAACTTGACTGGTTGGCGTGAGCCCTCTTCTCACATGCTATATTATATTTATCAGAGGTATGTCTGAACCGGACCGTTGTCTTATAAGACCTGCCCTCACATAGTAAATTAACTTACTACCCATACAAAGTTGACTTTCTTAGGGTCAACACATGAATTGCTTCATGTCCCCCATATAATATTTAACAACCATTCTACAAGAGTGTGTGAGACAGGCTTTACCTCCTTCGCTTCCGCGCGTAAGACTTTATTTCACTGTTAATTTAGTTCTTCGTTGTCTATTATGTCCCCTGGCCCCAAATTATCTGCCTTTGATTTACAAATAGTGTATGCAATTTATATGTTTGTTTTTCTGGTTGTTTGCGTGTTTGGATGTAATAAATCTACTAATCTAAGTTCTACTCTATATTTCTAACTTATCTGTGTATGTATGTTAGTTTTTTGAGTGTCATAATTTTGTTCAATGTGGCCACAAGCAGGTATATAACACTGATTCGTGACTACATTCCATTGTTATGAAACCCAAAATACTGTAATCTAAGTTCTAAACCATATTACAGACAACACATTCACACTAGCACATTTTTACTAACGAAAACCAACATTAACACAGAGAAATACTAAAATTGTAAAATGACCATACTAATAATTGGTAATGTTAGGTCGATGGTATGGTTTTCCTTAGGATGGAATAAATTATACTGCACTAAAGCTAACTGAAATGTAATAATCTAAATGGTACTATTTCTATCATAATTTTAGTTTCGCTTGTAATTAACTATTCTTACGTCTAATCTAAAATTTAAGTTTAAATTAAAGTTAAGTAACTGGGTTAATTACTGTACTAAGTAAACTATTTAAATAAATGAGAATAATATATTACCTAATTCTATCTCTAATTTATCACTATCTTAAAATACTATCTTACATATCACATTTAGTTTATATACATGGTATTCAGTTTCCTCAGGTTAGTAGCTGCCTTCACGTTTGTACATTAGTTACATAGGCAAAATATATAACTACACAATTTGCCTGGGTATCTGAAATACATCACATAGTCATCTTAATGTTCTCTCGGTAGTGCACGTGTAGAGTTAACTGGTGTCGTAGTTCAGCCTTTTTGTGTCTGAAATTAAGCACTGTTCTGACACTGTTTTCTGCGTTTAACACACATGATACACCGGAATGGAGCTTAGTTGGAAATGAGCTGTCCTCGTTCACACGGTGGTATCTAAGTATAGCAGCACAGTTCTTAATCTGATGTCTACGGACATATGATAGTTCAGTGTTTTGGTACATGATTACGCCAATAATGTGGATATGTATGTAAGCTATTTTACATCTTATATTATCAAATATTCATGTACCAACTATCACTCTACATTTAACTGTTGGATCTCAGGTATTTCTACCCCAGATGGTCTGCTAAGGGTATCAGCCAGAATATTATCCTTACCCTTGATATGTTCTATACTAAATGTATAGTTTTGCAAAATAAGAGACCACCTGTATATCCGGTCATTTCGATGCACACCACTCTGGATGACCGTGATGGGAGAATTGTCGGTCTGGATAATGAAGTGCACACCCGCCAGAAAGCGGTGGAGCTTTCTCACTGAGTAGATGACGCTCAGGGCCTCCAGTTCTGCTATCGAATATCTGGACTCGGTAGGTGTGATCTTACGGCTCACGTAGCAAATCGGATGGAAGATGCCCTCATAAAATTGGCCTAGGACTGCAGCGATGGAGATCCTGCTGGCATCTGTCCTAAGATAATAAACGAGCCCAGGGTTAGGCAAGCGGAGGATGGGAACATTACTAAAAAGAATTTTCAATTTTGACAATGCAGAAATTAATAATGCATCTTTCACATCCAATTTTACTGATGCTTTTAGCACATTAGAAAATACACTTGTAATTTCAGCTAGGTTTGGAATAAATTTACTGTAGTAATTAACTAATCCTAAAAGACTTCTAACCTGCTTTTTCGTAGTAGGCATGGTTAGATTCATAATTTTTGTAATAATCCTATTGTCAGTCTTCAGTTGACCTTGAGAGATGACATGACCCAAAAATTCAATTTCTTTTAGGCCTAATTCGACTTTGCTCGGTTTGACAGTGAGACCGAAGAGTCGCAACCTATCAAAGACATGTCTCAGTTTCAGTAAGTGTGTAGTTCAGTCTTCAGTATGGACACATATATCATCTATATAGGTCACAGTATTCGTCACTCCATGTAATAGATCTCTAGTTAAGCGTACGAAAGTGGCAGGAGCATTTCGAAGTCCGAAAGGAAGAAATCGCCACTCGTATAGTCCTAAAGCGGTTGAAAACGCAGTAAAATGCATAGATTGAGGCTGCATAGGGACCTGCCAATATCCCTTAGTAAGATCTAGTTTTGAAAAGATTTTTGAAGTAGACATGTCCAAGATAAGATCTTCGCAGGAAGGAATAGGTTCTGCGTCGATCTTAGTGATGTTATTGAGTTTTCGATAGTCTACGCACAGACGAATTGTGGAATCCTTCTTCTTAACTAGGACGATTGGAAAAGAGTACTCAGATGTAGACTTTTGGATAATCCCACTAGCTTCTAAATTAAGAATTTCCTTATTTAGATTTTCCCTATAGCTGAGTGGGATTGAGTACGGCCTGCATTTGATAGGCTTAGAGTCCGAAAGAAGAATGGAGTGTTCGATTCTGTCCGTCCTACCTGGGATGTCAGAGAATAAGTCTTTGTATTCAGTAACTAACTCCACTAATTGTCGTCGTTGAATGTCTGTTAGTCCCTGATCTATATGTATGCTGTCCACTGTCGTAGTTTTGTCTACAATGGGAACAGGTAGTTCCATTCCGTCGTCGTCTACCTGATTCAGTACAGTGGTGGTGCTAAGTGTGTATTCTGTTAACTCACTGGGTGTATTGCCATTGTCGGAACTGCCAGTCTCGCTAACTAGTGTAGTTGCGTTGTGTATGTCTGTCGTCTGATCACTGGGTGTTGGTGCACTCTGTTCGTCTGTCACTACTTCTGTTTCTTGTCTTGTATAATAAGGTTTCAACATGTTGACATGGAATATCTTTAAGTGTCCGTTTATCGATATTTCATAGTCAACATCTGAAATTCTGCGTACCACCTTGAATGGCCCTTGCCATGAGGTTAATAGTAAATTTCTTTTGTCTGGAAGTAGCAAGAGTATGTCTTGATCTGGTTCAAGTTCAATTGTTCTTGCCCCTTTGTTGGCATATTGGCGGTAGATTTGACCCTTCCTCTCCAAAGCTGCCTTAGCTATAACACACGATTTCATGATCTTGTCTCGTGTCTCTGTCACCATTTCATAAGGTGTTTTTGAGGTAGGAATTTCTATCGAATTAGTTAGTACCTGATGGTAAATAGTTAGGGGTCCACGTGGGTTAGCCCCGTAAACTAATTCAAAGGGTGAGAAACCCGTGCTAGAATGGGGAATCTCCCGATAGGCGAACAGCACTGTTGGTAACAGTGTATCCCAATCAGCTGGGTTTTCTGCTGTAACCTTAGCCAGCATGTGCTTTAGGTCCCCATTAATTTTCTCTACTATTCCATTGCTGGCTGGATGGTAAGCTGTCGTAAAATGTTGCTTAATGCCTAACATTTTTGTAAGGGCTTGCGTTGCAGCCGATATGAACTGAGTTTCACGATCGGATAAAATGGTCCGTGGGAATCCGAATCGTGAGAACAGGTGTAGAAATACATTGGCAACGTCTTTGGAGGTGATGTATTTCAAAGCTACTGCCTCAACCCACCTTGTACATAGGTCGACCATTGTCAATATGAAGCGATTTCCTTTGCTGGACACCTGGTTTAGGGGTCCAACAATATCTACCGCCACACTTTCAAATGGCCTAGAAGCCAGTGTAGAAGGCTGTACTTCAGCTGTAGGATGTTTACCCTTATGTACTAATTGTTGACAGACATTACACGAACGACAAAATAATTTTATGTCATTGCAAAAACCTGGCCAATAGAAATGAGCCTGAATTCTGGCCCTGGTCTTATCATATGCAAGATGACCAGCAAACGGTGACTCATGTGCAATCTTTAGCACAGTTAGACGATGTTGTTCAGGTAACACCGTTTGCTGAATCTCATGGTTACCAGTAGTATAATATCTAGTTAAAATACCATTGTTAAGTCTAAAAAACCAAGACGCACTTTTGGTCACTTTGGCTTTATCTTTTAATAATTTTAAGTATGGAGACACACTAGTATCAGCTTTTTGCTGTTCTATAAATTTCTGTCTGCTGGTGTCATCTGTGCCAGTTGGAGAAAGCAACAGTAGTCTCTCATCTTGTAGTGTGTCTTGATGTTTCACACTGTCTGCTCTTGTTGTTGCATTAGCTGCATTTAATTTCTCCCATGCAATTATTTCCTCATTGTTTCAGTTGAGGTAAACACCCCAAAATTAAATCAGTACAAGGGTTGTTAAGTATTGCACAAGTAAAGGTACCAGAAAGAAACGGAGAATCAATACGGGCTTTTGCCAAAGGGTAAGTCTCAATGTTACCCGAAAAGGTTCGGCATTTGACAGTGTCACGTGTGTAATCACCCGGACTCACTAGTTCTTTCCGAAGACCGATAAGGGTGCTGCCGCTGTCCAGCAAACATTGACATGGTACATCATTGACCATTGCATTGTGGAACACTAACTTGCCTCTGGAGGCTAATGCTGCATTCACACTCTCAGATGAGCATGGTACTGTATGTCCACATTCTAGTCTTCCGTCTGCATGGAATTGGTGACATCGTTCACAGCTGTCAAAGCTTAATATATCGTTAGCAGCACACACATCCTCTGCTTGGTTAGTTGGTAAGTCACTTTCAATCTCACACTCATTCTCACTACCACTATCTGAAGAGGTGTCAATCAACATAGCGTTGTTAGCTTTCACACGTTGGCGGCCAAGGCACTTATTAGAATAATGGCCATAAGAGGAACAAAAAAAACATTTGATTGCACGCCTGTATGCAGACCGTTTGCTTTGCTGCTTCTTGATCATATTTTCAAGATGCGCCGGATAATTCGGCGATTTGTCGCACATAGCATAAGTGTCGTGAATTTGTTGACAGTACATGCATTTGGAAACTTTTCTGTCTTTCTTATCATATTTCTGAAAAGGTTTTCTGTTACCTTGATAATTTTTTGATTGGTCTTTGACAAAGGAAACTATCTCAGAGTCACTTGAGGTCTTCAAAATCTCTCTGTTGGAAGAAAAATATGCTGAGCCTTTTTTTTTTCGAACTGCTCGATGTTCTCAATGTCTGACTGCTGCAAAAACTTAGCAAAAGGAGAAGGTATAGTAGATATACACTTGTCCATAGCTATTAGGTTTTTTAATCTATCAAAGTCTTTTCCTATGTTAGCTGCTTTAAGCCACCTGTTTAGTACACTCTGCACATTTGAAAAATAATCTATAAAAGTTTCACTAGGTTTAGGTTTTAAATTTGAGAATTGAACCTGATACCCAGGGGCATCAAGTAAAAAGTGCTGCATAATCCTATCATGGATGTATTGATAGCTAGATCTAAGTTCAATAGGAATAGACTCTATTACTTTCAGGGGCTCACCACTTAGATTCTTCATGTAAATCGGAGCCCACATATCTAAAGGAACTTGGTGATATTTAAATTGATACTCTACATTCTCTGTCCAGGCTGATATGGAGTCATCTTTACAATATGGTTTGATAATATTTTTGTATTTGTTGAACTTATTTTCCTCTTGTTGATTTCTTAGTTTAGTGGCAGAGATCTCTGCGTGTGACTCTACGTCCATGCTTTTCATTTTCAACTGTGTCTCTGATTCTACTTGAATCTGTTTTTCCTTTAGATCTAACTCCCTTTGTTTTAATTCTATTTCTTTCTGTTTTATCTCCTTCTCATGTTCTAACTGCTGTTGTTTAATCTCTTTATCATGTTCTCTTTCTCGTGCGCGTTCGTCCCTCTCCGCATTCTCTTTTTGTGTTTGTTCCTCTTTTGTTTCTTTAAATTTCTGATCAGCATATTGTTGTAGTTCTTTTCCTGTTAATTCTAGTTCTTTGCCTGCTTTTATGAAATCTGATAAAGTTGCCATCTTACTTTAGTACTTGGCTAACAGTGATAGGCAATGATGACTTTAATCAGTTATTTATCTTTGATATGTTATGTTTGTTCTTATCTGATCACTATCAGTTGTGCTTTCTGTTTATACCCTGCCCAGATTTATCTTGCAGAAAAACAGAGTATACAAATATGTCAACGCGTTACAAGCTGAAAAAGAGATGCACTATTAATCAAATTGCATGACAAAATATATAAGTGTACTCAGCTTAATGTGGGAACGAAGCTCCTTTGACACAGGTCACCTTGTTTGGTACACTGGGGTGGCGATACGTTTCGTACGTAGCACACGGTATTTGGCCTACAGGTGTATGTGCACAGCTGTTGTTTGCCCTCTGATATGTAGGGCAGCAGTAAATACGCCTCCTTAACGATATGATTTACCCGACAACTAAGGACAATGACTTAGACAATGACAGACTTACGAACAACCAGAACATGTATTAAATACATTAAATGTCAATGTCCTGTCTTGGTTCTATCCGTTATTGCCTTATGTTACTACTCTATTTAATTTCTGTAAGTGTTGTGCAGGCAAGTATCATCTGCCTGGCCAGAAAATAGTTCTATCGTGACGGTAAACACAGGGAAAATATGACCGAAAATATGCATATCTGATTTTAAAGAAATAAAAATAACATCATAATGTTTAAATAAATAAATATATTCCTTTAGTAGTTGAAATAAATAAATAATAAATGATATAACGTACCGATTCAGGCGGGCAGCCGTCTAGCAATTCTCTACACACTCGATTGCTGTATGCTAATGAGCCCAGACGACTGTTTGTCAATCATCTGACGTCACAGCACAGCGCGATGAAAAATCGATATTGTCGGCTGGCTTTGTATCGCTCCGCCGTGAATCATTTTTGGTACTCATTTCTCAACAAAAAGGTAAATATATAAATAAATATGAGAAAACAAGAATATTAATACTTACAGCTTTGATGAATACATACTTTGACTAAATAAATATTTCATAAATACAATTAAACAGTTTAATATGTCACGATAGGCACATTTCTAGCTTGCACAATTTTTCTCGTCTGCACAAATCACCGTCACTACACAAATTAAACCCTAGTCTAGAGCCTCGTGGACGAGTGGAGTAGCTTGAATATTACATTCAAGCTTCACTTCTGACAACCACAATTACCCTGGCCTGTCAACAACTCAACTGAAAGGCATCATCGGGTACTTCTCACACACCCATACAAGACAACTTGCAAGTCGTGTGGGAGGCAAAATGCATGGTCCATTTTATTGCCGTTGGCTCGCTTACAAGCGGTAAACAGTCGCTAATGCAATACACAATATACAGCCACAGAATTATCTAACACAAACTGCTAACCCTATGCTAGTTCTGTCTATTAGTGAACACAAAACTCCTAACGCTATTCTAAACGATGTGAACGCCTCAAGTCCAGTCTCCCGTCTGACCAACTTCTGTCCCATCGCCACACACCACGCGGCGTGACCTTCACCTTCGTGCGTGTTCCCTCACATCGCACGCCGTTGGCAACCGTGGCTTGTTGAGTGCATACTCAACTGTGCTGTGGCTACACGAGGTGTGATGTTATCGTGATGAGAGTGCTAACTCTCTGAACAACGCCTGCGTGTCTCATGAGGGAGTGGCTAACCTTCTCCTATTACCTCATCTCCCCTGCCCTTGCCTCGGGCCCCGTATCTCCTCCTGGTCTCTTCAGGATTGACCGCTCTCCCTGGCGGAGGGGATGCGGTCGAGTCTTTGACAATGGTGAGCTGTGCAGTGTCAGTCGTGTCACTACTTTCATCGACAGCAAGGGAGAGTGCAACAAAGTCTTTGACTTTTTCGATCAGCTGTGTTTTCACATCAGTGGCAATCTCACAAACCCGATCAACAACCGTATTTCTGCTAAGGCTTACCTTTGCAAATATCTGCTTTTTGTCTGAACACAAGACGTCACACGCTGTCACCGTGCAGCGCTTCATAAACTCTCCTTCTGTAAATAGTTGGCCTGATTTTGCGATCTCCTCTGACACAATAAAATTTGCTTTGGCTGCAGCATCAGTTTGTGATTTTGCTTTGGTGAAAAACATCAGCTGTGATGTTAGATGCCTCTTCAATTCTTCAACATTCTGTAGCTTATGCTCTGCATTCAAACTGTTTAATTTATCTTGATGTTTAGTCTCGTAGTGCTGTCTCAGATTATATTCTTTGATCACAGCCACATTTAAAAAAAAAATTCGCATATCCTTTACAGGACATCGCTGTCAACAGCAGCATCTTTCAGCTGTTTGTTGATTTCTTGGCAAGATTACGCTCAGTAGTTTGCCATTGCTTTCTGAGCGGCCGGCTCAGTTATCCCGCAAGTCACCAGCGGGAGTAGAACCGCCCCCAGTTCTCGCCCGCTACGAGACGGCGTGATAAACGGGATTACGGAGAAAGTATTGTAACCCTTCGGCCAGAGAGACCGGCGCAACCACATTACCTCCACAAATTAGACACACAGGTTTACCGCCAATCTCGGTAAACATATATTCAGCCTCCCAGCTTTGAAAGGTTCTGTTTTCACAATCACCTTTTCTCTTGGCCGTTTTAAAGGCTAGCTTTGATTTAAAACGTTTGCGCATCTACCGACAGATGCTTGATTGATATCAGGTTAGCCGTAGCGGGGAAAGGTGACGTAATATCCGTGCATTACACTACTTTCATTTTTTATGCGCCAATCCAAAACGAGCATCTGAACGTTGCTAGGTAACTATAATGACGAACACTAACTCACTACACAACTTGTATTTTCGCTTATACTGATCGAAGCGAGAGCGCTCTCAGGTAGCCTATCATTCAGAAGGCTTCTAATTGGGGAATTTGATTTGCACTTTATATCGTAACCATAAACAAATATTTTTGCATAAAATTCTCTCTTGGGCCGAATACATCTGTACATCGGTTGAGACCTCTCGGGCCTGATATGATTGTACGGCGGGCCGGATGTGGCCCGCGGGCCTTGAGTTTGACACATGTGTTCTAGGGGAACTGTATCCTTTCATCTCGGCCTGTTGACTTACTCTTCTTTCCTTTTCTAAGACTTTGTCATAATTGTATGGATTTTCCAGCTAATGTTTACAAAAGATTGGGCAACCACTACTGTACCAATTCTCCTTAGTTGCCCATTAAGACACGCTAGATCAGTGTTTCCCAACGTGGGAGGGGGGGGGCAATTTGACTGTTAAGGGGGGGGGGGCAATTCGAAAATGGAAGAAATCGGCTGAATATAACAAACCGGGGAGACTTGAGACTGAAGTTAACTAAATTGGAACCTAACATAAGATTTCTTTGCAGCAAGCATCAAGCGCAAGGATCTCACTAAATTTAAATAATAAATAATTACTAATAATTAAAATAATATAGAAAAATCTTTCATTAAAATTATTTTGTACTTGAATTTCAGTTCTCCATTATATGTTTTGAAAATTTACTTACTGTGTTTGCTCAATAATTACCTAATGATTTCTTCCTAAAACCTATCATTCAAGTTTCTTTAGTGAACATTTCAATTTTTGAATATTAAAAATAATGTATATGTTGAGGGGGGGGGGGGCATGGGGCGGGGGAGGGGGGCAATATGAATTTTAGAAAGGCTTAAGTGGGGCATGGTACAAAAAAGGTTGGGAAACACTGCGCTAGATAGATCATGGTGTTATTATCGACTGCCATTCTTATAGCTGTCTCTGCCATTGCATATTTGTTATAACCCAGTTATGTTTAGTTACATGTGTTTTTTATTCAGATTACCAACAAATAATTAAACGATAAATTTTTATATTCCTTTCTATTCTCGGTAGTTTGTAATTTCTACCGGATAATCTACTATGTTGAACTAATTCGCAAGAAGAGAAATAGATATTCATAACAATAGAGAACGATGGATGTGAAGAGACCCGATCGCCTATATGCGCTACTTTCCCCTAATCAACAATCAACGAAGCGTCCCAGTACTAATGGTACCATTTGCATTCTGATTATGTGCCCGTCTGCTACCTCCTAGGAGCGCTGAATGTCGGCCAGATCCTCAGGTCACACCCTGACTCTGCATTTTCCCCACGCCATGATGACTATCTGCCTCTGTACATCAATCGCGTGATCACGAAGGGCGCCGACCACATCTGCTCGATCCTACACCAATATTCCACCCAACGGTGACGACCCAGTCAGTATGGGCGATGGATAACGAGTTTGATGATGGTGATGATCATTTTACCAGAAGGCAATAGAGCCAAAGATCAGATGGTACAATGAGCCTGATTGTTCATTCCCATCATTTAACTTATTCTATCGAAGCCAATAACGTTTATATATCAAGGCCAGCTAGTGTACCCACCACTCTTCACTGCCTGGTAGAAATGAAAACCGTACCAACAACTCTTGCTGTCCCAGTTGTTTCTGTAATCCTGACTGCCCCGTGTATTACTTTCCTCCATTTATGTACACAATGTGAAACATGTAGTCTGTGTGACCTTGGAACCATGGATGTCCATAACTTGCGACAACTATTAAATGTATGTCTTTAGTTCTGTGATAAGGAGGACCTATGGCTGAGAAGTTGCGGTGTTCATTCCAGGCTCAGAAGATATAGGATTCGATCCATACATGGGGTTGTGAATTTTACCAACAATGATTGATCTCTTGGGCAGTGGGTTCGAATACCTAACCGTCTCGATAAGTATGAAAAACAAGGAGTTCCGCATACAAGTTGTTCATTTGGAAGAATACCCACGACTGTTGACAATGGCAAAGAGTAGGTCGCATTGCCACTGCCCTGGCAATATTGTTAGGAAAAAGTAAACCTATCCACGGGTAGGTGACCTACCCATGGGTAGGTGATATCAAAGAAACAGATTGTGCCTAAATGTGCAAATAAAGTAAATAAAGTTATTTTGGGGCAAGTGCAGAAATTCAGGTATTTAGGTACATGGATAATATCAAATGGAAGACGCATCGCTGAGATAAAGAACAGAATATGACAACCAAAAACTGCATTCTATCAAATGAAGAAAGTTTTGTGAAATAAGTCACTGTCCTTGAAAGTTAGATAAAGAGGTCTTGCTTGTTACATACAACCAGTTTTAACATGGATGGCACCAAAAAAAAAAAAAAGTGAAAGTAAGATTGTCACCGTTATGACTTAAAAGTTGCTAACATGGTAGCAGAAATGTTGTATTATAACACAATGACAACATTTCGGTAACATATAAGACAATGGCAGATACGGGAAGTGGATTAAGACGATTAATCATCCCATAGAATTAATCAGTTAACCCATTCCTTTTACATATGTATACACAACGGGCCTGTACTACCACATTCGTTTTATAAAATATGTTCGCGCGGGTTCCCGTAGATAGGACAACGGTATGGGCCGACGATTTGTTAAAAATGACAACAAACCCGCCTGCAGTTGTTGGTTAGGTCAACTTTAGTCCACCATGTCGGCAACGTTAGTTCTTTGGCGACAGACACATTTCTATACTATTCCTTGAAACTATATATAAAGCCTACCCCGAAAAAGGATTATTTTTCGTATAACACATATCAACAAGTGCTGCATTTACAGCAGTTGTGTAAATTCAGAGAATTGTTCCAACGGGTTGAACCTGCCTGTTACCGGCCTCGGCATACAATCATATATGTATTAGTTCGTGAAGTGTGCTAATTTTGTCTAGCATTCCATTTCTTGTAGCGGGTAATAACTTTACTTTTGGTGTGTTTACGCTAGCTTTGGGAATTGTTGTTTGCCTAGTTCGCGCCAAACGTGAAATACGTCTTACTGAATTTACCTTACGTGTTTCGCTGAATGGGAATACCGAAGATTATTCGCACAGGAATCTGTCGGTTTTAATTTTTGCTGTTGTTACTTTGAAATAGCGGGACTACACGCGGGACTGCTCTAGTACAGTTCAGATTTGTCTGTCTTGGTAAGTATTGTTTTTATTTTGCGAATATTCTTTACAATATGTAATATGTCACGATTATTTACTACACCACATGAGTATGGTACACTGTCGTATACGGATATGGATAAAATTGCGTTCTTAAAGTATTTATTTTCTTGTGCATGATTAAGGATTTCTTTAGTCTTTAATTAAAGAGGTTTTTTAACGGCAGCAAGTAGATTTAGTAATTTTACTTTTTAGCTTGATTGTTACGTACGCAGTAGCCAGTAAGAGCCTTGATAACACCAATTTGTCTATATTCAGTCTCCAACTGAGATTGATTACATTTTGAAGATTTTCAAGTGTTTTTTTCTTAATTTTCGTTCTCTTACTTTTCACTTTGAACTAAACGTAGTCCATACGCGTGATTCTACTTCTAGTACTAGTACACTGGAGTGATTTTTGCGTGTGATTTAGCATTCTCTATTACCACTGTCCCACGCCATCAGCCGAACCAACTCCGACTTCTGCGTCGGAATGCTGAAGCCGAGGTAGCGGGTTCAACACCCTACACTGGTCAGTTGGACGATAATGTTGATTTCTCGTCTTTAACTTGAAGACGTAAATCACAAGTACCTCTGAAGTCGGAAAGGGTTCTCCTGATGGCGAGGGACACTGGTAATAGGATAAAAACCAACAGACACAAATCAGTACAGTGCACAAGAAGTAGTAGCACGTGTATGGATTACGCTTGAGTTCAAAGCGGGCGAATGCGGAAAAAAAATACTATGTCGTTTCTGTAACAGTAGAATTGAGTAGTGTATTTTTACGCATATTTGTTTGTATAGGAACCTTGTTATCGTAGTGCACAGTGGGAACTGGATAATACTGGGTCCAGTCCATACTTGATAATAATTACATTTTTAATCATATCGAATCTGCCTGGTAAACGATTTAATTATATTGTTAGCCGAAAAATTGGCTAGTATTTTGGTCATGTTTTTACTAGCAGGAGCCAAGGTGGCTTGGTGGTTAGTTGCCATGCTTGTCAAGACAGCGGTCCGAGTTGAATCCCAAACAGGGACGCAGAGGTGTTTTCAAGGCACCAGGGCCGGGTTATATACTGGCCAAGACCTATTGACGCGTCCTCGTCGAGCGTCCTGGGTAACAGGTCCCTTCGGGGTCCTGGCTAAAGTCAGTAGGATCGCCGATTCCTCCGAAGTCAGAGAATGTCTGCCTGTACGGCGAGGAACCACCAGTCTGCACACCAATAAGTCAGACATGGGACAACGGATACTCACGCAAACCTCAGGTCCTGTATGACATCACACTGATGTTGGACAACAGGATGCCTTCATCCGACATACAGGACTTCGCGTTAGAGCTCAAGCCAACGATCACAAGCAAGCAGAATCCCGAACATAGGCGGGGTTATATTCCCGATCTGAACGGCTCTGGAGTAGATCCCGCATGATGTAACATGTGCATTACACTGTTGTAAGAATGATGCGGGGAAGAAAGGCGACGAGGTAGAGAACTGGCCATCACACCTCGTAACTCATAGCTTAGAATGCCTTAAGGCTTGACACTCGCTTGCCGACACAATGGTCATGGGTTTGATCCGCAGCTGGGAGGTTTCAGATTTAAAAATTGATCTGTGCTGCCAGGTCCACTCAGCCTAAAAGGGCACCAAGAATGCCTTGAGGAGTCAAGGCGACCGGTGTGGACTGACCACACGACTCTAGGGAATGCACCCTATGCCCAATCTGCCTAAAGATGTTCAGACGGTTCCTGGACTTTTATTTAACACCTGCGAGTCACTTTGGCAGGGTGGTTACTCCATTTGCCTCGTGCTTCGAAGGCTTTGGTTTCGATTCCGGGCTACGTCGTTGGGTTCACGAGTGCAGTCTTCTCTGAGACTCCTGGGGATCGTCGCTGGAGCTCCGGAGTTCGTGCTATGTGCAACACTTTCGGCAGGCCGCCCTGTGGAAAGAGACCGAGCCATATGGGGTAAAACCCGGTGCATTGAAGGCGATCTTCTTGCCATGTAAAACCTGAAAAAATGTCACACGTCACACCCCAAGAGTGATATCTGCTATAGGCTGGCTATTGTGTTACTAAGGTAAGGTTACTAAGGTTACGGCCGATATCGGGATACGTTTAAGTTCAATTCCCATGAGAAGATGGGGTTTATTTTTCTGACCACATTCGTCTCCAGGCGCCACCATCACATCGCATCTCATCTTGTTCCTCTTGTACTTTGCGGTGTAGAGGCGAAGCTTAAATATCAGGGGAGTGCCTGTCCATCATCTCATCTGGCTCCTCTTGTATCTTGCGGTGCCGAGGTGAAATATGCACAGCACGAGAGTGCTCGTCCATCATCTCATCATATTCGTCTTGTACCTTGCGGTGTCGAGGTGGAGAATAAACAGTGGGGGAGTGCCCGCTTATGGGCTTCATGTATCGAGATTCCCATGTACTCTGCTATTCCCTCTGTCCGGCCTCGTCTTCTGTTTTCTGCTTCCATTTGGTCTGTACATCATTGCTTGTTGTGGTATTCTGTTAGTTGGTAACCAAGAGGTTTGGCAAAAATGCGCACCAGCTTTTCCACTGGTAAAGAACTCCTCTACAATTTGCAAGTCCTTTGCGGGACGTGCCGATCAATCCGAACCCCAGATTGATTGTCAACGCAATTTTACATTCTGTAGTTGGGCATTGCTTTCTGAACGCTTTGGGAACAGACCGCCTTGTACGGATTTCGATAGTATGGGTGTCGGTATTCAGAAAGAATGTGCACTATTGAACATAACAGTTGCCGAGCAAATCACAAATATCCAAAAAATGTGGGACATCCTATGA